>JAQPZY010001223.1:140000-710000 GCA_029931535.1 Margaritifera margaritifera | reverse complement strand
ATAGCACGTTTTATTTCTCTGCTCAAAAAAGTTCCCTCTTCTGAGTGACTGGAGAACGCAACAGCATTGCACGTTTTCGATGCGGCCCAGAAAAAGGACACGTATAACACAACACACAGGTATTAATGCGGCGTGAAATATGATGTTGATACATTGATACGGCCACATTCATACACCTCGTCCAGCAATGCTGCGCACGCATTTTTATGTACGAATGGTGTGCTCTATATTGAGTTCTAGAGTTTCGTATCAGAAGCAGCGACCACAATGATATTAGTGGTTTCTTATTCTCTTGGTTCAGACAGAGTTTCTTCTATCTTTAATATTTTAATTTTTTTTAGTAATTATTATGGTGTTTTTCTGGCAGGAATGTTTTTAGGTTTGTATCCATTATAAATGCAAAGCACGGTAGCTGTGGTTAGGCCGGGTATCCATCGTCACTACCCGACAACTGTCTTTATAATCCAGTGCTAATTGTTCTCCATTCACCCGTTTTCTCAGCTATCCCAGGCATCTGCCAAGATTTTCAGCAGAAACTCGCTTTATCTTTCAGACATTAAATATAAAAACTCGGCGCAAGTTTCATCCATGCAAGTCATTAGAGGACGCTAGAGCGTCCTCTTTGTTAGATTTGGTTTTTGACGGGTGTGTGTTTTGGGGCTGTTTTTATTCTTTACGTAGAACACAGGGGGTCGTATTGTTGCTTACAATTTACCTATCAGTCATACATGTACTATATAAAACTACAAGGGAGGACACTTCTCTCCTGTCTCGCGCGACCTATTTAAGAATCGACGCTGATATTTCAAGCTACACTTCGCATAGCGTAAAAAATTTGGTACCGATGTTTAGCTCAGGCATTCGACTTTTTATGCAAAGTTTGATTTACTACCACACCTTTAAGGAATTCCAGACCATTCCCCCATGCTACCGGTTGACATGGCCATGATCGCGACAGCTTAATATGCAGGTACAACGCAATGAACGGAATTCTGCCCTCTTATTGGTTGACTGAAAATCAGATTACCAGTAGGCAGGCGTAGTGCGTCATTTTCGGTCGACCAATTAGAGGTCCGTATTCCATACATCTCGTTGCATGCCCTGCTCTCCAGTTATATTTTTCATACTTAATAGTCATCTTCGCCTCCTATTATTATTGATGATTATGTATATATGTTAAGTTCTTCCATTCAGCTTTATTTCATCACTGTGTAACTTCAGTTACAACTTTGTTACTTGCCATTACTCTTGCGTCCTCTCTTGGTTCTTTTCTAACGTACCAGTCTTATTCTTGTTTTCTTTTGTTTTGATAAGCTGTGAAGTGGCTTTTATTGATTAGCTGTTCCAAAATGTTATTATTTGTATCAGCTCTGATAGTAAAATTTTGCTTGCAAATGACACCTGTGTACATTTCAACTCTTTCAAACCCGTTTTCAATATATATGTGCAGATTTTGATGGGACATTAAACTGCAAAACAGCTTAGACTCAGGTTCACCGTTACATAATGCGCTAGCCACGTTGTTCGCTACAAATCATAAACAGAACTAAAATCGAAGACTAAGATCTTCCGGCTCTTTGTGCGACGACATATTTGTGTATACAGGAGCTGGATGAGCTTGTAAATCAGCAAATAAGGGGTAGATTGAATTCCTTCATATAAGGATCTACTATTTAAAGTGACTTTCGTCATTTTACAGAAAGATTTGCAGGAGACCCTGAAGAAGGCGGGAAATAAGCTGGTGGTTGTGGATTTCTGGGCTGGCTGGTGCGGCCCCTGCAAGGTTATAGGCCCCGTCGTCGAGGTACCTCTCTCTCTCTCTCTCTCTGATCTATTCATTTTTATTCCAGGGATATAGATTTGGAGGAGGATATAAATTTGGAATGGTAGTGTCTGGGGATTTACATTGAATCATGACCTAAAGCGTTGCTGCTGTCTCTGCAATCGAACCAATCATTTCCTTTCCAGGCTGGAATGCGTACCAGTCATTTAATTTCCAGGCTGCAATCGGACCAATCATTTAATTTCAAGGCTGGAATGCGTACCAAATGATTCAGAAGTACACGCAACAATGTACAATAAGCTGGACAACTTCCAACCTTTCCTTTGCATCTGGAATGTGTACAGTATCAATATTGTTTGACACATAGTGAATTCTACACAAATCCGTTAATTTTAAATGTGTTATCGCACTTTCAGTTTACAATCGTTACTTTTGTTAGAGGAAATTTATTTTGCATGTAAACTAGGCAAACTTGCTCAATATTGTACTCTATATATCAGTAGTAACCATAAACGAAACGAAAAAAGCACTATTCTCATCTTTCTCTGTTATTAGCTCTTGACTAGGAAATACGACCGATAAATTCTATCATAAACGATTTTCATTATTCTTAAAGTCTGATTTGCGTGGTAGTCCACATATTATATGTACCACACACACATACACATTCGCACACTCTCATATACACATATTATATGTACCAACACACATTAACATATATACGTACCACACACACATAAACATATTATATGTACCACACACACATACACATATTATGTGTACCACACACACACATACACACATATTATATGTACCACACATATTATATGTACCATACACACATACACATATTATATGTACCACACAAATACACATATTATATGTACCACACACACATACACATATTATATGTACCACACACATACTATATGTACCACACACACATACACATATTATATGTACCACACACACATTATATGTACCACACACACATACACACATTATATGTACCACACACACATACACATATTATATGTACCACACACACATACACACATTATATGTACCACACACACATACACATATTATATGTACCACACACACATACACACTCGCAAGCTCTCAACTACACATATTATATGCACCACACACACACACATACACACTCGCACGCTCTCAAATACACATACACACGCTCAGAGAAGGTCCGTGAATTTCATTAATCAATAAAAACTAAAAAAAGAATTAAAGGTATATTACGCTGTCTTTTAAAACACCAGCTAGTTAAAGTCACCTTGGTATGTTACCTTTCAGAGTATGGGGTGCAAAATAAGAGTCATTGTAATAAGGCTTTGGACGTTTTATTATCTTTGATCACACAAGTCTATAAGAACCAAGGGTTGTACTTATTTTTTTTATGATTCTTGGAAGTAGATTTGTCAATACATGTAGTAAAAAAAAAAAAAAAAAAAAAAGAACGTGTTATTTCGATCCCACGACTTCAGGTTCCAGAGATATTTTGGCTATGGGCATTCACACTTCACACATCAAAACTTTTATAATAAAAAACGTGTCCGCAAGTGCTGCACACAGTTTGTGTATTTTACTCTTATTGCATTATAAACAATTATTCCACATTAGTGACGATGGGTGACAGAAACATGTTATTTCTAAACCAATCTGGAACGCCCGTCGTATGATGTTTCGTGATTGTGATCTTGCTTTTCATATTCTCTCTCTCTCTCTCTCTCTCTCTCTCTCTCTCTCTCTCTCTCTCTCTCTCTCTCTCTCTCTCTTGTCATCCTAAGATAAATGCTATCTGAGTTTGCTGTCGTTTGTCTTTAGTCCCTAGCCGCCGATCCCAGACTGAACGACAAGGTGGTGTTTGTCAAGGTTGATGTCGACGAGGCTTCGGTAGGTTTTATTGCGCCTCTCTCTCTCTCTCTCTCTCTCTCTCTCTCTCGCTCTCTCTCTCTCTCACTTAAAATTTTCTTCATCGATCGTCTCAAAAGACAGCAAACAAATTTCAGATTGGCAACAAGTTCTTCAACATAGTCAAAGCTCAACCCTATATATCTATGTATCTATGTATATATGTATGTATTCATCTATCTATCTATCTATCTATCTATCTATCTATCTATCTATCTATCTATCCTAATGTATAGTCCTCAAAAGGTAACAGAAAATAGCAAAATAAAGCTACTGGGGGCACACACAAAACATTGAGTGCGGTTTTTCAGGTACATGAAATATAACCCTCAAGAAAAGAAAAAGAAATAAAGATATCAATAATTGCAAGATTTAATCTTTCACAAAGAATAAGAATTTCGGGTATAAGTCTACTGTCATCTAACATAAATTACAACAAATTTCCCTCAGCAATTCATTCACCTTTTTATCGTATTGGTTCGTCTCATAACAATGCATGTCTGTTTCATAATATGGTAATGTAAAATTGAAAGACAGACTGTGTACATTTTTCTTCAAATCAAACCTTTTTGATATGAGTTGTTGGCATCGATTTTTTAGAGTATTTCCATAGGAGAGCTGTAGGACTTCGATAACTCAGTCACTCGAATACTGGGCATTACTCGAATGACTAGCTCAGACTAGCTGTTAAACATTCTTATGTCTGCGACCTCAGAAAACTAAATACCACCCAAAATTCGAATGCAAACATGTAGTTCCGCAGCGCTTTGAGTTTCTGAAGTTCTGAACATAGTATATGACAATCCAGAGCAATAGATCCAGCAGTTATACTGCTTACTATTACCTTCCAGCATGAGAGAGAGAGAGAGAGAGATGTATTAGATTAGCAGACAGACAACGATATTTTCGTACATTCGGGGAATCAAATTCTGATCAGCCCACACGAAATCAGGGGTTTACCTCAGTCGTACTATGCACACGTTATAACCCTTTATGTGTAGTAGAGAAAAGTAATGTATTGATAAAGGTACAATTCTAGTAAAGGAATTTTCTATTGTGAAAAACTTCTTTATTTGAACAGTAAACTCATTCAACCGTTAGGCATTCTGGTGAACCAACCTGCATCAAGTATTTTTGTTGACATGAACGTATCTGAGTTGATAAACGTGGGCCATAACATCGTTGTCAACCTGTTGTAATATATCAGTATACACATAGGCATACAGTAGTTAATGCCACTGAAAGATGTGTATCATTACCAGCAAGCAAATCTGTAAAATGCGTTTTTTTTGTGGTGTTTTTTGTTTCTAAATAATTAAAGCAAGACTGCTATTCGAATAGCATCATGGCCAGCAAATTCGCGTCATCTATTCGACTTCGGTACCACTAAAATCGGACCTCACGGTTTGTTAAAATTATGCTCAGCGAAAACCTCATTAGTGTTAAGGCTTTCGATACCTCCCCCCCCCAACCCCACAAAATACCGTGTGAAATATAGTGTGTGTGTGTGTGTGAGTGTGTGTATATATATATATATATATATATATATATATATATATATATATATATATATATATATATATATATATATATATCCTCGTTTGAGAAGCTATCGAACCTTATCTTGTTATTCACAGAGAATTGGTACTAGAGAACCTCTGTCGAACGCGTAGAAACTGGCACGATATCAGAGGATATTGACAGGATGTTTACTCTGTATAGGATTTACCTTTATTCGTGCATAGAAGGTTTAGCACTGCGCAACTTCTCCATACGGACTTCTAAAATCCTTGCCTTTCTCAAAGTATTCATTTGCTATTCGGGAACTAATTCGCAAGTGTTCGTTAAAGTTCATATTTAACGTAATTTACCAAACAAGTAATTATTATACGAGAAAGAGTTTGATGTTAAATGGGATCGATACTGATGAATAATCTATATGCTTTTTAGTACAAACGATATGGGATAGTTAGCCAGACAACCTGTTTTAATAACGTCGCATCTCGTATGAGTTGTCCAACATCGGAACTCTTTGCATAGAAACGTGATTCTGGCTACTGCATTGAAGGCGTGTCAATAGTGGCGAATAATCATTCAATATGGATAAGATGGCGTCACGATTTTTTTTTTAACAAATCTGATTTTGCAAATTTTGCCTGGAAACTGTATATTATTTAAAAGTGTTTCACTTATTTCTGACCTGCAAAGTTTTGATTGAACATAGTAACAACTCAAAAGTTACATCGCTAGTGCATTAAATCTATATATTTTTCTCACATCCTCTAAACTCTACGTCATGTCCTCAAAATTTGACAGAAAAAAATAAATAAACGAAGGAACTTTTATCTAAACGTTATTATTCCCCGTCATTTTGACAAGTAGCTTATCCCATTAAAGTGACACTGAAATCTTGAAATGAACATTATGAAAATAAAGCATATTTAAACAAATAACCTTGAAAATGTGATTATAATTATTGAAACAGTTTTAAAGTTATGAGCATTTTAATATTTAGTAACATATGAATATAGTCCGTCCGATATAATGCTGAAATTTTAAGAGGATGCGAATTTTATTTAAATCATTTAAAGTTAAAATTGTAATGCTGCTAAAATTATCCAAATAAATATACAAATATGTAGCACCCTCTTCCACATCTTTTTACTTCTAGTTTGCAATAAAATTACCATTAATTTGTATTATATGAGATATAAAAGTTTTTTTTTAAATAATAGTTAATTGCTTTTATGATATAAACAAAACTCATGAAATGAGATTGACGGAAGTTACCTCTCCTGATTTTTTTTTTAAGTCAACACTTAAATATCTCGATTTTTTAAAAATATAACTGCATAACGGATTGTGATTAAATTTTCACGGCTTTTTATTCCCCTTTTGTGATAGCAGAAGGGGGCATATTGTTTTCCTGTTGTCCGTCTGTATGGCCGTAAGTCTGCACATCTGTAGGTTCGTTCCGAATCCAATTTAGCGCAGTAGCACAAAAACTATTAAACTTAGAGCCATTGAGTTGTACATACTTTATCATGGTTATAAGGAGATAAATTTATTAGATTTTAAGGTCAATTGCGCAATTTTTAAAATTTTTGCACATTTTTTTTACATTCGGAATTGCCCAGGCCAGCCCAGGTCAGCTGCCTCAGTGTATCCTTATGAAAGGCACTTAGCTTCTATTTCCTCGGCATGATATAGCCAATAAACGGATTTTTACCAAAATAAAATTTTTACGAACGCGTTTGCGGAATTAAGCGAAGACTTCTTTAGGTTTACAAATGCAATTTAATACGTATTCACATGTAGATGACCTGAGTAGACTTTTCATTAACAACAGACGTTTTTAAAAAAAGTTTTTACACATTTAAAAAACTTGGAGTTAGATTATTTTGACACAAAAACATTTGTTAGCACAATTAAACCACTTGACGTTGGCAAATTAAATGTGATAGGCACATTTAAGTTCTGTTGGTGAAATCGAGGCCTGATTAGATTTTCATGGCATTGTAGCAATGTTCAAATTTTAAATAATTTGATTTTGTTCTTTTGTCTTCAGTTTCTGTAGTATCCCACATTTATTTACAAATACGTGTTTTACAAACATTAATCTGGCTTGTTACGATATCTTTCTTTTTATTATGTTTATTGAAATAAACTTCTGTGTCACTTTAAATTACCAGTAGGTGTGAAGTGCGCGAGCTTTATTATGGCAGAGCATAGACCAAGTTTATCATTACCCACTGTGGTTGAGATTTAGTTGATTTCAACTGGACACGATTCTGCATATATCCGTTTGATTTACTACCGTTATCTTAAAATGTGTGTGTGTGTGTGTGTGTGTGTGTGTGTGTTTGTGTGTGTCAGAGGGAGTTCATGAAACCAAACTAGTTTTTCCACTTTGGCATAACTGTAATATGACCCTCTAAATTACATTTTACGTATGATTCGTTGGTATTTTGTCCTGTAAGAGACGTTTTTCACAACGTTTTATCCAGTTCTTACAGCCATATTTTTCTAATACTTTGTAGAGATATACTGAAATGCAAAATCAAATTGACAGGTCACCATGCTTGAAATAAACCTTTAAACCTGCAACATTTTGTTTTAATGCACAAGGTGAATTACGTGTACTGAAAATAACGGGGTTACCAAGGTGAAGATAAAAAAAAAAGATTCTGTCAAACAAATACAGTTATAATATGCAGGAATCTGACTTGCAGCTCAGGTGTTAAAATAAAACGTTAATCCGCAAGCCACCGTCACCTTAGACCATGTTGCAGTATATTTTAAAGTTAGCTGATTAACTAATAATCTAATAATACAATATTGAATAGAGGTAGATGTGGGGGCCACTCTAACCCAGTTTGTAGAGCATCGGACTCTTAATTTTCAATACATGCCCAGAAAGGTCCGGGTCGTCTTTCTCAGTCTTGTATTTTGAAAAGGAACTTAGCTCCCATTTCCTCGGCATGATATAGTCAATAATGTGTCGAAAGTGCCGTTAAAAACCAACCAACCAACGAAAGGTCAATGTATATAATTATCATCTGTCAACAACCTAAATATTAAAGTGTTTTTCTGCGTTTTATTGATGTTGTAAAACCTGCCGTAAATTCATGGTATACTTCTGCCTTACGGTAATTTTAAAAGGGCATGTGTTAATATCTTCCCAAGCTGAGCGCATTTTTTTTTTTTCTTCAGGAAGTGGCAGAAGCAGTTGGAATCGAGTGCATGCCTACGTTTGTGTTCTTCAAAAATGGTATCAAGGTATGACAGGTGTTTGTCTGTATGTATGTTTGTATTCACGCACGTATGCACCTCAGGCCGAGAAAAAAGTCTCGCAATAACAATTACTCTATTCGAAACCTGTAGGTTTATAACAGTGGATATCAATGATGCGAGTCTTTTATCAATTTAGGCGCAAATTAAGTGTACTGATTTCCTAACAAATTATTTATTGTGAATTTGATTTCTTTCAATTCCACGAGCAAAACAGAGGTTACACACTGTACGAAATGTCAACGATAATTATTTTAACTAAAATTGTCTCTATAAATGAAAGTCTGTGATTAACCTGCCAATATGCAATAGATAAAGACATTATATATATATATATATATATATATATATATATATATATATATATATATATATATATATACACACACGAGAGTTAATCGAATAGTTCTATAACAAATGTAATATCTTCAAAGCAACCCAACGTCATCAAAATTTGTCCTTCTATCATTGAATACGTCCCCATTAAAGACGTAACGTCATTTTAAGTTATAACGTACCATGCTTAGTGACGTTATCTTTTTACGTCAAATATGTCGACGCGGTGACAAAATGGCAGATGAGTCCGTTTTCGAACAGAGAGTGATTATTCATTTTTACGCAAAATTAAGAAAATCCTTCACACAGATATAATCTAGCTTGGATGCTGTTTATCGACCTAAAGCACTTGCTAAGCCTGGAATCAGTAGATGGATGAAACGTTTAAGTGATGGTATGGAGACTGTTAAAGATGATATAAGAAAAGACAGACCAAGGACATCTCTTCGTAAAGAAATAGTTGATTCATTTGAAGTATATGTGAAAGAAGACGGACGTATTACTGTCCGAGAGGTATCAGACAATTTTTGATGTTTCATGGGGAAGTGCAGAGGAAATTCTGACCAAGGAATTAGGAATGCACAGGGTTTGTTCCCGTTTGGTGCCCAGATTGCTTGATAAAAAAACAGATGGGATTCAATGGTAAATATCTGCAGGGAATTATTATATAGGTACAAAGATGAAGGTTATAATTTCTTAAATAAGATCATTAGATGCGATGAAATATGGATGCATTACTTTGAAGCAGGGAGTAAGAGACAAATCATTGTATGGAAGCACACAAGTTTGACATCGCATATAAATAGCATGTCTTTCCAAATCTGCTGTAATATTATGTACATAATGTTCTTCAACAGACAAGGAATATTTTGGAACCATATGGCATCAAAGAACACTACAGCGAATGGACAATACTATGCCACAGTAATCAGATATAATTTACACGAGTCTATTCGAAAAAGTGTCCAAACCTACTGAGGGGTGGCTTCATTTTGCACCAGTATAACGTGTCCCCACACACACATGCAAGTTTGTAATGCAGACCTTACAAAAACTTTAAACCCTAAATCACCCACCATACTGCCCAGATTTAGCTCCTTGCGACTTCTAATTTTTTTTTTCTCCAAAATTGAAAGATTTGTTACGGGGAAACCATTACAAAAGCAGAGAAGAACGAAGGGATGCAATCGCAGGTGTCACGTTCAGGACATGGGTCACAAGATGGGAAAAGTACATCAAGTGGAAAGGAATTTACTATGAGATGAACTACTAAAATTATTGTAAAAATTATTGTAAACAGTTAAATAACTTTTCTTTTACAGCGTTTGTTATATATATATATATATATATATATATATATATATATATATATATATATATATATATATATATATGGTCTAGTTTTGGTACAAAAAGGAGTTGATAGTTGAAAGGTATATCTAGCTATTATGGATGATTTACATTTTTTTGCAACAGAACATGATACAATATTTATTTTGCAGGCTCCTTTGGCGTCATTTTTGTTAATGAAGTATACATGCAAAAATTTAAATTAATTTTTATTCCGAACAGTTAAATTCATTCACACATGTTCGATCATGATACTCACATACGCGCATCGCACATATATGATTTGATTAGAATGTTTTTCTTCTTCCGTGGATCCTTTCGAAACACTTTGCAGACCGTGCATTTGTACTGTCTGGAGATGACGTCTAGATAAAACTGATGGTTCATGAATGTCTATTTCAATTTTGCGCGTTAAAAACGGCATAGACAAGTGCACACACACTATATTAATTTTATCTGATTACAAACGGAACGCAGTTGATATGTTGTGGCAGTGCCAGATGGTTAGATTATTGGACAGGTTTTGCTGTATTCGAAAGGAGACTTTGAAATACGCATGTGTAACTGGAGAGAGAGAGAGAGAGAGAGAGAGAGAGAGAGAGAGAGAGAGAGAGAGAGAGAGAGAGAGAGAGAGTAAATGTGCCACTTATGGAACTGTACGTAATTTTCTGTCATTCCTTAACACCCTATCCATCTAATTGTTTCTTTTACCGAATGAGTTTCTTGTTTACTCCATGTGTTAATAAACCTGTAATATTCCATAGACACAACGGGGGGTGATGATATGCTATACAAGAATAACATTGGTACTTGCACCTTGAGAGAACGTAAGTGAAATTGCATTAAACAGAGCTGTTATTGTTTCCCATCCATGAAATCAATCCAACTTAAAGATGTTTTTCTTCTTATACGCAAATGATAAAAATATATGTGCTAAGAATGAATCAGCAGGAAATGCTGTTGAATGATATGTCTCGCCTGCTTCGCTGGTACATAATCCACAAATTTAGCATAGCCATTTTAGTAAGGAAAGAAGATCATTACAACCACAATTTACTTTTTATAGGTGCAATTATAATAGCAATAGGTGAATGTACACATCAAGTATTGTGACAATACACGCAACTATGTCTGGGGAACTGTGCTATATATATATATATATATATATATATATATATATATATATATATATATATATATATATATATATATATATTACATGGAGTATGACAATACATTAATGTCACTTCGACCTACAGGTATACAGGTATATTCTGCCTGTGAGTGTTTGAAATTTCAAATCTGAAAACACCCATCAAATTTCATATTCAGCGGGGGGGGGGGGGGAGGCGGGAGGCAGTTGCTCCCCCACCCTTCTGGATTCAAAAACAATTTCATTGTGCAGTATATATGTAGCTGCAAGCCTGCAATAGGATTTAAACAAACCCCCAAAATAGTGAACCACCCAAATCCGACTGTGGGAGCTTGCCACTCCTCTTGACCCAATTAGCATCACTTTGAAGGCTCGTCCCGCGGCGTACAACACGCGACTTTGACCTTGGAAATGGCGTCACACTGATTTTTCTGATATTGCATTCACAATGATTTGTTCTGGATTCCTTTGGAACTACCGGACTTGCATTCATGCTACCATGGCGTATGATTAGCATTTATTTTTTTAGGCAAGGTATGATTTGTAAAAATATTTTAAATGGCATCGAAAAAAATTGACGAATATTTATATTGCACCCCCACCCACCTAGAAAATTCGTTGCCAACCTTGCCTATTATATATATCTGTATAGGATTTTGTTTTCGTTATCTTCTCAAATATTCTGTAATTTCTTAACAAAAGTGGTAGAATTTCAAAGGCCTTTGGTCAAACTCTTCAATTTCGGAAGTAAGTAGTTCTTGCAAGTTGTCACACTCTTCAATTTCGGAGAGGAGTAGTTCTTGCAAGTAGTCCGCAATCCCTTATAGCCTAAATGGAGTGATCGATTTTGAAAAATACCGGAATTTATTAAGTTTGGTCATCGATACAAATATATTCTTGTGGGATGCAATGTTGGCTTTACATTGTGTTTGCCAGGTACACCATTCTCCTTTTATAGTCAATCCGTTTCTTGTACTAAGCTAATAAGGACAATCCAATATTGTCGGGCACACTGTTCTATTTACATCATGCGTACCGGGTACACAATTCTCCTATTAGTGTCAACCTATCTTGCACGAAGCTGATAAAGACAGTCCAGTAAAGAAGTATACTCTTTTATGGTTACAGTTGTAAGGACTCACGGTACTAATTCAGTTAACATAGTAAACCTATGGAAACATCATGATATTAAAAATTCAATAACTTTAAATTTCTGGATTCTCATGATCAAACCTATATTTATCAGTACAGACCCATCCTTGGAGCAAGCTTGTGTGTGGAGAAAGCCAATGTCCCGCGGCATTTTCTTGATTTACATGTGTTTGAAACATGTGTTTTCAATTCCGCACCTAAATAATCAGGTGCTAATTTCAGTAATGAGTGTTCCAAAGTCAAGTCTGTAAAAGGATACAAATTTCATTAATAAAATATTGTCTCTATTTTGTTCAGTTACAAACAAGAAGAGCTCTCAAAAGATTCATTTAACTAAAATTTTACTTTTCAATATCAACCAATCATGGCCAGCCAAACCCATGTACACTCTATTTTATCCATTTTCTAGACTGGTTCCCATTCTTGCATATTAGTACTGTAAGTTCTTTAAGCTCCACGCTACACAGCTTCTCTCGCTGTGAAAAAATTAATGCCGGAACAAGCTTAGTTGTACTTTTCAGAATTGTGCATGTTATTCTGCTGAATTTACGAACTTTAAAGAGTTTTATTAATAATTTGCTGAATATTATTTTATTATTATTATTAATATTACTGAAAAGCTTAGTACTCGCTAAAGTAACAGGTAAAAATGTGAGATAATTATGGAAAATGTGAGATAATTATGGAAAATGTGAGATAATTATGGAAAATTCGAACTGTGATTTCGAGGTCTTGCATTTTTTGCGAGTGCTAAATTTTCCTGTGATATACAGAAAATCATTAGGTTGGTAGTAACCAATAATTCAGATAAAACGAAAGATTTTTTATGTTAACTTGAAAGTAACCTTTTTTAATCTTAGACTTTACTTGAGAGCTCAGGAAGGGTTGCTGTCATAGGTCAACGGTATGTATTACGTAGTTCGATACAGCATGGAATAACAAGAGCTTTTTTGGTTCCAAATTTAATGTTAGTCTTAAAGACTTTTTTTGTGTCTTGACGTCCACCACGTGAAAGGAATTCGCGACTTTACTCCGTTGAACTTTGAGAATGTCTCCATAATTTATCCCTAACCTTTTAGTTCCGTTGATCGAGTTCTTACTTCTATCACCGCGACCATTTCCTTCTAGCACACCATATGTATTTTGTATACTTTATATTAAAGACCATTTCCTTGTAGCACACCATATGCATTTTGTATACTTCATATTAAAGACCATTTCCTTCTAACACACCATATGCATTTTGTATACTTCATATTAAAGACCATTTCCTTCTATCACACCATATGCATTTTGTATACTTCATATTAAAGACCATTTCCTTCTAGCACACCATATGCATTTTGTATACTTCATATTAAAGACCATTTCCTTCTAGCACACCATATGCATTTTGTATACTTCATATTAAAGACCATTTCCTTCTAGCACACCATATGCATTTTGTATACTTCATATTAAAGACCATTTCCTTCTAGCACACCATATGCATTTTGTATACTTCATATTCAAGCGTGAGGATTTGTTTAGATAAAATATGTATTTTCAGACTTTCAGATAAATCAATACAACATCAATGGACTCCTCAATGAAGCCAAACAAAGATTAAAAGATCCATTTATTTCATCATGGAGGGCGTCATTACTAGCAGATTACCTTATTAGTTACAATGAAAGTTCTTCGAACAAATTTCGAAAAAAGTTTACAAAAGTAAAGACACTCGACTGAATGCTTAAAAACATGAAAGAAAAACAGATGAATATGTCAAGGGAATTTCAATTTTGGTTGACTTATTCGTCGATTCGATAAACGATATTTTAATGAAAATGTGGCGTTAAAAGAACATTCAGATATTGTAATTTTTTCTTCTTCTTCAAAGTGTCCGGGTCGACCAAATATTGCTCGCGAAAATGTAGAGCGTCGCCTTACTTTGCTTAGTTCAAGCACGATTTTGTGTTAGAACACCACCCGCTTTAGATTTTGGAAACATGGCTTCAGCAACTATGGAGAGATTTTCACACGTAACTTACAGTTATGATTGAATTAGATCATCATTTTCTCCGTGTATAGCGAATCAACTACTCTGATCACCGAGATAAAAAAAAATATTAAAAAAAACAAACAAACATGGACTGCGGCTCTGGTTGAGAAACACTGACTCCTAAAGAAGAAGACAGCGGTGATTCAAAATAGGTACTCTGCATCCGTGCTAATTCTTCTGATCCGATACGCTGCAGTCGTGTTCTCTTCAACAGAAAGACTGGAAAGCGTTAACATAAATCAACTCTGACTGGGCTTGTTTGGGCGGACTCTGCACAATCAAGTAACTTCTGTCAAAATTACATTGTTGTAAACTGGAACTAATCCATCACTCTTATCTATTGATAGATGGTGTTGGTGTTCATCAATCTTATCTATTGATAGATGGTGTTGGTGTTCTATTGGATTCTTATACTGTTTCTCAGTTTCATAAGGCTTTGCTCTTGAGCAAAACATCTAAAACAGAGACCATAAGATCTGCACAGACGTCATTAGCGAAATTAGTATATGCGCATATTCCATTAGGCGGGACATTCCTACACTATTGTATGTCGGAAGTTATTAATTTTACTTGTACGAGACAAATTGTAATAAATTTTACGAGCAGGTATAACAATAGATTAGTCGACACTGGTGCTTTTTTTTTTTTGTAACCTTTTTTGTGTGTTTTTTTTTTTAGGTAGACGACATGTCCGGTGCTAATGGCGAAAAATTAAAGGAGTTGATTCAAAAACACATCTAGACAAACCAAGAAGACGCGACTCATCAGTTACCTGATTTGTATGAAATTTTTATACATCGTAAAGATTGCTACAGACCATATCTTTTGATAGATAACCACGCTTTAATGTTATTATATACTAAAGTTGTTTTTGTTTTCTTGTTCATATTTATTTAGAACTCTATCTCAAACGAATAATTACTTAGCCGAATACTTCGCCTTTATTCTTTTTTAAATCTCTGAGTCAGCGTATGCAATATTTACAGTGGGAGCCACCACATTGTACAAAATTTGTCAAAGATGTGAAGTAAAATCAATAACATTAGAGTCGCACGCCTCTTTATCACCTCAGCACAATGAGGGCCTGATGCCCACAAAAAAGATACACTGCATACGATTGTTGAGTTTTTGGTAAAATGGCAGATGCGTCTGTTTTCGGCATTCAGATATTAGTACAACAGACATGCATATATATCATGTTCCTGAATAGTAGTAGAAAATGAAAATTAGAATGATTGTTTTACGAATTATAAACCAAGAATACCATTATACGATTTGGCAACTAAATAACTGAATAAAAAAAATTTGGTGTTATTTTATAAATATCAGAACCAAGACGGAACTATAGAACTTTCAGTATTTTCTTGCAGAATTTCAATGAAATTTGATTCTGGAGGATTGAGCTTGAATATTGTGCTCAAACGGTTCTGTGATTACAAGGCCAGTCTATAATCTTAAAGGCGTGTGCCTCTTGATTTCGACCGTGCAGGCGTGGGCGTCGGCAGGAATGTTTCCCGTGGAGGGGGGGGGGGCGAGCCATTTTTCGAGGGGTGGGGGAGGGGGCAAAGCCAAAATCAAAGGTGATATATATATATATATATATATATATATATATATATATATATATATATATATATATATATATATATATATACTGCACAATGGATATCTACAAAATCCAGGGGGAGGGGGCAACTGACCCCCCTTGCCCCTAGCCCCTGCGGACGCTCATGCATACAGGAGTCTGTGGTGGTGGTTGTCGTCCCCCCCCCCCTCTTCTTCATCTTCTTCGTATTGAAACTCGTTCATTTTAAAGCTGCTCACGTAATGTTGAACATACAGGAAGATTGCATCTTTGAGTGTATGAGCAGCTTATTTGTAGACGCAATGTCTGCTTCTAAATCCAGAACCTGCGGACTCGCGTCTGGGCTGAGCCAACGTGAATTTAAAAAAAAATATCATATATCATATGATCAATATATCATATATATATTCATGTTTTGAGAAGTTGGCGGTATAATAAATTCATAGTTTCCATCCGTCCGTCAAATACACATTTGGTGTGCTTGTCGCGTGACGATAGGTTGGTGCTATTCATGCCATTTTAGTGCTACTCTACATGGTATCAAGATGTACTGTTTGATACTATCAACTCAGATTTGATAAGAAAATCTCTTTTCCCCAATTATTCAGTCTTAATTGAGGGCAAACTATCAATGCATTCATTCAGATGGCATGGTATTGCGGTAGTCATAGGATCATCAATGCAGCGAATAGAAACCTACATAGTGCATTGTCTCTACTCTCTAACAAATGCACATGTTCCTGAAACAGGGAAAGTTTAATTCATTGAATGTTTGATTTTTAGTTAGGACCAACTAAACCTCACGACGAATATATATGTTCAGTTTCATTACCATCCCTTCCACTCAGTCATCGGTTTAGTCGGAGTAACGATAACAAGAAATCGTCCAAGGAACGCTAGATGCTGAAGTCTGGTCCCTGCTCTGTTGCATAAGATCTACTACCGTGGAGATCATACAACTCTTAGATTGAGCTGACGTCTCCATTCTCTGCCAAGACAGAACAAAAATATAAACAAAAGAAAACAAAGTTATGTTTAATTGGTCGATACAAAAAGTCTAGCGCAAGTTTTATGATCTCCGGGTCTGGTCTTTGACGTAAAACCGTTCCAGCAAATCAATGAACCTTACTTAGCACCTCCATAACTCATCGCCTATGACCAATAAACAGCAATACCACAAGTTCTTGCCTTGCCAGTCGCATTAATATTCAACATAACGGAGATCTGATGGACATTGATACGAGATCATGTTCTGTTTCCATTGAGATTCACCAATCAAATTGCAGCTTTCAGATTTATCAAAGTCAAAAACTTCATTTGGAACACATCCTTTCTAACGATAACTGTCTCTAACACTGAAATGCAACACTTTATCTGATAGGTTACTGAAAACAAGTCGACAGTGAATTCCAAGGCCGGCAGAATGTGAACCTTTGTCGGCACATCTTAATCAGTGTTGTCTAGCGTGAGTGATTGAAGAATATTAAATGGAAAGTTCGGGACTTGTAAATGACGTCGAATTTGAATTGCTAATGCCTTTTATTGTTAAGTTTTGAAACTTTGACAATTGTTATTCCATCTATAAGAGAGATCGGGGTGTCGGAAAGGGAAACATATTTGACTTGGGTGCAGAGAAAAGAGAATTGATCATATAAATGTCGGAAAGAAAGCCACGGTCATACAATAAATCTGTCAGACAATATTTTTTTGAGTGATACCAGATATATCGTAGGGTGGGGGTCTACAAGCGAATTGTCAAAGGAAACTCAGACGTTAACGGGTCCATTTCTCTACCAATACCCTTTTCGCCGCCCCTTCATACGATATTTCTGGTATCCCACTCGAATATATCGTCTAACTAATACAAGCCATATAGTAAAACTGGCTAAGATGACAAGCTATTAGTACACCAGGCCACTTTAGAGTCCGACAATCTTAGCACCCCAGACGTTTTTGCGTAATAAATCCGAGACCAGCTTGAGAGTGGGCAGCTGTCCATTAAAATGTTGAATAAAGAACGTTTGATAGACAACTGGTAATAGACAGGCGGAGTTTGGGGATTCCTTAATTTAATACTGGTGCATGGTGAAACGTCTCATAAAATGTATGTTTGAAGAGGTTATAAGGTGTGCTCCATACAGCCAGGAGAGCATTCCGTCCGATGTATGTTTCAAGATGTCATAAGGTATGCTACACGCAGGGAGTAGAGTATTCAGCCTGATGTCCGTTTCAAAAAATCATAATGTGCGCTCCACACAGCAAGGTATGCATTCAGTCTGATGTCTGTTCAAGAGTTTATAAGGTGCACTCCACACTGCAAGGACAGCTTTCAGCCTGATGTCTATGTCAAGAGGTCATAAGGTGCGTTCCAGAGCAGCAAGGAGAGCATTCAGCTTGATGTCTCAATCAAGTGGACATAAAGTGCGTTCCACACAGCAAGGAGATCATTCTGTCTGAAGTCTATTTCAAGAGGTCACAAGGTGTGTTCCATACGGCAAGGACACCATTCAGCTTGATGTTTTAGTCACTCATTAGACCACATTTAGAATATATATATATATATATATATATATATATATATATATATATATATATATATATATATATATATATATATATATATATATTGTGTGTGTGTGTGTGTGTGTTTGGAGTTCCTTCGAAAGGAAATACTTAGAAGCGTCAGAAAATATACAACACTGAGCAACTAAGTTGATTCTAGACATGAAATCCAGAAAGGCTACGAGAACTACAGTAACCTACATTAGGACGAAACGGACCACTGACATTAAATATGTATAAGGAATCCCGGGGCTACCAATAAAATCTTTTCAAACAGCAGTCTAGACTGCAGATCAGACAGCTCTACTTCAATCAACGAGTTAACTTTAAAAAGTCTCGAAGAAAAAGTCAAGGCACCATCTTTACCATACTTTCGAGAAGACTAGACAAACTTTATGGCGATTTTTAAAAAATAATTTCTGGCAGTATTTTTTCTTCGATGATTTATGTATAAAATTTGATTTTACTACCGATATACCAATTCACTCCAGAAAAGTCGAAAGTAATTGACCTCTCGGATTTGAAGAGAATGCTCCGTCCACTAATTGGCGTAGCTATTTACTTAAAATTAGCCTGTTTCTCCCTGGAACAAAAATCAAACATGGTCGATTAGGAGCCATGTGGGTCGACTATGCAGCATGTAGTACATAACATCTACAATTCCAAATCTCTGTAATTACCAATTTCATGACATTTTCACCACATAGCTAAAAATCCTGCAAGTCACCGTTTTTTCCAACGGAGAAACATCTCAAATGGTCGATGGCTATGCTAATTAGTGGGTAGCGCATTCTCCATTGTTATTTTTAGAGATCACGTTTGAGCCAGAAAGATACTGGTACAAGGACACCAGCCTGCTGTGTGTCTTTATATGCGCACAGTATGTACATATGTATGTTTATCTGAATGCGTGCGTGCGTGCTTATGCATGCATGCATGTAACAGAGAAGACAAATTGGTATGATGAGAATATCCTATATTCATACATGCTTGGAGATAATGGGTAAACAATAACAGTTGTAGAAGGCTGATTAAAGAAAACGATTGAACAAGAGGTTAAATCTAGTACTGCTATAGTAACTGCAATCAACACATAAAAAAAAAACCGCAATCATAATACAGAAATGAGGGCGTAGGTGTCCATATAACATTTTGGAACTGATAAAATATGATACAAACAAGAGTTCCTCGAAGGGACTAGCGCTCAACTATCCGAAATGAATGTCCAGAAATTCAAGATAAGATAACCATCTCTGATATCCTTGAGTGATAAGTTTGTCAAAATAGCCTATATGGCAGCCATATTGGATGTAATGTCGGCAACATTTTTATTTAGGACAAACTAGAAACCATTAGAAGACTTTGATGAAACCCCCATGTTGATATGACCATATAATCAGGAGAATTAGTGACAAAATCTTCAGTATGTTCACTGTGGCATCCATATTTAGGTCAGTTCGTCACCATTTTCATTCAGGACCAACTAGATATCATAAATAGTCATCTGGTGAAAATATCAGTCGATATAAATTTCCATTTAGGACGAGTGGCAATAACAAGATTTTCCAGATGGCTGCCATGGTGGCCATACTGGATATTAAATCGGCACCATTTTCATTTAGGACCAAGTCGACATATAAGAAGTCTTCTGGTGAAAACCCAATGTTGATATGACTTCCCATCAAGGAGGAGTAGCAGTAAGATTTTCAAGAGGGCCAGCTAGACATAAGAAGTCTTCTGGTGAAAACCCCATGTCGATATGACTTTCCGTTCAGGAGGAGTAGCAATAACAAGATTTTCAAGATGGTTGCCGTGGTGGCCATATTGACGTCAGATTTTCATTTAAGACCAACTAGACATCACAAGAAATCTTTCAGTGAAACCCCCATGCTGATATGACCATCCATTCAGAAGATGGTCACTGTGGTGGCCATACTGGGTGTCCAAGTGGAACCATTTTCATTATGGACTAACTAGACATCATACGAAGTCATTTGTTGAAAATCCCATACTGATATGCCCATCTGTTCAGAAGGAGTAGCGATAACAAGATTTTAAAATGGCATGTGTGGTGGCCATATTAGATGTCTCAGCAGCACCATTTTCATTTAGTACCAACTAGACATTGGGATGAATGTGTGTGTAAAGTTTCATGGCAATCCTCCAAATAGCTTAGGAGCAGTAGCGATAAGAAACGTGTGCTATAGGCAGAGAGACATCCGATGATAGACAACAGGCCATCCCATAAGGTCTTCTGGTCTATGACAAATAGAGCTAAAAATTATACATGTCTTCTCTCTATATTGCAAACAAACCACAGCTTTATAATACAATTTAATTACGTTACGACACAACACAATACAAAATAGTCCATATGATTTGCGGTTCATTCCTATGCTCCAACTTCTGACTCCCTTGAGAAAAATTTAGCAAATTATTATCTATAAATAAATCTTGTTTTTCTTAAATTTACTTTAAATCTTAAATTTAGATCTTAATGCAAATTTTCTATGGCTGTGACCTTGACCCCAAGGTATAAGGGGTAAGCATGCATGTCACCAAATGAATTGTTTTCGCTTCTTAACGATTCATCAAAAGTATTAAGAACAGCCATAAAGGGGTTTATGAAATATAATCAAATGAAAAAAAAGAAAATGAAAAAAAAAAAAGAAAAAAAAATAACTTGAATGCAAATTTTCAGTGACCCTGACCATGACCCCAAGATCATATGGACAAGTAAGTGTGTCGCAGAATAAATTGTCTTAGCTTGATAATGATTAATGCTAAGTATAATGAGAATCTATTATGGCGTTTAGGAAATATTAGCAAATCAAAAAACTTGAACCAAAACCTTGATGCAAAATTTCTATGACAGGGACCTTGACCCCAAGGTAAAAGGTGTAATAGAGCATGTCGTAGAAAGAATTGTCTTATCTTCATAATGATTTATGTCAAGTATAATGAGACTCTATCAAGGGTTTAGGAAATATATGCAAATGAAAAACTTGAACCAAACTCTTTACAAACTATTGCACCCGCTAATTCTCGCTTCCCACTAATGTGGGCTGGGCAAAACTAAGTGTTTTCTTTTCGAATACATCTGAGATGTAGTCCTCGTGTGAAAACAAGCCATAATGATTATATAAAGCATTGATTTTATACTGGCTCTTAAATAAGCCAGCTTTATAGTTTGGTTTGGTGTTTTAAGGCACAGGAACACAAGTACGTTATGCAGTTTTGAGGCAATTGGAGTATAGTGCCTTGCCCAAAGATACACCAGCCGACCCGGGCTGGTCAGATGGTAGGATTCGTACCTGCACCCTTCCAGTCGCGAGTCCGGCATGCTAACCACCAAGCCACTGTGGCTTCTCTAGCTTTATTGAACTGGGTGTCATGTTAACAGTTCCAATGAAATAAATGTGTAATAAACAAGCTCTGGACAACTGAGCAACATCAATGAAATGAGCAACACGCCAGAGAATTGTACCTTGCAACGGACACCTGAACCACTCTCTTTAAATTGTAACTCTGCGAAAAACTAAAAAGGTACTCTGATTCGAGGCTTTCCATAGAAAAAAATCCCAGTCATTGTGGCTCCAAGAATCCCAGTCATAGTGGCTCCAAGACGGAATAGGCTAGAAATCCCAGTCATAGTGGCTCCAAGATAATCCCAGTCATAGTGGCTCCAAGATGGAATAGGCTAGAAATCCCAGTCATAGTGGCTCCAAGATAATCCCAGTCATAGTGGATCCAAGATAATCCCAGTCATAGTGGCTCCAAGAATCCCAGTCATAGTGGCTCCAAGACGGAATAGGCTAGAAATCCCAGTCATAGTGGCTCCAAGATAATCCCAGTCATAGTGGCTCCAAGAATCCCAGTCATAGTGGCTCCAAGACGGAATAGGCTAGAAATCCCAGTCATAGTGGCTCCAAGATAATCCCAGTCATAGTGGCTCCAAGATGGAATAGGCTAGAAATCCTAGTGATAGTGGCTCCAAGACGGAATAGGCTAGAAATCCCAAGTCATAGTGGCTCCAAGACGGAATAGGCTAGAAATCCCAGTCATAGTGGCTCCAAGATAATCCCAGTCATAGTGGCTCCAAGATAATCCCAGTCATAGTGGCTCCAAGATGGAATAGGGTAGAAATTCCAGTCATAGTGGCTCCAAGACGGAATAGGCTACAGGTAATTTCTTCCACTGTAGGTGTTTTTCATGCAAAGCGTCTCGATATTGTAAGACAGTTTCAAGGGTAAATTAACCGTGGAAGTAACTCTAGCCATACAAAATTGAATAACGGAAGTTAACAATCATCTATTTCGAAAATCTTTTGAAACTGTAATGTTTTTAAAAACATGAATATGGTGTATTGAAGGCACTGTGAAATTCAGGCACGATAGCACAATTAAGGTGTGACTGTAAGCACATGTCTGGGAAGTAAAGCATGGTGGTGCCATCATACCTGAATCGACGGGGGAAAAGCATGTTATTATGGTCTTCACTTCCAAATCATACATGAATTTTGAAAACTATTACAAATAAATGTGAAGAAAACGCAAATGTTTACTTACAAAGTTGACAGTAAAAAATTATTCAACACTGACAGGACAATCTTAAAATGTACTCATATATATTTATACAACAGTTAAAATGAACAAACAGTAATAAGCTGACAGCAAAAAATCAGGTACATGTGCAAATTTTAGCCAAAAGAGTCACAGTACCCCATTTTCTCCTCTATAACACAGCCAAATGTGAACATAACAGACCCAGATTTGCTGTTGAATACTATTTTTGGAACATTTTGCGATATATATATATATATATATATATATATATATATATATATATATATATATATATATATATATATATATGCTATTTGCATTAGTTACATATGGATTGACAAATACTATATATATATATATATATATATATATAGGTGCAATGTGTCACCTTTGAATCCAATATACACAAATTTTGACAACAGATCTGTCAGTGCTTCTGCAACTGTAGTAGCTGCATGTGAACTACTGCATTCGTAACCAGAAGAATGCTGAAAACATAACCTTTAATTCTAAATTCATGCAAAAGCTCTGGTTTCTATACAATAATAATAATAATAATAATAAGAAGAAGACGATGAAGAAAAAAATGATGAATATCCTTGAATCAGTAGAAGACAGGAAAATCTTGGTATCGTTCAAGAAACTCTCAATTTTCATGTCATGCCATCCAACAACAACAACAACAACAACAAAAACAAGAGGACCACGTGGGTCTAATATCAATTACCTGGATGACAGCTGCTTGATAGGTAAACGTAAGATGCAGTTCTCTATTTTCTGTATTTTTATCCATATTTTGATGGCACGTCAGCATCATTTGACCAAAACTGAAAGGCCTTTATGGAATGATGCTTTATGTCAAAGTTGGTCAAATTGTGTTGAGCAGTTTTTGTGTGATAAAGTTGCTTAAAATTTAGTAATGGTGTCCATATTTGATAGACAGATCAGCAACATTTGTATAAATCTGAAGAACATTTAAGCTAGAATGCTTTCTGTCAAATTTGGTCAAGAACTGTTGAGCGGTTTCTGAGAAGCTGTTTAATTTTTTAATACTTTTAGTAACAACAGCCATATTTGATTGCAGATTAGTATCATGTGTACAAAAATCACTTAATACCAGGATGCTTTCTGTAAAATTCAGTAACATTCTGATGAGCGGATTCTGAAAAGTCACTTAAAAATCTTTGTTTTTAGTACCAGTGGCCATATTTGATGGTGGATCCTCTATGATTGTAAGTCGCTCATGCAAGGATGCATTGTTAAATTTGATTAAATTCTGAACAGTGGTTTTTGAGAAAAAGTCATTTAAAGTTTTGTTTTTTAACTTTTAATATCATTGACCATATTTCATGGCAGATGGGTATCTCTTATACAAACCTGAAAGCTCTCATGCCAGAACGCTTCCTGTTAAATTTGGTCACATTCTGTTAAGCACTTTTTGAGAAGTAGTTTAAGGCTTTTCAGTTTTTAGTAATAGTTACCATATTTGATTGCAAATCGGCATACCTTCTACAAACCTGAGAATTTTTCATGCCAGGATGTCTTGTCAAATTTGATAACTTTCTGTTTAGTGGTTTTTTTTAAAGAATAAGTCATTTTGAGTTTTGTTTATTCATTTTTAATAAAAGTGGCCATATTTCATGGCAGATAGGTATTACTTGTACAAATCTAAAACCCTTAATGCCAGACCGCTGTCAAATTTAGTCGAATTCTGTTCAGCAGAGTTTGAATTGTTATTACCAGACTGCTGTCAAATTTAGTCGAATTCTGTTCAGCAGTGTTTGAATTTTTATTAACTGTACCATATCTGATTGCAAATCAGTATACTTTGTAGAAACTTGAATGGCCTTTATGTTAGGACGCTTTATGCCAAATTTGGACAAATTCTGTTTAGCATCTTTTTAGATAAATTTTTTAAAAGGTTTTTCTATTTTTAGCAATAGTAATCACATTTAATTGTGGACTGGCATCATTTGTAAAAATACATACTGAAAAGCCTTCATGTCAGGATATAGCAATTGCTGACTGATGGATAATGGATGATACACGACGGACTCAGGGCCATACCGGTAACTCACTTGGCCTTATGGCCAGGTGAACAAAAAAAAAACAAGCATACAAAACATCTTGTTAACCATATCTACCATGATGCCAAAGAAATTAAACATTTAGTGAAATCAGATATAGTATTTTCATGATTAGACTTCACTGTAAATACGCAACAACAAGATCCATCACTGCTTAAACTCTTCCTTTATCATTCTATCTTAAACAGGGATTTTATAACATTGTAAATTATATTACACAAGTGTTCTCATTTTCATTTTAAAAAAAAAACAAATTATTGCTGCTTGATCAGAAGAAAAAAAAAAATCTTAACCTCCCGTTAAGTTCTTTGAGGTAGATACCTCCATTCTTCGTTACATACATAAAAAATCCCACAAACCCAGAATCTCTATTTTATTGTATTTACTCCTCTATACTGCTTACTCAAATATGAACAATGACAAAATCTGCCATCCAGTAATGCACAAGCAAGTAGATGTACGGTGTTTGTAAATCAAGTCTGCATCCAGTAATGCACAAGCAAGTGGATGTACACAGTTTGTAGATCAAATCTGCCATACAGTAATGCACAAGCAAGTGGATGTACACTGTTTGTAGATCAAATCTGCCATACAGTAGTGCACAAGCAAGTGGATGTACGCTGTTTATAGATCAAATTTGCCATACAGTAATGCACAAGCAAGTGGATGTACGCTGTTTGTAAATCAAATCTGCATCCAGTAATGCGCAAGCAAGTGGATGTACACTGTTTGTAGATCAAATCTGCCATCCAGTAATGCACAAGCAAGTGGATGTACACTGTTTGTAGATCAAATCTGCCATACAGTAATGGACAAGCAAGTGGATGTACGCTGTTTGTAGATCAAATTTGCCATCCAGTAATACACAAGCAAGTGGATGTACACTGTTTGTAGATCAAATCTGCCATACAGTAACGGACAAGCAAGTGGATGTACACTGTTTGTAGATCAAATCTGCCATACAGTAATCCACAAGCAAGTGGATGTACGCTGTTTGTAGATCAAATCTGCATCCAGTAATGCGCAAGCAAGTGGATGTACACTGTAGATCAAATCTGCCATCCAGTAATGTACAAGCAAGTGGATGTACGCTGTTTGTAAATCAAATCTGCATCCAGTAATGCGCAAGCAAGTGGATGTACACTGTTTGTAGATCAAATCCGCCATCCAGTAATGCACAAGCAAGTGGATGTACACTGTTTGTAGATCAAATCTGCATCCAGTAATGTACAAGCAAGTGGATGTACACTGTGTCTAGATCAAATCCGCCATCCAGTAATGGAGAAGTAAGTGGATGTACACTGTTTGTAGATCAAATCTGCCATACAGTAGTGCACAAGCAAATGGAAGCACGCTGTTTGTAAATCAAATTTGTCATACAGTAATGCACAAGCAAGTGGATGTACAGTTTGTTTATCAAATCTGCCATCCAGTAATGCACAAGCAAGTGGATCTACGCTGTTTGTAGATCAAATCTGCATCCAGTAATGCACAAGCAAGTGGATGTACACTGTTTCTAGATCAAATCTGACATCCAGTAATGGACAATCAAGTGGATGTACACTGTTTGTAGATCAAATCTGCGAAACAGTAATGCACAAGCATGTGGATGTACACTGTTTCCAGATCAAATCTCCCATCCAGTAATGCACAAGCGAGTGGATGTACACTGTTTGTAGATCCGATTTGCCATCTGGTAATGGACATGCAAGTGGATATACTATGTTTGTAGATCAAATATGCCATCCAGTAATGCACACGCAAGTGGATGTGCACTGTAGATCAAATCTGTCATCCAGTAATGTACACGCAAGTGGATGTGCACTGTAGATCAAATCTGTCATCCAGTAATGTACACGCAAGTGAATATACACTGTTTGTAGATCAAATCTGCCATCCAGTAATGTACAAGCAAGTGAATATACACTGTTTGTAGATCAACTCTGCCATCCAGTAATGCACACGCAAGTAGATGTGCACTGTAGATCAAATCTGTCATCCAGTAATGTACAAGCAAGTGAATATACACTGTTTGTAGATCAAATCTGCCATCCAGTAATGGACATGCAAGTGGATGTACACTGTTTGTAGATCAAATATGCCATCCAGTAATGTACACGCAAGTGGATGTGCACTGTAGATCAAATCTGTCATCCAGTAATGTACAAGCAAGTGAATATACACTGTTTGTAGATCAAATCTGCCATCCAGTAATGTACAAGCAAGTGAATATACACTGTTTGTAGATCAAATCTGCCATCCAGTAATGCACACGCAAGTGGATGTGCACTGTAGATCAAATCTGTCATCCAGTAATGTACAAGCAAGTGAATATACACTGTTTGTAGATCAAATCTGCCATCCAGTAATGGACATGCAAGTGGATGTACACTGTTTGTAGATCAAATATGCCATCCAGTAATGCACACGCAAGTGGATGTGCACTGTAGATCAAATCTGTCATCCAGTAATGTACAAGCAAGTGAATATACACTGTTTGTAGATCAAATCTGCCATCCAGTAATGCACACGCAAGTGAATGTACACTATTTGCAGTTGGTTGTGCATTATACACGAGTATAACATGGTATGAACAATGTACACGTAGTTACCGATGTAAGAAGATGACTCATTTTATCCTAATGTAAAAATGATCAGTGATCAACTGTTTTAAGTCTATATATGTACTTTGGCACTTTGTAATTTAAAACATTTAAAATGTTTACAATTCCTATCTTGTTAATGACATGTATATCAAACCTCAATATCAGAGTATGTAAGAAAACTTCAACAAATGCAAGACTTCAATTGATACATAATACTAGGTCCAATTAATTTAAACTATTTTTTCATCCCATGAAGTTAAATGAATGTATTGACAAGAGGTATAAAATATATGGAAGTTTCACATGTTCTCCACCTGTGAATCTTGCAAGCTGGAAATTAAACAGCCACTGCGCTATCCTACAATAGTAAAAGGGACAGCACATTTTAAACTTTTTATCCCCTGCTAACAGTCTGATGTTGCCAAATGTATACAATGATGAAATCTGGCTGTGACCCTTGTAACAGAGCAGTAGGGTTACTAAGCAGACATGGAAGTTGTTTTATGTCTATATCTCAAAGAGCATTGGAGTACAAGAGCAGAAAAGGTGAAGAAACTGACCAGTGACGTTAACCTTGAAAATAAAATCTTGACCGTCATATATGAGATGTCAAAATGGTTCATCATTGAACATCAAACGGCTTTTAAGTTTGTTTCATTTTTGCTGGTTTTAACGGTACTTTGAACACATTATTGGCTATTTCATGCCAGAACTGCCAACCCCAACAAGACCTTCTTATCAAGTCAGTTGATATTTTTCCTTAAGTTACACCAATTTTCAGTAAGGTGTAACAAAATATCATCCACTGCTAATGTTGACTTGGAAAACATGCATTAAATCAGTTCAGAAGTGTGAGCTGAGACTGACGCAGGAAGGCAAACATTATGTTCAACTAAAAAGTTTGTAAAGTACACTCAGACCTTAATAACCTCCAGTACAGTTTCAGAAACTGCAGTTTCAAACCTCAAGGAGCTCAATGGCTTCTTGCTAGATCACTCAGCTCGACGTTATCTTTGGGGTTTTTTCACCCCAATTTCACACGGTGAAGGCAATCATCTCTCCCGCTACAACACATACTGATAACAAGATTTTCAAGATGGCCATTTTGGCAGCCATATTAGAAGTCAAATTAGCACCATTTTCATTTGTGACCAACTAGACATCATAAGTGAAAATCCCATGCTCATATGACCATTCATTCTGGCGAAATAGTTATAACAAGATTGTCAAGATGGCTACTGTGGCAGGCATATTGAATGTCTGAATGGCACCATTCTCATTTAGGACCAACTAGACATCATAAGTTGTTTAGCAAAAAAACCCATGTTGATACAACCATCCCTTCATGATGTGTCGTGATAATATTTTCAAGATGGCTGCTGTGGTAACCATACAGGACATCAGATCAGCACCATTTTCATTTAGGACAAACTAGACACATACAAAGTCTTCTGGTGAAAACTCCATGGCAATATAACTTTTCATTCAGCAGGGGTAGGGCAATATAACTTTTCATTCAGCAGGGGTAGCGATAACAAGATTTTCAATATGGCCACTGTGGTGGCCGTACTGGACATCAGATCAGCAGCATTTTCATTTAGGACCAACAAGACATCATAAGAAGTCTTCTGGTGAAAATTCCATGGCAATATTACTTTTTGTTCAGGAGGAGTAGCGATAAAAAGATTTTCAAGAGGGCCACTGTGGTGGCCATACCGCCATCAGATTGGCATCATTTTCATTTAGGACCAACAAAATATCAAAAGTAGTATTTTAGTGAAAGCCCCATGCTGATATGACCATCCATTCAGATGTCCGAGCATCACCATTTTCATTTAGAACCAACCAGACCATGGGATGAATGTATGTGTAAAGTTTCATTGCAATCCTTAAAGTGGTTTAGAAGGAGTAGCGATAAGAAACTTGTGCTAACGGATGCACAGATGACAGACAACAGACCATCCCATAAGCTCTTCTGGTCTATGACCAGTAGAGCTAAAAATACCATAAGCAACAGCTTTATCATGCAGGCATTTTGCATGAAAAATATAGGCAGTTTATAGCATCTGAGGTCCTCCTGTAAAGTTGACAAGGTTCCCTGACCAACTCCACTGAATCTAATATGAAACCCGGATCCGGATCAAACACAGCCAATCCAGTATCCGGATTTGACCACAATGGCCGTATTTTCATAATTTTTGCTATTTTTTTGTATGTTCGCAATTTAAGGGTCATTTCAGTAAGACTTACAGTCAAATCACAAGGGTTGGCAGGTCTGTCATGCCGAGGAAATGGAACCTAAGTGACTTTTACCAAGACAACTGACCCAGGGTGGTCTGGGCGGGTACTGAACCTGCAGCCACTGGATTACAAGTCTGGCATTCTACCAACTAAGCTACTGCAGCCCCCACACAGCTATTAAGACATAAAGCAGAAACAAAAGCAACCATAAAATATATACCTGTGACCCAGACCTTGAAGACTGGACCCTAAATGTGGAATGCAACACATCTTCTAGGGATAATATACAACTGTACCAAATTCATCTTAAAAAGCTCTCGAGCTGAAAGTCATAGAACAGAAAGGAAATGCTACTGAAATCTACAATAGGAGAAACAAGATTTAAATGTATTCTCAAGAAAGGTTCAAAATATTGGTCAATTAAAGTTTTCTGATAAACAACCAAAAGTCTTACTTCCCTTCCCTCATTCCTGATTTGCACAGCTATCATTTAGTGGATGACATGTTTGATGAACGACAGGCCACTTGCTTTGGCATTCTCTTTGGCAAAATGTACAGCCCTCCCCTCTTCCTCTGTCTGTAAAAATGTCTATCTTCTAGTGTTGGTACAAAAAATAATTGTATACGTATTACTCAAGCAATAAAATTGTTACTGACGTAATTACCATGTAAATCACTCTGTGCAGCACAGGTCTAGGGGGTTGACCTCTGAAACCAACATTTGTAAGTTCAAATGAACATCAAGTTGAAAAGTTTCTTCCAATATCAACAAGAACAAGAAAAAGAAAGAAAATAAAGAAAGAAAAAAATAAACCAACCTTGGTCTTTATAGATCTTTGCGGCCCCAGGTAACACAAGTACTGCAACTGGTATATGATACACCTGTCTTGTGACATTTCCCCTTCCATGATTTGACTTTTGATTCATGGATCTATAATTTATGTAACATATTGTATAGCTATGATGTATACCTGTGTAAAGTTTCATTATACAGCACTCCCTCACTAGAAGACCCTTCATGATAACACTGTTCTGTTATAAGGCAAGTATGGTCATGAATCCCATTTCATTATATAGTAGTGAAATTACTTGTAAACTGTATTTCATTCTCACTCTTGGGCATATTTACAAGACGGTCTCTCTGTGACCCCAGAACATATTGTTGATCAACCACTCTGGTTTAGTAAAAACGTGACAAGAGTCCTTCAAAGGAACTGACACTCTAGCCAAAAAGAGTTTCCAGGAATTCAAGATAAGACCATTTCTTCCTTTTAACTGCTGAGTGTTGAAACCATCTCTGATAATGATATTCTTCAGCAATAACAAGATTTTCAAATTATCTGCTGTGGTGGACATACTGGATGTCAGATTTGCACCATTTTCATTTAGGACCAACAAGACATCATTTAGGACCAACAAAACATCATGCGAAGTATTCTGCTGGACACCCCATGCTGATTATGACTTTAAGTTTTTGTTAGTAATGATAACAAGATTTTCAAGATGGACACTATGGTGGCCATATTTGATATTAGATTGGCACCACTTCCATTTAGGTCCAATCAGCCATCTAGCAGAAGTAGTGATAAGATTTTCAAGATGGCCATTGCGTGGCCATATTGAAAGTCAGATTGGCATCATTCTCCTTTACAACCAACTAGACATCACAAAAAGTCTTTCAGCAAAAACCCCATGTTGATATGACCATTCATTTAGGAGTAGTGATAACAAGATTTTCATGATGGCCACTGTGGTGGCCATTTTGGATGTCTAAGCAGCACCATTTTCATTTACAACCTACTAGATATCACAAGAAGTCGTTTGTTAAAAACCCCAATGTTGATATGACCATCCATTCAGGAAGAGTAGCAATAACAACGTTTTCAAGATGTGCAAGCAGGACTATTTTCATTTAGGACCAACTAGACATCATAAGAAGTCTTCTGGTGAATACCCCATGGCAATATTACTTTTCCTTTAGAAGCAGTAGGAATAGCAAGATTTTCAAGATGAACATTGTGGTGGTCAAACTGGACATCAGATTGACAGGAATTTTCATTTAGCACCAACAAGAGATCATATGAAGTCTTAGAGAAAACCCCATGTTGATATCACTATTCAATCAGAAGGAGTAGCAATAACAACATTTTCAAGATGGCTTTTCTCATTGTCAATATGACTTGCAATTCACGAGGAGTAGCAATAACAAGATTTCCAAGATGCTGCTGTGGTAGCCATACCTGACATCAGATCAGCACCATTTTCATTTAGTACCAACTAGACATCATAAGAAGTTTTTAAGTGAAAACCCCCATGCTAATATAACCATCCATTCTGGAAGAGTAGCGATAATATTTTCAAAATAGACATTTTGGTGACCATACTGGATGAAAGTGTGTGTCAAGTTTCATGGCTACCCTCTAAGTCGTTCAGGAGTAGAGATAACAAACTTGTGTTAATGGATGGACTGACGATGGACAACAGACCATCCCATAAGTTCTTCTGGTGTATGACCAGCAGAATAAAAAAAGGTGGGAGAGGGGAATGATTTGTGGCAAAAATGGTGTTAAATTCATTTAATGTTATAAACAATATAATTGATGATTTTTAACCCTGTGAAAAGATCAGGAGAATCATGGAGCAATATTTCTTGGTTCTGAGTGCTGGAAAACAACATATTCCCTTGAAAAGAGGTTGGAAACATTCAGGACCAAATGCCTCAGCAGAATCAGAAGAATTTTCTGGCTCAACACCAGCCTAAATGAAAAACTCTGAAGAAAAGCTGGAGTGGAAACTATTGCATCACAGATAAAATCAAAATGATGGAGATGGCTGGGGTATGTGTGCAGAATGCTACCTACTGCACTTCCCAGGGTAGACCTTTGATGGACACCGCCAGGCAAGAGAAAAAGAGGCAGACCAAAGGAAACATGGCAATGAACAACTGAAAAAGATCTCAAAAACAGTGGCCTGACTTGGGAAACAGCACCAAGGGCAGCGGCTGACTGGTAGCAGGGGAGCTCCCTCAACATCACTTTATGCACCATCTGGTGCATAGCGGATTGAGTGAGTGTTTATGGAAATAAAAACTAAAGAACTACACAAAGTCAGAATTGCAGTAAAATAAATATATATTGATTATAAAGAAATCAAATAAAATTACCAAGGATCTGTATAATGAATTCAGAAAGAGTCATGTGAAAAAGCAAAGAAGGTCCAAAATAAGTGTAATCTTGATTCGAACGATTAGTGAAGAAAATCAGAAATTGTACAACCTATTATTATTCAATTTATTTGATGATACATTCCTCCAAAGTTTTCAAAATAAAATTCTTCATAGAATTATTTATATAAATCACATGTTATTTAAATGCTAACATTCGGAATCCCCTGTACGTGCAGAGACTTTGTTTAATTTATTTTGTGATTGTTCATTGGTACAGGATATAATCTCAGGTGTCTCTACCTTAGTGACAGAAAAATGTGGAATAGAGATTCCAATACAGGCTCGTCATTTCTTGTTTGGTGTTGGAAATACTTGAGATCATGATAAAATAAAAACATCTTTCATTTTGATAAGTTAATATACATGCAAATTAATACATGTCTTCTAAATCTTAGAAAAGGTACTGAATATTTTTGATGGTACATAAATACTGTCTTGAAAAAACTGCAAAAATAAAGGAAAAATGGGATAAAATGAAATACATTTTGTCATAAAATAGGAAAAGACTGAATGTATTGTCAACTTAACTTAGTGTAATCCAAGTTCACATATGATCTTTTTATAAATATGTTTTTTGTTATGTTCATGCATAGAGACAGAATAAGAAATGATAACATTTTTTACCTATAATAAAATGTGCACACCCCCACCAAAAACTAAAAAAAGTATGAAAAAAATTACAAACTCTATGAAATGTTCAGTGATTCAACAACTGACATTTAGTGTAAAAATTCAAGTACTATTCATGTCGTAAACTTTAAAAAAAAACCCACTGTGAATCACTTTAAATTCATGGGGCACCAATTTTGTGGCGTTCATAGGCAAACCAGATCATGAATTTAAAGTCACAATGAAATTATTAACCAAGCTGATATTTAAAGCACACTCACCCCTCCCATCACTTGTTTGTTTTAATACCAACAGTGTGTGTATATATACATGTGTGTGTGATCCAGGTTCGAATCCCCCTAAAGTACGAATTAGATATTCTCTAGCCTGTATGATATTATTTATTCTTATTTAAAAGTTCTGCTAATGTTATCAAGCATTCTCCTGTAGGATTCAGGAACAGGAATAGCACTTTCCGCTCTGTTTGATCTATATTTGTAATTCCTTCTCTCTCTCTCTCTCTCTCTCTCTCTCTATATATATATATATATATATATATATATATATATATATATATATATATATATATATCTTTAAATCCCTGTATTTGACAGTAAACTGCCAAATAAACACCTTAATGAAGTAAAATTCAAAGGTCACTAGGTCAGCTTTACAGATTGTTTACACTGTTTCTTTGTCAGGCAATCAATAGAGGTGTCGCTGACTAAGTTTCTTTGGTCACGATTTTTTTCCAAATAGTTTATACACTCCATAGCCACAAAACACAAGACAAAAGTGGTGTGAAAGCTTATGTTTTGGAATTATCAAAAACCTTATAACAGTGGTGTGAAAGCTTATGTTTTGGAATTATCAAAAACCTTATGACAGAATGAATGCTCTAGGGTCTGTACTATGGACTATAGACATTACATCAGCTTTACACACCATGTGGTTTGTGTTGCATAGTGTCACCACATAATACCTTTAGAACAAAATATGTGAATTAAGAAAAAAAGATCCTAGCAACAAAAACAAACTTTTATCATCATCCTCCAAGACTTATTTGGGGACCTGATCAAATAAAACTTCACCATCTGATTTGACTGGAAATACCCATTAATTAGGTGTTACATATTTTTGAAGTAGTAAGTCTGCTTGCTGTCAATTAATAATTAATTGTAAAAACAGCAGAGTGGAATGAAATACTGTTGTTGGGTGAAATTCTATATTATAGTTTTCTGAAAGAAAAAATTACTTTTTATACATATTTAGTTTTGACACAAAACCATCTAGTGGCTGAGCAAGAAATTCTGCCACCCCCCACCCCCAGCCAAACCTAAACAGGGGCCCCCTCCCAATAAAAAAAGTTTCTGAAACCAGTTAATCATGGAAGGGTAGTACTATCACTAAAGCAGAAGCAAATCTGGAACCTAAAACCTAAAATGACACCTTTTCCTGCACACTGAATAATTAGGTATATCAATGTTTTCTTTTTTGACACAACTTGTTATATCTGCCTTGAATGTTTTTATATTAACTTTCACAAATTAATGGCCGCCACATTAATTTTCAAATAAAAATGTCCAGCAAGATCCATTAAATTTCAGGATCTCTGATATATATATGTATATATATATATATATATATATATATATATATATATATATATATATATATATATATATATATATATGTATATATACACACACAAAATGAGGAACAAAGGAAAGTTTTTATTTAAGATTTAATTCGCATGCAAAATTTCATGAATGTGAAAGCTCTAAGCTAATGTAATGACTGTCTGATGATAATAAATATATCCTTCTTTACTGCTCAAAGCATATATATTGATTTATAATAATGAATACGTCAATAAAACATTTCACAATGTGACAGTATTAAAATTTAAGAATATAATATGTAAATCATGGTCTGCACCTTTTTCAAGCACTTCACTGCCTTCTTGTGTGACCTGTTTAACAAACAATGCTTCTATTTCAAGCTACACTCTGTGTAGCATAATAAATGTTGGTACCAATGTTTAGCTTGGGCATTCAACTTGTTATGCCTACACAAATTTTGGCTTACTATCCAGGCCCACCGGGGGGGGGGGGGGGGGGGCCGGGTGGTGGTGGTGGTGCAATTGCCCAAGGGCCCGGCGATTTCTAGGGGCATGCAGTCAACTCAGTTACAAAAAATAAATTAATCTTTGCAGTAAATATTACAATTTGTTCCTTGCAAGAGTCCAAGTTATGGTAGATTACTACAGGTTTTATATGCAATACCATACACAGATTTGTATATACAAAAAATTAAACTAGTTTTGGGGCCCATGACTGCTCTGCCCAGGGGCCCAGAATTTCTGTTGGCATGCCTGTTACTACCACACCTTTAAAGAATGCCATTCTGTTTTCCTATGCTACCGGTTGACATAGTCATAATCGCACCTGCTTAATATGCAAGTGCAATGTGTTGAATGAATGGAATACTGCCCTCCCAATGGTCAACCGAAAATGACATACTGCGCCCACTGATAACCTGATTTCAGTCGACCAATAAAGGGATGGAAACTGGAATTTCAGTGGTTGGAATCAAGTTCAAGGGGATATGAATACGCATTCTGCTCTTCCTGTAAAGCTGATTTTAAAGTCTGTTATGCTGGCAAGAATGACATCATGTGTCATGCAGAAACCCCATCTCATAAAAGCATATTAACAGCGACAACAAAGATGCCATCACTGAAATCCATGCTCACAATAAATGTGGATAAAATTATACGAGCCAAGACACTATTTGCCAACTTTATAGCCTAATATAATCTCCTGTTTCAAGTAACAAATCATTTTTCTGATCTAGTCAAAATAAAGTTCCCCAACACAGAAATCGCACAAAAGTTATCATGCAAATGGACAAAAGCTACTCACATGGTGACTATTTTATTGTTCATAAGAAATCATAATCTTAATTGTATAATAATAATAATAATAATAATACTTTATTATATAAACTCACGCGACCACCTGCAGAACGTTTGACAGTACTATAAATGACTGCATTGCAAAAACTGATATAAACACCACTGACCTTGATTTCATCTTTTGTAAATATGAATGTAAACTAGACTAATGTACATGTCACAAACTGCCATTGTAATCCATATATGCCTGGGATGAATGCGGTCTTTGTCTTCGTCCTTAATACTATAGTAAGTGATAATTGTTTGCCGGATTTGATTGTCATTATTAAAGAGTGGTTATAGTGATGATAATGATAACAACAAAGGTGTCTGCAAATTAGCAAATTAGGCTTAAAGTTACGAAGGGTGTGATGGTTAATGTATGTGTTTGTGCTTCATGTGAAGAATCTTACTGACATTAAAACAGCATTAGACCCAAACAGTACCAATCTTGAGCAGTTCTGGCAGGCAGTCAGCAATCTAAATCTACCCACAGGCAGGAAACAATTTAAACTTCTTGATGGACACAATAGATTTGTACTAACATTGCCACATTCCAATGCAGACACTGAAAGGAGATTTTCCATTCTGAGGAAAATTCAGGCTGACTCTAGAGGAAAACTGGATCCAGGAACAGTACATCATTTCTTAACTGTTAAGATCAACAATGATGATGACTGCCACCAATATAATCCAGGCAATGATCTCTCCTAAGAAATGCTAAAAATGCTTATGATATATATAGAAAGAGTATGAATGGCAAAAGGTTACCGTGAAAGGACTGATGTGATGAGATGACACGCATATTTTAATATAAAAAAATGTAAATTTGTTTAATAGTTGAAATTTTTGTCCATTTGCATGCTAAAAATCAGGTCGATGAAAATCCTGCCTCTTTTGAGGTCAGAACTCCTGACCAAATTTTGGAATCTCTTGATCTGTCATGACCTCACCAGTCTCATAATCCACTTCGTGTTATATGGCTTAAGGGTAGATGTTTTTCAGGTTAATCGAGACCTTTACTGATAGAATATCCCCAATGTCCTCCCATTCATTTAACTGGGAAATCACCTCGGTTGAATACCACTCATGAAAGAATTATTCTTTTTTTTTTTGCTTAAATATATTTTATTGTTACAGTATGATACAATAGGATTGGGCACATGTTCTAACAACTTAAATTAACCCTCTCCCTACATGACACAAGTATTGCAACATATTTCAACATGACAACAGTAATTAATAATGAAAAATTATTAGGGTTCCTTCTTGGCTTATTTGTTGACAGATAAATCTGGGGGATCTGTGCATACAGCTGGCACAAAGGTATGATGTCATTTCCTTTAAATGAGACAGCAGCATCTCCTTGTGATGTGCATACAGCTGGCACAAAGGTATGATGTCATTTCCTTTAAATGAGACAGCAGCATCTCCTTGTGATGTGCATACAGCTGGCACAAAGGTATGATGTCATTTCCTTTAAATGAGACAGCAGCATCTCCTTGTGATGTGCATACAGCTGGCACAAAGGTATGATGTCATTTCCTTTAAATGAGACAGCAGAATCTCCTTGTGATGTGCATACAGCTGGCACAAAGGTATGATGTCATTTCCTTTAAATGAGACAGCAGCATCTCATTGTGATGTGCATACAGCTGGCACAAAGGTATGATGTCATTTCCTTTAAATGAGACAGCAGCATCTCCTTGTGATGTGCTTTGAAAGCATCAAAGAGTGCTACTACCTTCTGTTCACACGGACTAATTACAGCAATGGTATTAAGTTTGTATGATTAAAAATACATGAAAAAAAAAAATGTAGGCATCTTCTTTGATTCAGATATCCACATTTATGAGGAGTGTTAGGAATTAATAACTTTACCTAATCATCCAATTACTGCAGTATGGATTAAGCCTGTTTGCTCAGAAATGTGTGCAAGTGAATGACAGTAAAATATTTTAGAGAGATATATACATCATTGCTCAATATTTTATGCCTTTTTTAAAATGACAAATCAGTGAAATTATGTACTCATGAATATCCATTTTTTTTTAACCAAACCATAAAATTTGATACCAACAAATTTAAAATGATTCACTATCATTTGGCATTTAATGACATTATTTAACAACCTTTTCTTTGCATGGCTTTTATGGTAACAATGTAGCTTTGGGTAATATATTATGCCAGTAAATAATTTTGCCACTACTGATCTGAATTGCCCATATTGTTTAGATTTGAATTGCCCATAGTGTTTAGATTTGAATTTCCCATGCTGTTTATATCTATTGTATCAAAGCCAAACGCAGTGACAATGCATTCATACACAACAGTCTATTTGTGAAACTAGGCAAAAATTAACTGCACTGAGAATAGTCTCCCATTACAGGTGCAGCTTTTGTATTGTTCCTTCTCATTTCAGTCGAAATCACATGATAAAGAAGAGATTATGTTCTCCTGTATTGGTGCTTAACATACATATATATTGGTGCTTAACATACATATATACAGATTATCAGATATTTCTCATAGACACAGCACTTGGTGCAAAAAGTCACAGGCTTTGTAGAATTTTGGCCTCTCTGAAATGTACTATACTAAACAGGTGCATAGTGATGGTCTCCTGGAGCTGTCAATATTACATGTGACAAAAGGCAGCTGCCATTATGTTCAACCCGAATCAGTAGTAAACATATAATACACTGGCATTACATGTGAATAGGTTAAAAATACACTAATCTTTTTTTTTATTTTACAATATTTAGAATAGGCACAATAATCTGGTGTAAACAGTATATGTCAATATGAAGAGATACATGGTAAAACTTGCTGATTAAATTGCAATATTTTTTATAAAGATTTCAAAAAACGATAGAAAAATATTTAAAACATACCTCCAACAAAGAAAATAGTGTTTTTTCCTATCAGAAATTCAATTCCATAACAAAACATGCATGAGGACGTTGCATTGGCACAGAACATACACTGAAATAAAATTAAATCAAAGAAGATTAAGAGAATCAAGTGTTGTTCTTTAACCATCCAATATAAAGTTGGGTGCAGTTTAACTATGAGGGCACTTAAAGAGCTGGATAATACTACTTTCAAGGATAAAACTGCTGACCAGTTGGACAGTAATTGCAAGACACTGCTGTTAGTATTTCTTCCTTTTTTTGTCATAGAACAATTACAAATGCATAAATGACATTAATTTTTTGAAGCAGAAATCCATGATTGGTAAAAAGCATATGATATCAATGAAATGCTGATTCGTTTAAAGAAACTCAACTTTAAGTTTTGTAGTTACATTTGCAAAGGGCCTGTTTCATTATCATGGTAACAGGGCACACTGCAAGGAGGGAAGGGTACATTTCCATGCAATTTCTTACAAGGAACACCACTGGTTCAATTAGTGTTGTCAATTTTATCACATGATAATTTGATTTCTCAGCAATATAGGCTGGACAAAACAATTTTCGAACTGTAAATTTGCTAATTATACAATATATAACTTGATACTAAGGAAAATGATATGATAGTAACTCTGTTATAATGCAAGGTGCCTGCATGTATACAAGGTCTGGTTGGTTGGCTGATTTTTAATGGCACTTTCAACACATTAATGGACATATCATTCCAGGGAAAAATGGGAGCTAAGTGCCTTTCCCAAGGACAAACTGAGGCAGCTGACCCAGGCTGGCCTGGGAGGGTATCAAACCTGCAACCCTTTAATGCAAGCAATCGCAAGCAAGACATTTTATTTATTATGTAGATCATAACACTTAGACTGAATGAAAGAAAAGTGATACAAATACTAATTTACAAAAGAGGATGATGCTAAAGAGTTAAAAAAGTATTTGAATTCATTTTCCTGTGTATATAATCCACATTATTCTGGGAACATCTATTTTTTGTATTAGCTAGAGTATACCATGCCCCCCAAAACTATGAACAGTGTAGGCACAGATGATTTTAAGTTACCACACAGACCCTGATATTCTGGTGCACTAGATCATGATAGATCTGGGGCTACGTTATTTAAAGTTTGGTATGCATTTTATACACCAGTCAATACAGTGTCATATATATGAAACATCACTGATGACAGCAGACTGTGTCATTACTTTCTCCATCAACTCACAGAATTCGGATCACACTGTAATAATCTAACAATTGATGGGTCACTTTTGGCCCCCTCTATGAATTCTGCCAGAGACAACTGTCCATCTGAATTCTTGTCCATTTGTCGGAATATCTTGTCTGTCCGCTTCTCTGGAGTGGACTCATCCTCAGGCATTTTCATGACACTGCCAACCATTTTGTAGATTGCCTGCAAATAGTAATCAAAACTGTAATCAAAATATTGAACTCTGAGACGGCATTTGCGATGAAAAAAGGATAAACTAGAGCAACTGTGGTAGCTTGCCATCGCAAATCACCATACTTGTCAAATACTTCTTAATTTGAAACAAGATCATGTTTAACCCTCTACTCACCTCTCTGCAGTACATCTTGTGGACCCTAACCCTAAACCTGTTACATATACATGTATTAGCACGCTCTAGCTATAACAGTACACATATACATGCAGTTTTATTTAAAGGAAATCTAACATTTCAATGTAATTTAAATTTTAGTATATTTTTACTTTAGCCCCCAACCAAGGATCCTAGGGTAGGGCACCAAAAAAAAAACAACAAAAACTTTCTGCAGTTGAAAGGATTACCATATGGACTTATTTTGTGAATTTCAAAGCTTAAAAGAGGATGCTGTAGTGTAATGGACACACAAAGATAGACTGATGGAAGGTGTCAATATCCTTGGATTTTTGCAGCCAAGGTGTGGATGCTGTTGTGTAATTGACACAAAGATGGACAGATGAATGGTGGACCTATTTCTCATTTAGTGAATTTCAACTCTGCAGCTTAGGAGTGGATGCTATAGTGTAATGGACACAAAGATGGACAGATGGCGGTTAAAAGAATATCCCTGGACTTCTCTTCTTTTTTTGTAAAAAGCATGTGGATAAATACATGTAGGTTTCCACAGATATTAAAAAAAGTGAGACTAGAGCTATTAGTTATGGATGCATCACTAAAGGCACCTGTCATTGCAATTTGCTTTGAAGAGCCTTAAACACAGAACTTGCGTTGGGAAACCATAGTTAGGAAAAGATGGGCTTTCAGGGGCCAGAACTCCTCTAAATGATGACTTGAATGCCTGAACTCCACATCCTTCAAGGACTTGCCAACACAAACAACATTCCATGTAAAGATATGAAGTTGATTGACAAGGGCTGTAACTCTGTCCAAAATAAAGCAAATGAAACAAAACCCATAAAAGACAAATCTAGACTACTAAAACAATGCTCACCTCAAATTGCATCAGAATATGCTGAATGGTTATTGAGCTATGCTGATTACAAGCAACATCCCATGTGATAATACGAAGTTAACTGACAATTGCCATGTCCAAAATTGTGAAGACAAGACAAAAGCCATAAAAGACATATTTAGGTCAAAGAGACAATGTGTTTACCAAATTCCATCAGAATATGTTTTTTAAGCTATGCTGATGCAAGCAATATTCCAAGTTTCCATGTGAAGACAACAACCTGCTTGGAAAGGGGTACAACTCTCTCCAAAATTTGACTAGACAAGACTAAATGCATAAATGGCACATGTAAGTCTATGAGACAATGCTAATACCAAATTACATCAGAAGATGTTGTATTTTTTTTAGCTATACCAATTACAAGCAACAACCTATGTGAAGATATGAAGTTATATATCATGGGCCATAACTCTATCCAAAATAGAACCGACGAGACAACATCCATAGAATACACATCCTAGGTCTAGAAGACAATGTTCATACAAAATTGCATCAGAATATGTTGACCTGAGAAAGAAAACATTAGATCAGTACCAATCACAGTACCTGGTGATTGGTGCCCAATGCCTGGTGCTCGGTGACTGGCGCAAGAGCTTCTATTATTGTTACTTGTCACTGGTGCCCAGTACTCAGTGACAGACCTTTAATGACTGTCACTTGACACATTACCCAATGCCTAGTTACCAGTCACCCAGTGCCCAGTGACAGACCCTCAGTGACTTCCACTCAATGACTGGTCAGATGCTGTAGACCTTACTGGGGAATCTCTATTCAGGGAACTTTACTCTGACGAATGAGATCCGCTTGATATAAAAGGTGGTCTACTCGAGTGAAAAGACTGTACTTCCCTTTCATCAGGAATCAGGGCTCACTATTGGGTGCTGGAATCTTCCCTCCAGCTGGAAGTGCCAAGAATCCCTTCTTGTGGGATGTGACAACTTCCTTCCATGTGTCAGTGATCGCACCCACAAGGAAATGGACAATTTCTCTACCCAGGAAAGGCCATATAGCCCTTTCTTACAGGAGCTGGAAACTTAAAAAAGGAAATGCCATAGACACCTCCTGGGAAAGGAGTGGGTCTTCCAGTGATTAAGAGGAAGAAGCGGGTCCCTTCTTCCTGACCCTATAGACATGGCGACTTTTCCCAAAGTCCCATGCTTCATTGGGCCAAAGCCAACAAATCGGACAACTGTCGCTGCATGCACATGCAGTACACAGTAAGTAGGTGGGGTATATGTCCAAAGCAGTCTTTTTATGACTGCATTTACCTACACCTTGAAGCATATTCAATACTGAGGGAAACAAGAAACAAACAAGGAACTGGAACACTTTACCCTAATACTATTTACAAATAGTGGAATGAAAAATGAAGCACAGTTTTGCTAGCAAGGTGCTAAAAACCATCAAATTCAACAAAAAGGGACACAGATACATGAAAATTATGCAAGGATTGGGGAGAAAATAACAAACACAAGGTAACGATTGATGGAGAAATTGCCAAAATATGACTTAGATGATAAAAAGTTGAGTGACCATGAGACAAGTGAGAATCACACTAAGTCCAAGGAAAAGATGGATGATATTCTGACTGTCAGAAGTTGACCAAGGTATCAGACAGATAATGTTGCTTTTTCTATTAGAAAGGTACCTTTAAGAGGGAGAAAGAGATGATTTTGACAATTACTTTTCCATTTTGATTTAGCCAAATGGAAACGCAAGGTTCTAAATGGAGAACAGGGTCTAGCTTAATCATCCCTAGCACAGATTTGATATAGAGAAGGGATTTCAATTGATTCAGGGGCTGCGGATAGCAGATGATTTTTGGCCATAAAGCCAGGCTGGTAAAGAAGGGAGACTGAATCATAGTTGCCACTGAATCGTAGGCTACCCTTTACCACAGATGAGACATAAATTTCACTTGTCCACATTGACACTAGGGAGAGAAGGAAGACCATCTTAAGATAAGGTTCTCGATGGGAGCTTTATGCAAGGGTTTACAAGGTTGTTTAGATAATAACCACAGAACACACTAAAGTTTCCACCTAGGCATTAATGACTGCCAGACTAGTCTTTGAAGCTCAAACTAAATAAAATATTTTATCAGTTCTGAATAATGAGGATCCATTCATAAGGTGGAGCCCATAGAGAACTTAAGGGCATTGGAGAAAGCTGCTCTATAGCCCTTAATGGTGGAGACTGAGCAGTCTTTTTCTTCTAAAAGAAAATGAAGAAAATCCACAATTGTGGTCAAAGGCTGGAGGGGGAGAAACAGATCAAATCAATGTGTTACCCACTGCACCAATCACAAAATACTCTCCACTTGGCATCATAAACCTTGGGCAACCTTGGAGGTTGATTCCCTTTTAGTCTGGGTGATACAGTCTGCAACCCTACTTGAAAACTGATCTTGGTGAAGAGTTTGTTGAATAAAAGCCTGGCATGAATGTGAAGAATCAATGGATTGTTATTCAGGAGAGAACCACTGTTCTGTGACAGTAGATCCCTCCTCAGTGGCAATTTGCTTGGAGTGTCTACCAACAGGTTGAGGTGTTTGTTGAACCTGACCATTAAGGCCACAGGGGGGCTATCTATATGAGCCATGATGGAGAAGTCCTGACTCAGAAGAAATTCGTGTCAACGCTAACAAGACCTCAGTAAGGCAGTCAACATTTTTCCATAAGTAAGGCCAATTTTCAGTAAGTGTAACAAAATATTATGTACTGCTATTGTCGACTTGGAAAACATATATTGAAAGAGTTTAGAAGTATTGTCTGATGCAGCAAAGGCAATATAATGTTCTGCTAAAAAGTTTGTAAAGTATACATAGACCTTAATGACCACTAGTTCAGATTCTGAAACTGCAGTTTCAAAGCCCATGAAGGCAAATTGCTTCTTGCTAGACAGTTCAACTCAATGTAATCTGTTATTTTTTAACTTTCACTAGGTGGTAGCAATCATCTCTCTTACTGTGAGCAATACTCAAATTGACATGACATGATGTCCAGTAAATGTACTTACTACCTTTCCTGCTTTTTCCAGGCCAAGAATTTTAATATTCCTTTTAATACTTTTGTGCTGATTATTTGCACTTTTTAAGAGGCCCATTGTCCTTTTGCCTTCAATGTGCTTTTGTTTATTGGACATGCTGATTACTTTTTAAGAGGCCCATTGTCCTTCTGCCTTCAATGTGCTTTTGTTTATTGGACATGCTGATTACTTTTTAAGAGGCCCATTGTCCTTTTGCCTTCAATGTGCTTTTGTTTATTGGACATGATGATTACTTTTTAAGAGGCCCATTGTCCTTCTGCCTTCAATGGGCTTTTGTTTATTGGACATGCTGATTACTTTTTAAGAGGCCCATTGTCCTTTTGCCTTCAATGGGCTTTTGTTTATTGGACATGCTGATTACTTTTTAAGAGGCCCATTGTCCTTTTGCCTTCAAAGTTCTTTTGTTTATTGGACATTTCTAATGTTGTAACATAAAAGCAATAGCTTGATAATGCAGGCATTTTGCATGAAAAACATGGGCTGATTAAAGCATCTGAGGTACTCCTGTAAACTTTGTCTGGTTCCCTGACCAACTCCACTGAATTTAAATTGAAAACGTGGATCTAAACCAAACCCTTTCAAGTCAATATCCAGATTTGACAACAGTGATCATATTTTCAAATTATTTTACTATTAAGCATTGGCAGGTTTGTTGAGTGATTACTCTGAAAGGTGGGAACGGATATGCCTACAATCATACTTCCAACTGAGGGTTGCCACCACCCATGCACTCTAGTCTGGAACTGGGGAGTCATAAAGTGGTAACTTTTTGTTCAACCTTGTTTCAAACAATTCCACCAATGGCCTCCCCCACAGCTGAATCTCTGCCACCAACTGGTGCAGAGACCATTCTGTGAGGGCTAACTGTCACTGTTTGGACACACTGTCCACCAGAATATTTACCTTGTCTGGAATGTGGCTGACTCTGAGAGTGATTCTATCAGAATCTGTCCATCTGAGGCAGTTCCAATCTTTGAAACAAAGAGAAGTGACATGAATGTCTCTTTGATTACTAAGGCACACCATGATCATCATGCTGTCCATGGCAACTATAACACAGTGGTGTCTTATGAGATTGACACCCCCCTGTAAAGCTAGGAAATTGGCCCATATTTCTATGTTTTTTAAAAGACACCTCCCAAAACCATAAGCCCTGAAGGACTACCCCCTCGGACTCTAAGTGAGTGTCCCAGCCCCAGTTCGAGGCATCTGTATACAGGAAAGAGATTCTGGAATTCTGGACAGAAAACTGTCCTGATTTAGCCACCATCTCTGGTGGTGGCAAATTTGGATCCCAAAGGAATCCAAGCTGAAACTGGAGAGGCCTCATATGAAGTCTTCCTAGTGGAATTAGATCTGCTACCCTGTTCAGGGACCCCAGAACAGAGAGATAGTGGCAAGTGAAGTCTTCTCTAACACTCTTGTTATGCGGGACAGCATTTATGTGTTCCTGTCAGGGGGTACACAAAATGTTGCTTGACTGTGACAAAATTAAGCATCCAAGAGGTCCATCATGATTGCCCATCATTCTCACTTACAGCATTCTTGAAGCGATGTCTGAAGATTCTGGTGTCCGAAGACCTGAAAAGCATCAGACACAGATCTGGGAAGAAGATGGTAAACTTTGTTTTCCGCCTTATTAAACATACATTTTTCTTCATCTTCTGTCACCTGATCAGTAAGAGGAAGGGTGATAGACAGACTAGAGGAGGAGTATGAACATATGAAATGGAGTCCACCTCGAACTCATTAGTGTCCACAAGTATAGAAAGTTCATCATCCTATCTCTGCATATGGGGCAAGGAAGGACTCTCTTTCCTTCTCTCTTCCTGAAGAGGATTGGCGACACTCTCTTGATGCAGAAGGAGGAGTTGCAGCCCCCTCCTTTTCCTTTCATAATGAAGCTGGAGGAGGGGACAGGGAGGTTCTATGGCTTGCCCAGTCTGCCAAACAATGGGGCCGTGAGAAACTCATCCATGGTGCCATGTGAAGAAAGGAAGACATTCCAGATTCACCACCAATGTGGTGGCAGTCCCCAAGCCCTGTATGGATTGAATGGGAATATAGGCAGAGTGGCAGTGTTGACCTGATCCCTTTGCTTTGCCCAGTGACACTGTGCTCAGTGCTCTGCCCGGTGACTGGTGATATACTCACAGTGACAGGTATTGGTCACCCTGCCCAGTGCCCAGTATCTAGACCCAGTGCTGAATGACCAGGGCACCTGTCACCAGTCAATGACCAGTCAAGCAACTGAGACCTGCTTGAGGAGTCCCTATCCAAGGAACTTGACTTGTCTAGTGATCTAGAACCCTTGACTTAGGCACAGTTGAAGATGACTGCGCTTTCCTTGAACCAGAAAGGTTGGACTTGCTCAGAGATGCTGGCGACTTTCTTGAACTGGAAAGTGCCACTGATCCTTCCTGGTACTGGAGGTGGCTGAGTGGAGAAGAGGAGGATGCAGCTCCATTCTTCCTGCCACTATAGAAGCAGCAGCTTGCAGTCAGATCCCACACCTCATCTAGCCACAAGGCACAGAAAGGACTTCCATCTGTGCGAGTACACTTAGCACATGACAAGCAGCTGGTGTGAGAATCCCAAACAGCCTTCTTATTACTGCATCTGCCAACTCCTTGTGGCATACTGAAAGAAAAATACAATAACAAACAATTGGAACAAATATGTAGGGAGTAACACTTAAAAAAATGCAAAGACTGGGGAGAAAATGTCAAATACAACATGGAAATGGATATATTCGATGGAAAATATGCTGAGAGTCCATGGAAAAGGATGGTATTATCAATGATGGAAGTGACTAAGGTATGAGACTGGGACTATGTTTATTTTTATTCTATGGAATTCACCTTGGGCTGGGGACTAGTACCAGGAAAAATGAAACCACTGTAATAACAATAGGTAATGTATTATTGCTATTAAAATCTTTAGGTTTTATTTTTTAATGACAGTAACAGCTGTTTTAGAGGGTGCCTCCATATCAAGGACATATGCTCCTAAAGGACATTTATAAACACTTGTCTTTATTTTACTTGTATTCTTCAAGTTATATATTCATGCTTCAACTTTTATATAAAGGACACCTATCCACAAAGGAATTTTGTGGCAGCCACCTCTAAAGGGTAACCACATGTATACTGTAAAACAGACAGAGGAAAACAGAAGATGAAGGAAAAAAAATCATAATAAATTACAGGTCTCATACAAGAAGTCTTAAGCAAAGCAGTTTTCCCCCTCCCCCAAGTGGCCACTCTGCATATGGGCCAGTGTCCCCAACCCCAAGCTCCAACCTTGATGGATTGAAATTCTAAAACTGTTGTACACATCTACTACCCACCACCAATCCAATCATACACAAAAATATGAAGTCTCTGTCTTAGACACTGAAGGAGGAGATGATCAACATTACATATGCACACATGCATGCATATCCAGATGGACAGGATGACATTATGCCCACTTTTCTTCAACATTACATATGCACACATGCATGCATATCCAGATGGACAGGATGACGTTATGCCCACTTTTCTTCAACACTACATATGCACATATGCATGCATATCCAGATGGACAGGATGACATTATGCCCACTTTTCTTCAACATTACATATGTACACATGCATGCATATCCAGATGGACAGGATGACATTATGACCACTTTTCTTCAACATTACATATGCACACATGCATGCATATCCAGATGGACAGGATGACATTATGCCCACTTTTCTTCAAAAACCTTGAGGATAACTACCATCAATACTCGCGTATAAGCCGATACTAACTGTAAACTGCAGAGATCCAGATTTGCCATCACATTATGCGCCGGCAGATCTGGGTCTATGCAGTTTGTAAGGACTAATCAGTAGAAAAAACATCGACCCTGATCTACTGGTGCAATATGCGACAGCAGATCAGGGTCTATGTTGTTTGCATTTAGATCCGTTTTATATGTGAGTATATACGGTACATGTAACTGAACTATCAGGAAGTCCAAAGCATTGAAATACCTAGCTACTACATAATGCCTTCCCTGTGTCTATGTATATATACCATCTTGACTCGTGTATAAGCAAAGTCCAACTGTAAAACAACATAGACCCTGCTCTGCCATTACACAATGCACCAGCAGATCTGGGTCTGTGCAGTTTGCAGCTGGACTCAACTTATAAGCAAGCATATACAGTAGTCCCAACAAAGCAAATAGAAGCATTGTCAGTAGCAGAATTAAGTACCAAAGCAAATAGAAGCATTGTCAGTAGCAGAATTAAGTACCAAAGCAAATAGGTTTAGTTATCATCATGGGATTTCTTAGTCTTACACTCCCAACAACAGGTGACACAACAATGGAGAGAGTTTAATTAATTATTCTGCTAATTGTGAAAATTGTTGGTACCTTCCTTGACTCTCAAGAAAGATTGGTACGGAAAGCTACAAACTTGTGTTCATGCAATAATACATGTAATGGCAAAGTGGATTGTTGTCAGGGTTTCCTCTTTGACAGCACAGGGTGAGACCATGTACCTGAGAAATGAATGAAGATCTGAATGGTAATTCCCACATTTTGAAAAGTGCTATACATACACTGTATAACACTGACGTTCTTGATGGGACTAAAATCCTGAGAAAAAAACTGTTACACATATGAATCACATGTGAAGAATGTACAATTATATTTTAATTCTTTTGTTTCTTTTAATCAGAGCCCAAGTCTTGTCATTCTTTTATTCACATGTACATCCAATTATATAATGCTTACATATAATAAATCTTTCACACACTGTGAAAGTAATTGAAAGTACTCGGGAATTGTCTTACCTGAATCTAGTCAGTGAGTGAATTGATTGTTGGATGATTTATTAATGCAATAAATTCTCTGCCCAAAACACTAAAAGGGTAATTAGGGTCAGACAGGCACCAGATAAGTGTGCTTTCTTAATATTGATCACTCAATCCTATTCATCTTTCTGTCAGAACACTACAATACCTCTAACAAGGCACTTAACTAGCCATGCTACATTGGCTCTGCATACTAAATATTCACTGTATTAGTCGGAGTTTTTAATATCCTGTCATTGAACCCATCATTGGTTAATGAAGCAACTTGTAATAACCAAAAATGTGGCATGAATCTTAAGTAGCTATGGAAACATCAAGTATTAACGCATATACTTCAAACTGTGTAGACCCAGTTCTGCCATCACATAATATGCTGACAGATCTGGGTCTGTGCAGTTTGTTATGAGTAGTCAGTAGAACAAACAACACAGACCCTGATCTCCTGACACATTATGCGATGGCAGATTACATGGTCTCTTCCTGTGCTGTCAAAGCTCAACTAGTTGTTTTCTTAACCATCTCAACTAACAGTTTTCTTAAGCATCTCAACAGTTTTCTTAAGCATCTCAACTAACACTGTTTTCTTAAGCATCTCAACTAACAATGTGTTTTCTTAAGCATCTCAACTAACAATGTGTTTTCTTAAGCATCTCAACTAACAATGTGTTTTCTTAAGCATCTCAACAGTTTTCTTAAGCATCTCAACTAACAATGTGTTTTCTTAAGCATCTCAACTAACAATGTGTTTTCTTAAGCATCTCAACAGTTTTCTTAAGCATCTCAACTAACACTGTTTTCTTAAGCATCTCAACTAACAATGTGTTTTCTTAAGCATCTCAACTAACAATGTGTTTTCTTAAGCATCTCAACAGTTTTCTTAAGCATCTCAACTAACACTGTTTTCTTAAGCATCTCAACTAACAATGTGTTTTCTTAAGCATCTCAACTAACAATGTGTTTTCTTAAGCATCTCAACTAACAATGTGTTTTCTTAACCATCTCAACAGTTTTCTTAAGCATCTCAACTAACAATGTGTTTTCTTAAGCATCTCAACTAACACTGTTTTCTTAACCATCTCAACAGAGAACATGGTTAATCGCAGTGGAAAAGGAAACTGTAGAAAACTGTGCTGTAGTCTGACTCTACAACTACTGAATCAATGCATATAATGGTGGAAGAGTGAGTATTTATTGGAGAAATGAATAAATCCATGATGTGAGTGCCTTTGACAATGATACGTGTTTGAATTTCTTGAATAAACAACAACCAGATAAGGATATTTGCAACCTGATTTGTTTTTCTTCCAAATGACCCCACTTTTTGTTTATTTGGTAGGGGCCATTGGGCCCCACTTTTTTCCATTTCTGGAATGAACACTGGGATTAAGTTACCCTGCCTGTCCTAAGGAAATTACTTGCTCATATCTACACAAAGTTGCATCTCCCTTTTCATATAATGTCTTTCATTGATGGGTGCCACACACTGTCATAATTCTGTCAAGTCCTATCTCCATCTGTATCATAACAACATTTCTGGCTATCATACCCCCATTCTAGCCCTATTATTGAAGCTGTTAACGCCAGTGGTGACTTGGTGTAAAGTCCATGGACCATGTACTTCACTGTATAATGAAGTCAGAGATAGTGGTGACTTGGTGTAAAGTCCATGGACTATGTACTTCACTGTATAATGAAGTCAGAGATAGTGGTGACTTGGTGTAAAGTCCATGGACTATGTACCGGTACTTTGCTGTATAATGAAGTCAGAGATTTCATTTATTTCTTCCTCAGGAAATATTACAGGGATATGCTCCCTAAACCTTCTGTGTTCATATGTTACACATTCCATCAAAATCAAAGTAATTACAGTTAATGAGCTGAACCAAATCAATACTCAATAGGTAGGACATAATTAGGCAATGTACATAAATCTTGACAATTCAGTGCTTCTGAAATCAATACTTCAGCTTCAGTATGTGATAATTTGATTAAGTGTTGTGGGAATTGATAGTTTAGTACGTTTATGAGGCTACTAGTCTTTGAACATTGAAATGCTGTAATTGTCATTTGAAATTGATTATAGTTTGATGATTCTGAACATGAAAGAAAGAAATAGAAGGTTGTTTTTAGACTGACAAATAATGGAGGTCTCCCCACCCATATATTTTGCTTGGATCATAGCTTAAATGTATGCCAGCTTGTCTATTTACAAAATGAGGATTGAACGAGAAGTTGAAAATGCACTGAACTATTGTTTCATTCGCAACTTCTCTGTCAATCCTACAATCAATCCATTCGAATAAATAGCTGAGGTGGTCCAAATAGATCATGATTATTTTTTTGGGGGTGAAATTATTGGCAAACAAAATGTAAAATTTTTCTGCAAATCAATATGTTAACATACATCCAAGGCTTATTTTTGTTTCACAGAATAGCCAAGATGGTCCAAATGGCTTAGAAGTCAATGTTTAATGGATGCTTAGTATGCTTAACATTTAAATGGAAGTACCCATTTAACTATGACATGTAATGGTATTAGCCAGAAATGACATCACATGAAACTACTGCTAAATCTGCTAACTTGGTGTATTTGCCAAGGTAAAATTTTGCTGGAAGAACCGATTGGTATTACTCATTCACATGGAAGCCTCTCGAGTTTATATAAAAAGTTCATACCTGTCAACTCTCCAGCCAGGAGGAAAAACCTCCCGATTTTTGGGGTCGTTCCATGCCTACCTCCAAATCTCATAATATCTCCATATTTTTGCAGAGAACTCCCAATTATTACATTATGCCTGCTGATTTTCATTTTTCTAAAAAAAATCCTACATAAGTAGCTATACTGTATGCAATCCACAGAAGCCATGTTCTTTATTATCACCTGTGTATATTGTTGTGACTTAATTACACTGCACACTTATCATGTGACATAAACTGTGAATGCTAGCTAAAATGTGGGACTTTGATCAAGTCTGGTGTGTTAAAGTGAAAGAGTAATTAGCATATGGCGGAGTATATATTTACAAGTCCTAACAAAACTCCCAGGTTCATTGGTGGCCCGAGGGTTCAAGGCACATGAGGGCAATGATCTTTAGTGGCACCCCTACTGAGGTGCCCGGGGGCAATGGTCTTTAGTGGCACCCCTACTTTGCCACAGAGAACAGTTTTTATGTCAGTTGCCAACCTCCACCCCCCCATCTACGCCCTGGTTAAAGTTTAAAAAAAAAAGCTCCTAAAGGCACCCCACCCCCTCTTGCTTGGCACACAGGGACAATTGCCCTCTCCCAACCCCCCGTTGTGCCGCCACTGCCCAGGTTCCTGAACCCCTCAAATGTTACCATAGCCGCAATGACAGTACCACACTCTAATGTTGACACTGAACAGCTGTTCACTATGCTGTGAAAGATCCACACAGACAGCAGAAGCAGCCTAGGTTCAAGGGCCATGCATGCACTACTATCTACCAAAATTAACAACAATGTGGAGTGCATGAATTTTAACCCAAGTCCAGAGATCATGGCAGCTGCAAAAAAGGCATGTGTTTCCTACAACAACAACTTAAAATCTGCAGCTGAGGAGATCGTGAGAGAAGAGGATGGTCACTCTGATACAGAGGATGATTGACCAATATGAAGATTGAGAGGATTATAAGTTAGGATCATGTGCTGTCAATTTTGTCTGTGCTTTGACCTTTGTATGTGTTATATTTTTACTAATTAAAAAACTAAAGTTAAATGTGTTTTGTCATATTTGGTCGAAAATGAGCAATATTTAGTGAAAACGACGCTTAAAAAATGACGCAAAAACCCCCTCCTTATTTTAGGTCCCAATCTCCTTATTTTTTTATTCAATTTTCTTACTTGTCTTTTGAAAAGTTGACAGGTATGAAATTCACATGTGAAATATACATATCAACATCATGAACTCTGTCCTGGGAAGCTAGTCTAGCATAATTATGAACAATGAGCAGCATGTTTTTACAAATTAAAGCCAGAAGCTGCAGTCATATGAGAGTTAGGTAAGGCTGTCATGAGATTTGAAATTATACAATTATTATTATCTTTTTTTAAGGTCAGCAATGTGTAGCTGATAGGGGTGAAACGATTCATCGATATATCAATGCATCAATACTTTTGCCATATCGATACACGTATCGATACAAGAGGTGAAGAATCGATACAAAACGATACTTTCCCTATATAAGTTCTTCAGCAGTCATGAATAATTATTAGTTGTTTGCCTTTTTATTCTTTAAACTGAGAATCGATAATGTATTGTATCGTAGGCTGTGTATCGTGAATTGTATCGATACGTGGCACAGGTGTATTGTTTCACCCCTAGTAGCTGACCACTTCCAGACATATTTGGCTCCACTTGGAAGAAAAGGAAATTTTTACCATGTTCATTAATTTCTACAAAACTATTTGACATGATTATTTTTTGAAGTTTCATGGATTATTGTGCTCAGCTTTCTCAGTTCATGTTTTCTTTACGAGTTTTATTGATAATAAAAATTTTAAGACCTACACACCATAAAGGCTACACAAAAATATTGCTCTAAATACACACAATCTAACACACCAACAACACACACAATCTTGTTTTTTCCTCTATCTCTATCTATCAAACATACAAATACACACACATGCAAATCATCATTTTAAAAAAAAAAAAAAAAGTTCTATTAATGTATTGAGTTTGGGGTCCAAGTTTCTTTTATAGCATTGTTAATTCAGCAATGAAAGTGAATATCAGTCAGTCGGATTAGCCTTTCATTGTACTATAACATACAATGAATAAAAGTATCACCTGAGCTTGGATTATCATTTTGCATAATTAAAGATCAAAGAGAACAGCAAACTACAAGCTTACCACATCCACTGCTAGTAACTTGTATGTGACATCAATTATCATCGATGCATTGGGCATTTGCATTCAGATTTGTTGGTTTAGAGGTTTATTGTCATCTTAACCGTGACATCAATTATCAACGATGCACTGGGCATTTGCATTCACATTTGTTGGTTTAGAGGTTGATTGTCATCTTAACCGTGACATTACTTATCATTGATGCATTGGGCATTTGCATTCAGATTTGTTGGTTTAGAGGTTTATTGTCATCTTAACCGTGACATCAATTATCAACGATGCATTGGGCATTTGCATTCAGATTTGTTGGTTTAGAGGTTTATTGTCATCTTAACCGTAAATTAATTATCGTCGATGCATTGGGCATTTGCATTCAGATTTGTTGGTTTAGAGGTTTATTGTCATCTTAACCGTGACATCAGTTATCAACGATGCATTGGGCATTTGCATTCACATTTGTAGGTTTAGAGGTTTGATTGTCATCTTAACCGTGACATTAATTATCATCGATGCATTGGGCATTTGCATTCAGATTTGTTGGTTTAGAGGTTGATTGTCATCTTAACCGTGACATTAATTATCATCGATGCATTGGGCATTTGCATTCACATTTGTTGGTTTAGAGGTTTATTGTCATCTTAACAGGACTTACCTTTGAGATATTACCTCTGTTTGTATTGTTCTAATGGTGCAAATTTCTGTCGATTTCTGTAGAGCACATTTTAGTTTGACAGAGAGCAATTAATTAGATTTATGAGGAAAGATACCATATTAAATCACTAGACTGCAATGGTTTTAATGTCCCTGTTTGGGGGGGGGGGGGGCGAAATGGATTCTTAATTAAGCCTTCATTGTAGCCCTAATGGAGACGAAGGTTATTTCTAGAGATCCAAAATGTCAAAGTTGACAGTTTGCAGGACTAGATATGAAGCAAGAAGAAGTTGCATTATCTTTTGGAAATTCTCCAGAATCAGTTATTTGAAAATCTAGAGGGTCATGCTGATCGAATTTGTCGCATTTTTATAAAAGGCGGTAGATACATTTAATCTGATTGGCTACGCTAAATAAGGGGTGTGTTTCCCACACCAAATTTCATGGTTTTTAATATCCCCCATCGCAAAATTTTGAAGAAATTCTGTCGTAAAAACAATTATTCAAGGGACTGGATGTCTGGAAAGTTGACGGACACAATTCTGGCGGTAGAAGCGAGCAAGTTTTGAAAGCACAAGGTATTTGCATCAATCTCATGTAATTCGTTGATACCAATATAATTATTTGCTTGAATTTATTTGTTTATATTTGCATAAATTTGTTTAAATTCGTAGATCAATTTTCTTGATATGAGTATAACTATTTGTTTGAGTTCATTTGTCTGAATTCGTACAATAATTTTCTTTATATGAGTTTGACGAATTGTTTGAATTTATCATCTTGATTGTTATAGGAATCATGTATTCTAAGAATTTCATGCATTATTTTATTTGATACAAGTTGTCCTAGATGATTTCATGTATGATAAAGACTTGAGTATTCACTGAAATTAATGTAGTTAAGCCATGAAGTGAATTTCATTGATTCATTTGTATAATTGAGATGGGAACTGAAACTGTTATGTCTCGTATGATGTTAATGTGAATTAGGGATGAAATAGCCGTTAGAAATACATTAATCGTCTGAAACTAGGTTTGTTTAAGGTCTGCCAGGTTTGGCCTGACAGATAGCCTTTGGTATCTGTTTGAATTCCGATAGGACGATATCTGACATAACGAGAGTGGAGTAAGGTTCTATTCCCAGTAGGATATTTGACGGAAGATTTAGGTTGCCTATGTTTATTTTGAAAGGGGAAATAGCTCCATCCACCTACCTACGTATCCACCTACCCACACAAAGTTGAGGGCCGACAGAGGCAAGATTGAGAGAGTGAGGAGGGGAAAAAAGCGAAAGAACAAAGAGAACAACAACGGTGAATTTGGAGGGTCCAGCGTTAACCAGGTTATGCTGTTATGCAGGGGCAATAACTTCGATTGTTCACTCGATTCTATGATGAACTAATTCTATCGTTTAAAACAGATCGGCTATTTGCATAAGTATATTTGTGTTGAAATTCAGTAAATGATTTATTTAAAAAAGAAGTGTATCTTCCTAATGTAATGTATTATCCCAGTTTGTTAATGTAATTGATTAAATTGTTTAATTTCATGTACGGGGGCTCATGTTATTCTGTTCTATATATCTGCTCAGATCCCTATTTATTCCATCTATAAATTTCATAATTTATATTATTATTTACTCGATCCGGGCAATAACACTGAGGTCGATCATCCTCTAGATAACGATAACCAACAAATAAAGCGGACACCTTGTAACGAGGATAGTCCGCCACAATTGTAAAGGACTTAAAAAAAATAAAATAACTACATTTTTATGTGTGCAAAAAGAGTCAAATTTTGTTCAGTGTCAATTTGCCTCAAAATATTAAATTTTTAAGTTCAAAATTTTCATTTTTGGGAGTGCCTACATATGATAAAAATTAACTACTTTCAATCTGAAAGATGCCAACTCTAGAGCAGTACCTAATTTAGAATAATTATAACAAGTCATGCTTGTGTCCAATACAAACTCTGGATACTTTTGGTGTATGCCTACTTGTGTATTAAGACTGTATGCCTACTTGTGTATTAAGACTGTATGCCTACTTGTGTATTAAGACTGTATGCCTACTTGTGTATTAAGACTTTCTCTTTTCAGATTTATATGCAACTGCATTCAATTTGGTGTTCTGAATAATATATTCTTTTACTGTTCATGGATTTTTTTATTTCCTTCATGGATCATCTGCACAGATGAAAATATGGACTGCTCCAATATTATGTAAGTTGAAATTTCTTTTTATTATTTCTATTCTGCATTTATTTAGGAATTGATCAGTATTTACCATTTTGGGGTATTTTTATGGTCATGTATAGTCAAAACTTATCATTGCGAAACAATCTGAAGTTGAAACTTCTGAATTTATATGTTGAGGAAAATAAATATATTTGAAAAAAATGTTTTTATTCTTATTCTTTATTTTTAAATATGTCCATTGTCCTTTTATCCAGCATACATCCATGCAGTTTTATGGCTAATTTCTTGTCTGATGTAATACACATGTACTGTGTAAACTCTATCTCCTTGCTTGGAAAAGTCAGGAAAGTTGTGGGTCGGGTCAAAACCTCTCTTTGGTGGTCCTGTGGGCAACACCTCTGGTAGATGGTATGATATTGTGTTGGTTCATCAACTAAGTTAGACCATCTTTACTCAATCGAGAAATGTCCAATTTGTTTGAAAATAATTTTGCTGTATTATAGAGCTTTTTATACAATTCATATTGTTAATTCATATATCTTGTTTTTTTCTCTGATGATCTTATGGGTCCATTCTATTATTAAGATACAATGTATCATACTGAATCATCACATTCACTGATATTTATATTGAATCATTGCAATATGTTCACAGTCTTGAATCAAATAAATATCTCTTTTTCTTAACTGATAAAAAATCTAGAGCAAAAAGAGCTGGGAAAATGCAAGTTGCCAGGTTTATCGAATCATAAGGAAAAAAAGAAAAATGAGGTTTTATAGCAATACACAAACTAAAATCAACAATTAAAAATAATCAACTGAAGAAGAGGATGTAGTGTGATGCAGGCAAAGCCCTGGGCAGAAGAACTACTTTATAATATGGTATATATACTGTATTATGAAGTATATGTGCTGAAAATATTACAAATTATAAATAAATTACCGATTAGTTTCTGAAAGAATTCAAGGAAGTAGGCTTACTTTTAATAAATGTTTAATATGTCACAATATATGTGTTGTATTCATGTTGTATTTTATGTCCATTATGTGGTTTTATTTCTCGTATTTAGGTATCAATTGTATTGTTTGTATACATGTACCTTATCAGTTAAAGCATCAGCTAGCCTATCTTATTATTTTTCTGTTTCATGTCATCGTCTCTGTACTGCATAATTTATATAACTCTGATAATTTGTATCAAACCATTTTTTGTGCTTTTATTTAGCCAAAAGTCAACTGTATCTCAATTCATTATTTAGCATATAATCACCACTCCTGATAGTGATCAATTGGAGTGAAAGTATAGAGATGGAACATTTATGGTTCTGTTTTACACTGATTCAGTTGTGTGTCAGGCAAGCACTTTTAATGATGCTGTATTGGAAAAAGTATCTTCTAGGCTTAGACCAATCTGTATCAAATGAAGAAAGTGCTAAACTTACCATATATACTCCTGTATAAGCCAATACCAACTGCAAACTGCACAGACCCAGATCTGCCGTTGCATAATGTGCCGGCAGATCTGGGTCTATGCAGTTTGTAAGGACTAATCAGTAGAACAAACAACATAGACCCTGATCTGCTGGCGCATTATGCGATGGCAGATCAGGGTCTATGTTGTTTGAATTTTGACCCAAATTATACGGAAGTATATACGGTAATTAGATGAACTGTCTCCAATGTAATAGCCTAGGCTATGTATTATGCAACTTTTAAAAGGAACATTTTCAAATTTCTGGAATTGTTGGTGGTGATTCCTGTACAAATGAATGGCTAAATATCACTGGCTACAGGTTTCTATTGAAACACCTGAACAGCTTTTATTAAAACATAAAAGTTGATGATGTTAACTTAAATTTGATCATGTGAAAGTTTGTTTTTTCTGGAACTTATTCTGTGACCCTTCCAACACCTATTGAAAGTAATTACAAACTGACACCAGTCTGCTCTTCCTCTTTTAAGCATATATTCGTACTTAAGAGTAACCAAAGCGCTTGTATGACCTTGATCAAAACAAATGGAGAACTTCTGGTAGAAAGTATGGATTTTCAATGAACAAATCCTGCAATATTGCCAACAGAACATCCTTTTCATTAAAGATAAACTCTGGTCAACATTGAATTAGCACTTGCCTGATTTGGCAAGTGATTTGAAAATTTACTGGACCACCTGAAATTTTCATGCACCATTTTGAATTGGGTAAGTGAAATTTCAAGCCCTGGGCTCTCACTTGTTATCAAATTCATCTGAGGCCTTCATGATACAAGCCCCAAACCCAAATTTATCAAAACTGAATCAGAAATATGTTCTCTTGAGTGGTAAAATGCAATTATTGACCAATGGACAGATGATAGATGAAGGCCATACCATACCTTATGGCCAGGTGTGCCAAAAAATATTTCAAGAACTAAACTCTAGGCAAATATCTTGCGATATTTTTCACAAATATTACCCATAATCATAGCTTCAGAACCCATATTCAGAAAGCTGTGGAGTCCAGCTTGATGACCTAATTTATTAACATCAGGGAAAATCCTGCACTAAGTGATTTACCATAGGACATGTTATTTGTGCACAGTGGTATAGAAGAAACTCATCAAAAAGGGTAAAGATAGCAAAGAGATGGACATGCTACAATCCAGTGAATATGATATTAAGATATTCTACACTAATGCTATGCTTACTCACCGTGACAATTTCCAACATCTCTTGCCGAGAAATATATCCATTTCCATCTAGATCATACATGCTAAAAGCCCATTTCAGTTTCTGTTCTAGCTTGCCTCTAGATGTCACACTCAGAGCACAAATAAATTCACGGAAATCTATTGTACCATCTCCATTAGTGTCAAATGTGCGAAACACATGTTCTGCAAATTTTGATGCATCTCCATATGGGAAAAAGTTTCCATAGATTTTCTTGAACTCCTCCACAGACAAATGACCACTCGGACAGTCTTTAAGGAATCCTTTGTACCATTCCTGTAGTTCCTCTTCAGAGAATTCTGTTTGCTCACGAAGATCTTGTAAAAGCTCTGGCTTTAATTTACTGTTCTGCTTCCCCATCTCAATATCTCAGTATATCTTTATCACCTGTGAACAAATATTACAATTATCTTTGTGTTAATTCTAGGCAATATTTTCATATTAATGAGAAAATGCGAATTGAGTTAGTGTAGAATTCATATTTTGATATGATCAGGGTCTTCACAACATAAAACTGTATATCCACTGCCTTTTAAATTACCTACCTATAGAACCAAAAAGAAAAGTATAGAGTTGTCTTTATAAAACACATATGCCCCCAATGCCCCACTGCAGACCAAAAAGTCTGTGTCCAGGAAGTTGAAAAATTTATAAAAATTTGAAAAACTGATAAGACATGAGGATCTAATCAGGTCATTGTATATGAATATAAAGAAACCCATTAAATTTAATTATTAATTATTATTAATTAATTAATTAATTATCCTCGAGGAGTTTTTGTTTAATCATGCCAATAAGGTTTGTCAAAAACGCTTAAGTCCAACAAGCTAAAAAAAAAGTTTAACCCCCCCCCCCAAAAAAAAAAATTGATGTAATGGCCAGAAAATCTAATTAGATCATTTGCAAATTTACAAATATGAAAGTAAAATTTCATTTTTCTACATTTTGCACAATCTTACTATGAAGTTTCTCAAGATGTACAGACTTGATCAAATCAAGATGGCTGAAAGCTGCAGGGACATAGAAACTACAAATGCGTCCACAAGACACAGATGCCCTTTTAATATGATGCTACTGAAGGGCAAAGTACCAGGTCAAACAGGGGGCCATATAACTCTGTAAAAGTGTATCGGAAAATCTTGAAAGTCGAAATCTGACCTGACCCTTTCCCTCTCAAGAAATCTACAGTACAAGTCCAAATTACTTCAGTAACATTGCCTGAAGAGACGTATTTCCTCAGATATTCTTCTGCATTTCAAATGAGAATTGCCATCAGCTGCAATCATTTAAAATCAATAAATATGTCTGATTTAGAAAAACTCATAAATAATATTGAAAACATGACAATATAAAAAAATACTTTTTATAATTTTTGAATGTTACAATCCTTGTAACCATGGTAACAGAATGGGTAAAAATGTTTAAGGTTCTTTTCATGATGACTCATATCTTTTTGTTCTAGATGAACTAAACCATGCAAAAACAAACTTTAGTGAAATAACATAATAAAACACCCAAAGAAACAAAAATTAGATACAAAAGTCACAAAACTGATGAAATACATTCTTAGTCAATACAATCACAGAATCTGTAATTAGTGTATAGAAACCAGAGCAAATATTCCATATCAAAAGAAAAAGAAAGTACATTGCTGTGTAGACTTTATACAAAGCATTGGTTACCATGGTACCCAGTTTGTCAGGTAGATGTGGAAAGATACACAGAAATACTAAATTTCAGTATGTACTGAATTTATTAACTGCACAGCAAAGATGTTTTCTTCTATGTGTGCTACAAATATATCTTGACAAATTGTAATAAAAAAATTATTAATTTAATCCTTCTTATGGATTTAAGAGCTGATAAAACATGAAACAGAAATTTTGGCTGATATATGCCAAAAAATTGGATATGCAAAAATCGTGCAATGGTCTTTATTTTCAAGAGAATATAAAAGAATGCAGAATATGAGCACAAATTTTACAACAATTATTTTACCATTTTATTGACTGCATACTATTTTACTGACTGCAAACCATATATACTCACTTATAAATCGAGTTCAACTCCAAATTGCACAGACCCAGATCTGCTGTTACATAATGCACCAGCAGATCTGAGTCTATGCAATTTGTTAGGAGTAATCAGGAGAACAAAGAGCAAAGACCGTGCTGGTGCATTATGCAAAAAGAGATCATGGTCTATGTTGTTTGCAGTTGGACTCAACTTATAAGGGAGTATATTATGTAATTGTTTTGTTCCATTATGAGGAGAAGAAAGGCTATACTTTGAAAGCATTGGAGGAAATATAAACATAATTTTAAAAATACATGAATTTCTCGCAGACAGGGTTAAATGGTGTATTTTGTCACTATATATCAATGCCAATACACATACCCTTTACTAGGATTTTTGGGTTTCTGGATTCAGATGATTTGGGTTCTTTGAGGTATGATGTTATTATAATCCATCCATCAATAATGCTAACTGCAAGGAAATCTACATACATGTATATCCTGGCATCAGATACAGAATTTCATGACAGCAGAAAACATGATGGACAGAAGAAATCTCTCAATGCAAGCTTTTTTGGAAAGGTCTGTACATGGCAAAGATGATAAGCATGCAAACTGAGCATTGACTTCACTGTAAATCTGCAAGAAGGTAGGATCTTACCCATGATTTTCTCAATTATCTCGGGGGAGAATAGTATATTGTACTGAGATACCCTCATAAAATAAAGTGTTTACTATTATTATTACTATTATTATTATTACTCCTCCTTCCTTGTAAACTTATTGGTTTTACTACTGCATTAATATTTTCATATTACATTAAGGGGCTCCGGGTGGCTGAGTGGTCTAAGGCGCTCGCCTTTACTGATCACTGCCATCTCACCTCTGTCTGCGTGGGTTCAAGTCTCGGGCTCGGCCAATGTGGATATGTGAGAAAGCTTGCCAGTAGCTTCCTGTGGGCCGGTGGTTCTTCCTGGGGAATTCCAGGGTTCTTCCTCCACCAGATAAAACTGGCCACCATGTATAGCCCTATCATGTGCTGAAAAATGGCGTTAAACCCACTACAACAACATATTACATTAACATTCTGTGCACTGTAAACATGAATTACTAGGAAAATTTCAGTAGCACAGTCTTCATTTTTTTATTCATACAGTTAATTTGTAAATTGCTTCAGTGCCAGATAGCTCCTGTTGGTCTTCATGCAACAAATGTACAGCAGCACAAGTCCCCAGGTGGGGTTGGGTAATATTAGGATGATAAATCTGCCCCCCAAATCTGTACTGATACTGATGAACAGTTTGGGGGCCAATCTCAATCTCATGACTATTGTTATGAAATTTATACAAATATTGTTAAAAGCATATGCAATATATTAAATGAATAATTTAATGTAATGAAAAATAAGAAATAAATTGGTAAGATACATTTACAAATTATGAAGATAATGTTTTCTATTCCTACCCTATATGAACATAACATGAATGTTAATACATGTATTGGCATCTTGAATCCTTATCAACACCTTATATAAGACAATACAGATCAAAACTTGTGAAACTTTTCTATTAGTTAAATTTTGAAATAAATTTGTTTCAAATTCACTTTGATTGAGACAAATAAATACTACAAATGTTTTGCATATGATTTGGATCACTATTACGAACACGTAAGTAGTTATGGGGTTTTATATGATATATATGTAACACTATGGGGATCTGTGGGAATTAACATTAAGTATGACCCTATGGGGATTTATGGGAATTTAACATTAAGCATAACCCTATCGGAATTTAACGTTAAACATGACCCTATGCTCTATGGGTTCTATGGAAAATGTAATGTTAAAAAGATCAAGAGGTATATAAATAAGATGACCTTAAGGGCCTTATTTGGATTTAACATGGTGGAACTCCATGAGTCAACACCATGTCTTATCCCGACTCACCACCACCAACACCTACAAACCACAAATGGACGTGTATGGGGAGGGAGGGATGTAAAGTTGGAGACAGAATCATGAAGAGTATCACTTATTGACCTTCACTATCCAACACTCACTCTTTACAAATCTAACACAGGAGGTATGGTAGGGATAGGTAATGCTCATTCACACACTTATTGACTATCCAACATATCATATCACAACCATACCATCACATATTAACAGTATATGGTCTGTATTTGCTGAGCGGCTATAACATACTGAGAAACAGCCTTATTTCATTTTCAAAAACCAATACCCTACCCCCTCCACAAATGAAACAAATTAATAACGATCATAAGCATAAGGTTACTGCCTAATTTTTTTTTTTAAAAACCCAACACCCTACCACATATTAACTGAACCAGTATGATATATCCACAAACAGCCTTATTTTTATTTTCAAAAATGAACACCCTACCCCATGAGACAAAAATAATAAAAAAATAAATAAAACTGTACTATCCACAATAATATTTTTTTAGTACGATTTCTAGAGAAGTAAAAAAATCACCTTATTTTTAAAAATCAACATCCTACCCCCATGAAACAAACTTAATTAATATTAGCAAAATTCTGAAAAATGACATGCAGGCATCATGCAACAACATTATAAATATGAAGTATGGCTCCATGGGCAATATTAACAGTCCGGTTAGACTTTTAATACATTCCAAATATTCTTTTCATACCAAAATTGCTAAAATTGGCATGCATGGATCATGCAGCAACTCGGAATAGGCTTTATAACTCTGAAATATGGCTCCAATATGGGTCAATAATATCAGTCCCTACATGTATATGCACTTTCCTACCTTCATAATATCCTTTTTAAACAATTAAAAGAAAATGAATGCAGCTTAAGAAATAAATAAAAAGAAACAAACAAAACACACACACACGTTATTTCTTCAGAATATTCTTCTTAGGCCAACATTCCCAAAAATGGCATTCAGGCATCATGCAATAATTTAAAGCACACTGCTGGCATTGTGTAACAGGCCAAATTTTGCCTTTGAAAAGGACAAACAATTGCCATGGACTTACCCCCCAAATCTGGAAAAATATCAATATCTAATGTGATAAATTTATATTATGCATGGCATAAATTATTCATGTACACCAATCAAAATCTCTAAAGATATTTTCTAATCAAGTTTTGACATTAAAATATGCTGAAAACCTCACCAAGCAATTTTATGAGAAAAAGCAGAACAATTTGGAATTCCAAGTTGTTACACGGAATTTCTCAAGAAAAGGCTTATTCCGGTTGTCGCCCAACATAGTGACAAATTATGAAATGGTCACAGGAGATAGGGTTGTATTATTCCATGTGTATTTACAAAGTTGTCAAACATGGGATTTGAACTGGAATACTCAGTACATAACACCAAAAGGACCCTTCAGCCTGCTGTAACTCAAGAGCCACTAGAAATACCAGTAAGCGTCTAAAATCTACACTGATGTGTGTGGTCAAACATGTCGGCACCAAATTGCATGATTTAATGAATAGGCGAGATCAGCCCCAAAAACTGTCCATCAGTAATTAGCACAGGCTTGGGGGGGGGGGGGTGAGTTTTCAGCCAAAATCTTACTGTAATTGATGTTCTGGGATTGAAAATTGACCAAAGAAAGGTAATATATTCATAAGTACATGTGTAATATCTATGAATTTGCATTGTGACACTTCATGTACAAGACTCATGACAAATGCATTATTGCTGGCTTCAATTGGCAGTGTGATAAAAACAGCTGGGTATGTACAGTACAAAACTTTATGTACAAGACTCATGACAAATGCATTATTGCTGGCTTCAATTGGCAGTGTGATAAAAAGAGCTGGGTAAGAACAGTACAACACTTCATGTACAAGACTCATGACAAATGCATTATTGCTGGCTTCAATTGGCAGTGTGATAAAACCAGCTGGGTATCTACAGTACAAAACTTTATGTACAAGACCCTTGGCAATTGCATCATTGCTAGCCTCATATGCCAGTATGATAACAAGAGTTGGGTAAGTACAGTAAAACACTTCATGTACAAGACCCTTGACAACTGCTTTATTGATAGCAAGAGCTGGGTAAGTAGAGTACAACACTTCAAGTACAAGACCCTTTGCAACTGCATCAATGCTGGCCTTGTGTGCCAGTGTGATAACAAGAGTTGGGTAAGAACATTACAACATTTCATGTACAAGACCCCTGGCAACTGCATCAATGCTGGCCTTGCATGCCAGTGTGATAACAAGAGCTGGGTAAGAACATTACAACATTTCATGTTCAAGACCCCAGGCAACTGCATCAATGCTGGCCTTGTGTGCCAGTGTGATAACAAGAGTTGGGCAAGAACAGGGCCGGATTATCCATTGGGCAAGGTGGGCAACGTGCCCAGGGCCCCCCAGGTTCATGGGGCCCCGGACCCGGGCTTAAGGGGCCCCCTGTATATTATCGTATGCTTTTCACAGGCAGTGTTTTTAACAGTACTGTTGGCTGTGCCCAGGGCCCCCAAAGGCCTTAATCCGACCCTGGGTAAGAATATTACAACATTTCATGTACAAGACCCCTGGCAACTGCATCAATGCTGGCCTTGTGTGCCAGTGTGATAACAAGAGTAAATTAAGAACATTAACTCATTCCATGTACAAAGACCCCTGGCAACTGCATCAATGCTCACCTTGTGTGCCCGTGTGATAACAAGAGTTGGGTAAGAACATTACAACAGTTCATGTACAAGACCCCTGGAAACTGCATCAATGCTGGCCTTGTGTGCCAGTGTGATAAATAGAGTTGGTTAAGTACAGTGCAACACTTTATGTACAAGACCTTTGGCAACTGCATTATTGCTGGCCTCACATGCCAGTGTGATACTAAGAGCTGCGTCAGTACAATACAACACTTCCACAGCTTTCTCCACACTTTGCCACCTGACTGAGTATAATGGTGCAAATTTCAATTTAGGAAGATGAAGTAATTCTTGAATTTGTCTAAATCTGTTGCTGTGAAGGGTGGAATTACAAAAATAGCAAAAGATGTTGAACTCTATTCTGGAGTAATCATTTAATGCCGGAATGGATTTTGTTGCTTGTGAAGAAGCAAAAGAGCACCTGGAAATTTCATTCAAAGCCTTATCAATACAAGAGATCCCTCTTTCATCAAGCCCACCTTTATTTGGCTAGAAAGTAAGTAATTAACATTAAGTGTAATCTAAAATACATTGACCTTAATCCAGACACCACAGCAATTGCTCTGTCAAGATTATGCCAAGGCTGGCTCGACAACAGAGCTGCATTCAAAATTTGTTTAAAATCTAACAATTCTTGTAAAGTTATGTCGCAGAAACCCAAGTTAGGGAGACTGGGAATCTGAGATTGTTAACTCCTAAAAGCTGAAAATCAAACTCGTTCAAGCAGTATTCACCCATCCGACCCATCCCCCACAAAAATGTAAAGGTGTGGGAACAAACATACCTGCAGTTCGGTCATCTAACTGCCCTAGAGTCCATTTTACCATAAATATGCATAAAAGTACTGAAAACGGTAGGTCTTCAGAAATATGAGATAAAGAGCCCCATATTATCTATTTACTATTTTAAATATTGGTTAAATTAGCCTAAAAAGCCATTCTTGCTATAAGATCTGTCAATAAGTGAGTGTTTATGGAATATCTCCATCTCTGAAAGTAATAATCTAAGCCCATTCTTATATGTAACAAACTATGATACATACCACATTTTATCAAGATATCTCAAATGGTTTGGAAGATATTACCAAGAGTGAGATGAAGACGGATGGACACATTTTGTTTTTAAAAATGGGGATAACTTTTAAAATGTTGATCTGACAGAACCCATTCTTTTACAAGACACATTGTCTAGTCATGATACAATAGCATACCAAGTTTCATGAAGATACATCAATCAGTTAAGGAAATACAGTAGAACCTGTCTTGAATGACCACCCCTTCTGCCAACAAATAATGGCCTCTAAAAAACAGGTGGTCTCTCATGACAGGTCATAACATAACATAATCAATAAATCTGTGCATGGATAACCTGGTCTCTCAAGATAGGTGGTCTCTCAAGACGGGTTTTACTGTATAAAGTATAAATACAATTTTAAAACATTGGGAGATCACTCTAAAAGTACTAATGTAATAAAGTCAAATCTTATATGGGACACGAACGATTATTATCATACAAATGCATACCAAGTTCCTGAAGATACATGTATCTCAACAGTTTAGAAGATACTAACTGGAGAAGAGTGTGATGACTGGATGGAAAGACAGTTTAAGATAAAGATGGGGATAACACATAAAATGCTGAACAAAAGTACTCCATTCTTTACAGGTCTAGTCATGATACAAAAGCATACCAACTTTCATGATGATATCTCAATGGATTCAGGAGATATTAAGTAAAGAAAAATGTGATGGACAGATGGACAAGCTGACTCCAGTATACCAAGCCAAGGAACTTGGTTTGCAGGAGGTATAATTAAGGTGAAGTGGGCTATTTCTGTGCAGTTAACAGAAAGGTGCTGGAATTCTGCTACATCTTATTAGCATGAAGTACACTGCAAATGTTTGACCTTTAAAAAGCTGCACACAAAAGTTTGCTGAAATCCATTGATTCCCAGTAAAGTTACCTGTGGAAACCAAATTGTTGACAGATGGGCTGATAAATTTTATTATTATATGACTGCAAGCTTGCAGAGCTGGGTTATAATTAGAAATCTGAACACAAGTTAGAGATTGAGACAATATAAATCTTTTGTAAGGTCAGTCATATGGCTGAAACAATATGTCTGTGTCACATATTGATAAATATTGTGATATGCATATATTGATACACGTATCAACCTGAAGAGGCAAATAACTGATAATTATTCAAGGCTTTTTGAAAATTAAAAGTAAGTTTTATAAGTTAAGTATCAAAACGGCAAAAAAAATCAATAAATCAGTAATTGTTTCACCGCTTGTCAGATACAGCTAACGAAAAAAGGGTGCAAACCATCTATGTCTGACTCATTAATAATATCCGAGCATTGGCAGGAAACTGATATCCATTCATCTAGTGTTCAAATATGGTACTGGCATTTAACATGGTATAAGCAGTGGGAATAACTGCCTGTCACCTGCAAGTGTTGTAATATTATGACTGCATCAGGCATTGCTTGTTTGTGGTAAATCGCTGTTGGCTACAGAATCTGCAAATTATGATGTATTGGAAAAGAGGATGAAATACATTTCCAAAGGAGAGGAAAAAAAAACAATCTATAACACTGACAAATATGTATCATGATTTTCATGCTTTAAGTAACCTAGTATCATGTGCTGTCAAGATTAAATAGTCCTTGTCGTTGTGGGACTTGTACACAAGATTCTATTGATTATACGCAACAGGGGGCAACAATCACCAGAACATAGGATTATATTGATTGTTAGCTGTCTTGGGCATTTTTAAAACAATTTTATCTGAATAGTATATCTGGTATTCTGAAATTTTCCCAATTGTGACAAACTTCGTAGAAACACATGAATCTACTGTTTGTAATCTATTCATAAAAAAAAAATGGTTTCAACCACTTCATAGGTTTCATCAAGTGGTAGCAGCAAACCATAAGTTTATCCCTATGATGTTCCACAGACTGCCCCACAACAGTTCTTTTTTTTTCAAACAAAACATATTTACACACTGGTTCTATCACCGAACATGATGTTGCCACTTCTGCACTATGGTAAATCCAGTCACTTTGAGGTAAAAAATTTGACTAAAGCATTCTCTTTGTTTTGTTGATATAAATGTCTGTTTCAATTTCCCTTCCACTTCCATTCTGCTGACATCAGATCAAAGGGGGCCCCAGGGGGCCTAGTGGTCTATGGCTCTCGCCTTTACAGATCACTCACACATTTCACCTCTGTCTGTTCGAGTTTGAGTCTTGGCTCAACCAATCTATGTATGAAAATTTGCCAGTAGTTTCCAGTGGGTCGGTGGTTCTTCCTGGGGTCTTCCTAGGTTCTTCCTCCACTATATATACTGGCTGCCATGTACAGCCTATCATGTGCTGAAATATGGTGTTAAAGCCCAAAAACCAAACCAATCAGATCAAAGTCTTTTATATCAACACCAATGAGATTTATTCTCATAAGTTCGTCAAGAGTGTCAGCACTCAGCCTGCACCACAGCTTCATGCTACACTATTGCCGATTTCCTGAAGTTTGTAGATCCTGGTGATATGTTGTTTTTATGATGAAGCTTTGGACAGAGTTCACAAAACATAGTACTGTGGCTGCTGTCATACCTCAACCAAGGGAATAGCTATGTCCATTTCTTAATAAAAGCTCTAGCATTCTTACTTGGTTTGCAATTTTCATCAGTATTATAATTACACTTTGATATGGTGGATAGTGTTCTCTCAAACAGCAAAAATTACACCGATACTTCTTATTTTCTCAACTAGGCATATACAGTACAAGCTTAGCAATTAAAAAACAAGAGTCCCTTGAAAGGACTGACACTCTACTGTCTGAAAAGAATTTCTAGAAATCCAAGATAAGACCATTTCTTCTTTCTAACTGCTTTGTGTTGAAACCATATGATATTCTTGAACTATAAGAGTTTCAAAGTAGCCACTGTGGTGGCCATATTCGATGTCAGATCAGCACCATTTTCATGTAGGACATACTGGACAACATTAGAACTTTTGGTAACAACCCCATGCCAATATGACCATCCATTCAGGAGAACAAAAACCATAATGGATGTCTTTGGGGTACCATTTTTATTTAAGACCAACTAGATATCATAAAAAGTCTGTTGGTGAAAATATGACCATCAATTCTGGAGGAGTGACATTAACAAAATTTCAAAATGGCCCCCATTGAAGCCATATTGGATGTCGAATGGGCATAATTTTCATTCAGGACCAACTAGACACCATAAGAAGTCTTCTGGTGAAAACCACATGTTGATATTGCTGTCCATTGAGGAGGAATAGTGCCAAAAAGATTTTCAAGATGGCTGCCATTGTAGCCATATTGGATGTCAAATTGGCAGCATTTTCATTTAGGACCAACTAGACATCATAAGAAGTCGTCTGGTGAAAACCCAATGCTGATATGACTTTCCGTCTAAGCGAAGAAGCGATAACAAGATTTCCATTTGATTGTTGTCAAATCGGCAGATATCTTCATTTAAGACCAACCAGACAGCATACTGGTAAGAAGTCTTTTGGTGAAAACCCTATGTTGCTATGACTTTCCATCTAGGTGAAGAGGTGATAACAAGATTTCCATATTGGATGTCCAATCAGCAGAATCTTCATTTAAGACCAACCAGACAGCATACTGGCAAGAAGTCTTCTGTTGAAAACCCTATGTTGACATGACTTCCATTTTGAAGGAGTAGCAATAATAAGATTTTCAAGATGACTTATGTGGTGGCCATACTGGATGTCAGATTGGCACCATTTTCATTTTTGACCGACCAGACATCGTAAGAAGTCTTTTAGTGGACACTCCATGTTGATATTCTGATCCTTTCAGGTGGAGTAGCGATAACAAGATTTCAGCTGCAGCAGCCATACTGGATGACCAGGTGGTACCATTTCATTCAGGACCATTCTGACATCATGAGAGTCTTCTGCTGAAAACCCCATGCTGATATGAACATCCTTTCAGGAGGAGTAGTGATAACAAGATTTTCAAGATGGCTACCATGATGGCCCTATTGTATGTCAGATTGGCACCATTTTCACTTAGGACCAATTAAACTGCAGACAGCCTAATTCTATGGACAGAGCATAATGCTTGCTCTTTCATCTCATGGATGCTAGGGAAAGCAAGAAAACAGTCTAGAGGGTAAGATTCTAGAAAGAAGCTTCACCCAAAGGTTCAAAGGGGGATTTTGTAAAAAACCCAAGACACACCAGAGATTCCATCTAGGCATTAGAGGGCTAGACACAAGTTTCTGCAGCTCAAAAGACCTGATAAGGTCAGCAACATGAGAATCTAAACCGATGGTGGAGTCTTTTGAAAATTTGGGTGTGTTGGAAAAGATTCTCCACTGGGCCTCATAGACCCCGGACATAGAGCGTCTCCTGATCTGAAGAATGCACTTTGCAACTGCTTGAAAACTTGTCTGTTCAGGAAGAGTAGCAATAACAAGATTTTCCAGATGGCTGTTGTGGTGGTCATACTGGATGTCAGATTGGTACCGTTTTCATTTAGGACCAACTAGACATCATAAGAAATCTTTTAGTGAAAACCCCATGTTGATATGACCAATAAGATTTTTAAGATGGCTGCTGTGGTGGCCATATTGTATGCCCTGGCACTCTTTTCATTTAGGACCAACTAGACATCATAAGAAGTCTTCTGGCAAAAACCTCATGCCAATATGACTTTTCATTCAATAAAAGTAACAATAGCAAGATTTTCAATATGGCTGCCATAGTGGTCATATTGGACATTAGATCAGTACCATTTTCATTTAGGACCAACTAGACATCACAAGAAGTCATTTAGTTTAAACCCCACATTGATATGACCATCCATTCAGGTGGAGTAGAAATGTAACAAGATTTTCAAGTTGGTCACTGTGGTGGCCATATTGGATTTAAGAGCGGAACCCTTTTTATTTAGGACCAATTAGACATCATAAAAAGTCTTCTGGTGAAAATCCCATGTCGATATGCCTTTCTGTTCAGGAGTAGTAGTGATAACAAGATTTTCAATATGGCTGCAGTGGTGGCGATATTGGATGTCTAAGCAGCACCATTTCATCAAGGACCAACTAGACCTTGGGATGAATCTGTGTGTAAAGTTTCATGCCAATCCATCAAACAGTTCAGGACAAACTTGTGCTAATGGATGGATGGACGACAGATGATGACAACAGGCCATCCAATAGCTTCTACTGGTCAAAGACCAAAATTAAACAGAAATATGAACTTGGTTCTGATGTTTTTGGATGGCACAAAATAATTACTTTTTCTTCTGTCCTAAAACATAAGTAAATATTTGATTCAGCTTCTGAAAACAAGCAAATGAACCAAAAATCCAAGCCCAAGCTATGATTTGATATTAGACTATTGCCCAAATCACAAAGCAAAGTAATCACACCTTACGTGTATATTAATAAATGAAAACTGTTATTACTTGCCTAGGTTTGTTATTTCAGTCCACAAGAAAATGCAAGCATATTGAAAATACAAAAATTTCACACATGAAGCAAAAGAATCCGCCATGTTTTAATCTCTTACCATCATCTACTGCCCATGAAAATCTGCATATATAAACTGAGATTGGTTACAGAGTGTGTAATTAAATAAAAACAAAATTAAAACATATATGAAAGGACACAACTGGACTGTAATTTTCCAGTTGGATGCAGCAGTAAGTGCAGTTTGGTAGCCGCAGGAGAGTAGATGGTCGGTCCTAAATATTACTATAAAGATTACAAAAGAACCAACAAACCGATCCCATATATAGACCCTCTCTTTGGGGTGGAGTGGGTGGGGGTTGGGGGTAAACTTAATTAGTTTGATCTTATTACATAACAATGACTACTACTTTTGTGCTTGCTCTCTAAATACTTCAATATATATTACATTGTCAAAACTAGCTACAATAAGATAAACTAAAAACAAGAGTCCCTTGAAGGGACTGACACTGTACTGGCTGAAAAGAATATCAAGAATCCAAAATAAGACCATTTCTTCCTTTAACTGCTGAGTGTTGAAACCATCTCTGATATTCTTGAGTGATAGCATGAGTTTCAAATTGGCTGCTGTGGTGACCATATTTGACATAATTGGCACTATTTTTATTGATGACCAACTAGATAGCAAAAGAAGCCTGTTGGTGAAAACCCTATGTCAATATGGCCATCCATTCACGAGTAGCAATAATATTTTCAAGATGACCACCATCTTTGATCAGCATCATTTTCATTTAGGACGAACTAGACATCATAAGAATTCTTTTGGTGAAATTTCAATCTCAAGAGGACTTTCCATTCAGGAGGAACAGCTATAACAATATTTTCAAGATGGCTGCCATGGTGAACATACTGGATTTCAGATTGGAACCATTTTCATTCAGGACCAACTAGAAGTCTTCTGGTGAAACCCTTGTGTAGATATAATGATCTATTTAGGAGGAGTGGTGATAGGATTTTGAAAAGGTTCCCCATAGTTGCCATATTGGAGGCCAGATAGGCACCATTTTCATTTAAAACTAAGTAACCATTATAAGAAGCCTTCTGGTTAAAACCCCATGTCAATATGAATTCCTGTTTAGGAGGAGTAGTGATAAGATTTTCAATGAAATATATTTTCATATTTGATGTCAGATTGGACATATTCTGGACCAACTTGACATCATTAGAAGTCTTCTGGTGAAAACCCAATGTTGCTATGACCATATGTACTGGACAAGTAATAGTGAGAACAATTTTGAAGATAGCTGCCATGCTGGCCATATTAGAGGTCAGACTGGCACTATTTTCATTCAGGATGAACTAGACACCATAAGAAGTCTTCTGGTGAAAACCCCATGTTGATATGACTTTCAATTCAGGAGGAGTAGTAAAAATTTGATTGTCAAGATCGCTGCCATGGTGGCATAATGGATGTCAAATAGGTACCTTTTTTTTATTTTGGAACAACTAGACACCATTGGAAGTCTTTTTGTGAAAACCCCATGTTGATATGATCATCCATTCAGGAGTAGTAGTGATAACAACATTTTCTAAATGGTCACTGGTGGCAATATTGGATGTCCAAGTGGCATAACTTTCTTTTAGGACCAACTAGACCTTGGGATGAATGTGTGTGTAAAGTTTCACGGCAGTCCACGTAGTAGTTCAGGACAAACTTGTGCTAATGGATGGATGGACAACATATTATGACAACATGCCATCCAATAACTTATACTGGTCAAAGACCAAAATTAAACCAGTCTACGGGATCAGTAATTTCATCAATGGTATCTGTGAGTGAATAATTTTACAGAATTTCATATTATTATGTGTTATATTCTAACTGAGTACATAATTACATTCCCATATTGTATCATGTGTATCAGGACACCAGGGTATCGTACTGCAACAAAATATATATATATATATATATATATATATATATATATATATATATATATATATATATATATATATATATATATATATATATATATATATATATATACAGTCAAACTTGTCCTAACAGTCACCTGTATTCAACGGTCACCTGGTCACAACGGTCATACTCTGTATTTAATGGTCACCTGCTTTCAATTGTCAGTTGTTTCCTAACCAAACATTGGTTTCATCCTGCCTTAAGCGGTCAATGGAGCGTATCAGCAGTGACCACTCAATGTATGCAAATTAAACACTTCTTTTGTTTGGTGAGCAAGGCATTGTTTAGACAAAGGTATATCATGTGAATCGATGTTTAAGCATTTCATATCTCAATTGTACTTACCATAGTCCAGTCACACTGTCAGTCAAACTCAAAGGTGTCAACATGTCAGCTTCGAAAGCAATGTGGTTTTTGTCCTTACATGAGAGAATCGAAGCAATTCATTTGCTGGATAGTGGAAAAATTAGTCATGTAATTGCAACATAAATTGGAGTTAGGTGAACTCAGATCTAGGGGATTATTAAGTGTAAAGGAGATATTATGGCAGATTTTGAGATTACGTACAACCACACCAAATGATGTGATTAATGAACGATGCTGGAAATGGTTCCAGGATGCTACATCCCGCAAAATCAATGTATCAGGACCATTAATCTCCGAGTAGAGATACATGTACAATGCACTTTTGATATCCCTTATGGTTTATATGCTACTAACAATAACCGCAGGAAGTTTCTTTTCATTCCCTAATCATCAAAGATCTCTCACAAAAGCGGACTGTCTTTTAATCTGGGTGAGTTTGAGCAACTGCTTAATCCATCAATTTTTTAAGTGTGAACACCTGTTTTCATGCCTAATTGTACCAGCTGGCCTAACAAAAAGTCAGTTCTGTGTTTGACAATCTGGTAAGCTGTCAATTAGTAATTTGTTTTAGATACCGTTTCTACTAATAAGTGATGATTTAATGTACATGATGGATTAAAGTGGAACTTTTTATTTCATTAATTTGTTATTTTTCTTTTTGATAAATAGCTAAATGATATACATGTATCTTGATAGCATACTACAACTAATAATGCTAATGCTATTCAGTGCATAGTACGTGTATCTGTCATAAACCAAGTTTGAGAGCTGAACGTGCCTTCAGAGGGCACCTGTCTACTAAGGCCACTTTGGCCTTATCCCATGGGGGCTGCTATAGACAGGTTTGACTGTGTGTGTATATATATATATATATATATATATATATATATATATATATATATATTGCAAAAGAACTACAGTTTAACAAGTTGCTAAATACAAAGCAACAGTTGCCAAATGGACAATGCACTGCACACAAGGACCAACATGTCAGATGCAGAACTATTATAATAAGCTCAGTGACCTATACTCAGGGCCTATTCTATGAAGCACAGTTGCAGAATTCACACTAATTTCTAAAACAACCTTACCGAAAAATCAACCAAATATGTAAAAATCACTTATCTCATTTTCAAGCCCTACCTTTATTCTTCATTAAACCCCTCCTGTATTCAGACAATGACCATATTATATTTAAAATGACAGAGGAAATTCCCCTCCCAAACCCCCTAAATTTTCAGTTCTTAGAATGGACTCTGTAAACTGGCAGGTGAATTGACAATAATCCTAATGTTGGTTGCTACAAAGCAATGAAAATGCAGTTATAAAGCAATAAAAAGGCCAAACAATTCCTACCGTCAGTTTGATTTTTACATGAATGTTGTTCATCCTTCGAGTTCAAAGATGACCATGACATCACTAACTGGTTTGGTTTTTGTAAGTATGTGAGTGGCTGGTCAGGCCGATTTGTGCTCTGAACTGTCTGTGGCACACTGGACAGGTGATGGTGCTTGGGTTTGCTTGATCAATATAGGATATGGTGCCATTCTGAGATTTATGCTCCTCACGCATCTGCACTGCCTCTGAAATTCTCTTCTGAACAAAGTCTGTAGCTCCAGTATGGATGAGACTCCGCCAGGTGGAGTGATCCTGTGCAAGATCTTCCTGAGACTTGAGGTCAATGTTGAAGTGTTTCAAGGATGACATGAGGGAATCTTTGATGCATTTCTTCTGACTTCCTTCAGGTCACCATAAAAGATCCTTGGTAGTCACTCATCTGACATCCTAGTGACGTGGCCTGCCAATCTAAACAGTGATTTCATCAGCAGTGTGGATATTTGGAATTCCTGCCTGTGTGAGAACCTCTGTGTCTGGAACCCTGTCCTGCCATCTTATCCTCATCAGTTTCCTCAGACAGCCCATGTGAAAATGGCTCAGCTTCTTGGCATGGCATCTGTACACTGTCCAGGTTTCGCAAGCATACAGCAGGGTCCTCAACACAATGGCTTTGTAGACCTTAAGTTTTGTTTGCAGACTGATGCCTCTGTGCTCCCACACATTTGCACATAGTCTGCCAAAGGCCAGACTTGCTTTAGCAATTCTGGCAATGGTTTCATCAATGATGTGGACTGCACATAACAGTATGCTGCCAAGATAGGTGAACTTGTCCATTGCCATGAGGGTTTGGCCATTTACTGTTATGGTAGGCTCTACATAAGGCTTTCCTGGTGCAGGCTGGTGCATCACCTCTATCTTCTTGATATTCATGTTCAGTTATGTCGTCATAAAATACATAAATATAATGTGAAGAAACAAAAGGCCCAAGCAGTTGTTTTAATGAGAAAAATAGTAGCAGAAGTTGAAAAAGTAGCAGAGGGTTCCAGGGTGTAACCTAAAGGGGATATGGGGGACATAAAGCCTCCCAGAATGGTGTGGTTGTGTATCTATTTGAGTTAGATTGTTTCTATTCAGTCACGCAGAATCAAACAATTTAATTATATTGATCCTAAACCACTGCCATATATTTATATTTGTTTTAATGAAATGAATATCTGTTAGCTCATCAGTTAGAGTAATATGGAAAATAAGCAAGACTGAGGTCTGATGTTCAGGCTCAACACTGGGAGGTGATTATGATGAAATAGTCACCCCAGTAAATGTCATTATGCATGAATAGTCACCCCAGTAAATGTCATTATGCATGAATAGTCACCCCAGTAAATGTCATTATGCATGAATAGTCACCCCAGTAAATGTCATCATGCATGAATAGTCACCCCAGTAAATGTCATTATGCATGAATAGTCAGAGAAAGTGAACTTGTCTTTTCTCAAGTTGATAGCTTCAGCCCTCATTTCCATAGGAGTGGTTTTATATTCCGAGTACAAAATTAGTTCTTGCATCTTTTCTGTTCAAACAGCTACAGCAATGTAAAACAGTCTAAACATAGTATTTTCATGACTTTGGTGAACTTTTATGTCAATTTAATGATTATTCATGTTTGTAATTAGGCTTCAATTAATGAGATTCCTGCAAAAAAATTCAGAAATGAAGCTAGAACCATGTGAAATTCCATGCACGTGTAGCCTAATCAAGAGAAAATTATTACCCTGTGGAGGTTTATAGGTTGATTGCTAGTAACAGTATATTTTGAGGTCATTTTGCCCAAAAACTTGAGTCCAGCATGGACCCTGATATATAACAAAATAGTGGTTGGAGGGGGGAGGTACAAATAATTTTAATTATGTAATACTCATCTACTATAATTGTTTTCCTATATCTTTTCCTGGCACTAGCCCCCAGTCCAAGAACATTATTCCCTCCTCCAATTAGTAATTGAAGGACTAGAATAAAAACAAAACAGCATGATCCCAGTCTGATACCTCAGTTCACAACCGACAACTGGAACTTCAGCCTTCTTTGACCTGGACTGAGACTGAAGGATGTCAGAGAGGGGAGGGAGGAGGGAATTAGGCAATAACACCAGTTAAGTATTACGTAATTAAAATTAATTACCTCCCAAAATACTACATTTTAATAACAGTAATACATTATCTGCTATTATTATGTCGCTGAATTACCAACCTGGTGGGAGGCTGATGGCATAAGATAAGCTATCAAGTAAACTTACCATTGTTGTTAGTAGGATGCTCTACTGCAGACTGAAGGAAGGCCTTGACAACTTGCTGGTCTGATACAACTGGATTCAAAGTATAAATACCCTCACTCTGAAGCGACATTTATTGTAGGTAAAATGACCAGAAAATGGAGTGAGATCACCAGAAGGTAGCTTTCATGACATCATCCAAAGAGAAATGATGAAAAATGACCCAAGATGCAGCAATAACCCTGACCTAATGGGCTTTGATTTTCATGAAAGAAAGATCACATTCTCATAGCAAGACTGATATGCTCTTTTAATAGTCTGAACAATCCAACTCAAGATGGTGGCTGCTGAAATATCAGAAGTACCTTTTAGAGGCAGAAAAAGATGGTTATGACCCTTACTTTTCTTTTTTCTTTTACACAGATAGAACCATTTGATTCTAGCTGGGCAAAGGAGTCTATCTTGATCATCCCCAGCCAACAACCTAGATTAGCAAAGAAGAGAGACTGAATCCTAGTTACCATTGAAATGTAAACAACCCTTTTCCACTGAGAAAGCATGAATTTCACTCCTCCTTACTGACACTAAGGAAAGGAGGAAGACTATTTTATGGGTAACATTCTCAAAGGAAGCTTTAGTCTCAGATTCATAAGAGCTTTAGATAACAATCAAAGAAAACATGAGAGGCTCCATCTCAGCAATAATGAGCGCAAGAATGGTCTCAGGAACTTGCAGTACCTGATCAGTTCTGAAAAATGTGGATCAGACCCTATAGTGGAGCCCACAGAGAACTTAAAGAGTATTAGATAGGGCTGCTCTATAGCCCTTAATAGTGGAAACTGAGCAATCTTTTTCATCTTCCTCCCCTGGCCCACCAGCAACCTTGTCATTAGAAAGACGGGCAGAAAGGAGATTTAAACTGAAACTGATCTTGATTCTGATGGTTTCCCTGTTTAAATCATTTATGAGGCAAAACCATCGACCTTTTGGGATAGGGGCTTTTCTTTACCAGTTTAGCTGGACTTGGTGTCGCGGCCAGGGACTGGTATTGCTCATCCATCGAATCTTATGAGGCAACTCTATGGATTAGGCATCCTAATAATGTCTCTGCATCAAGAGAGGTGGCCCACAAAAGGCTTTTTGTGTCTTCCATCAAGACCTTTGATGTCTCTAAGGCAGCATCCCTACAGAGGTGAAAGAGCTCTGCAGAGAGTTCCATGGACATTGAGAGCACGTGTCTTGATCTCTTGGCAACAGCATCCAACAATCTCTGCAATGTAGCTGTAGATAATGATTTTCCTTTATAAGATTAAAAAGGCAGCTGAAAAATAATTGGCATGTGAGGCTATGGTAACTAGTGTCCATTCATTCAGTTCCAAAGCCGTGAGAGCATGGACAGGGAGATGGGCAGAGATCCCTGCCTAAATCCCCACATGGGAGGCACCTGAGTTCAAGGTAGGGAGTTAAAGTGTCAAGCAGGTGAATGGACCTTGTAACTATTGGCTGAAACTGGGGCTGAAGTGTTGTCTGTCCCCCTCTTGGCCACAAGACAATTTCTGAGTCAGTTCACTCACCACTGTTGAGCAAGGGAGCAACAGCAGGTCTGACTTAGGCTGTGCCCTGGAGAGCCTTTCCAAACTGGTGATGATCCTAGCTTCTGATGATTCCAAAGGTTTGGAATACAGATCATGGGGGAAACAGGCAGTAAACCTCATTTACCTGACCCAATAGGTTTGACAAAGAAGGAGAACCCAACAGATGAGAAGGACCTGGTGCAAAGTGATCTTCTTGGAACTTGTCTGCATCCACAAGAAAAGACAGTTTGTCATCCTGTCTTTGCTCTCAGGGCTAGGCAGGACTATTTTGTCTTATCTCCCTCCTAGGAGAAGGGGACTTTCTGACCAAGGATTCATTGTCCAATCTCTGCTCAAAGGGGAGGGGAGAGAGGGAGCCAGAACTAGCTTGGAGAAACTGATTGGTGATTTCCTCTTAGCACATGAGGTCGCAAGTGGTTGTCCCCCTCTCCTTCCCTTAATAATTAGGATAGAGGAGGCAGCGAAGATATAGGGCATGCACCAGTTCACCAATCAATGGAGCCACAGCAAAATCATCCACGGTGTCATGGTCAGAAAAGATAACATGGCCAACTCACCACTGGGTGCTGGAAGTCTCCAAGCTCCAAAGGGGTTTAATGGTAAAATCAAGAAGGGAGGGTATCGACCCAATCTCTTCCGCATAGACCAGTTCTCAAAAATGGAGACCTATTAAGGACTTAATGGAAACATAAAGATAAAGACGGTGGAGGGGGGGAGTATTGAACTGATTACTTCCCATAGACCGGTGGTCAAAACCTGGTACCAAGTCCAAAGAAATTGGTGACCAGAGAACAAAAACAAAAGATTGGCACCATACACCATACCCGGTGATTGGAGCTCGTTGATTGGCATCTGATGCCATGGAGCCCAGTGCTCACTGGCAGACTCTCAGTGAATATCAATTGGGAAATCACCCATTGCCAAGTGCCCAGAGCCCAATGCCCGGTGACAGACCTTCTATGACTGTCATTTGACACATTTCCTGGTGACCAGCACCAAGTGCCTTGTCAATGGGCAATGACTGGTAAGATTATGTTGACCTTATTGGTGAATCTGTGTGTGGGGAACTTGAAATGAGATCTCCTTGATTTAAATCCAGGTCTACTTAATCAAGATGATGACCATGTTTCATCTGTGTCGGGAAGGCAAGTCTTGCTATTTAGGATGGCAGCTTCCCTATGCCAGAAAGTGCCAAGGACCCCTCCCTCTTGGGAGCTGACGCCTTCCTACCAAGTGTCAGAGATCACATGATCATGGAAGTGGGTGATTTCCTTAACTTGGACACCTGGAAATGGAGACTTTCCTACAGCAGGAAGTGTCACAGGTACCTCCTGGGAATAGAAGTGATCCTCCAGAGATGAACAGGAAATAGCAGAATCCTTCTTCCTGGCCCTATAGCCTAATGACTCTGTGTCAAGTCCCAAATCTCACTGGGGCACAAACAACAAATGGGGCAACCATCCATGAATACACACATGGTGTATGCTAAACAGGTGGGGGTGTGCATGCCTTTTTATGCCCCCATTTACCAAAACATTGAGGAATTAATAATGAAGGATGAAAGAATATAAGAAATAAAACAATAAACCGGAACAAGATTTGGGTAGAAATTATTTACCCAGACACGCGTTACTCTCAGAGAGAGCTCCCCATTGTCACCAAAATAAGGGGAGAGTAGGAAAAAACAAAAAAGAAAAACAAAAAAGGGGGGGGGGAAACAGCTATAATTCATATTTAGTTAAATATCTGTCTCTCTTTCTTCCTGATCTACTCTGTTAGAGCTCTGTTGAAATCAAAATCCTCTAGTTGTATAAGCATTAATCTGTTGATTGTTTCTAAGCTTAATCTCTTTCTTATCTGTGTATGAATATTGTTCTGTGCTGAGAACCCCTTGCACATCTGCTGTCTCAAGTGGCATATGCATAGCTAGCTCAGCCAGCTTGAACAAGTTGGGAAACTGTTCTTTATGGTTGTTGTGTACAATTTTCCACAGCTCACAGGGACTGTCTCTTTGACATCTCTGCTCCAAAATATGATTTTTCACAAACATGAGCTCTAGCAAAGTTTCACTTTCTTAAATCAGTGCTTTGCTGACTACTATGCCAGATTTTTTATCTGTTCCATAATGCTGCATTAGGGTTTTAAGTCCGTCAATGCCATAGTCCGCTTCTTAAGACAGAGGCACTTTGATCAAATAAATATCCTTAATGTCTTTATATTCACGATTTCAACATTCCTAAATCACGCTTTGAAAACGAGATCTTGTTTCTGCAAGATTTGAAAATAATCAGAGGGGTTGAAGTCTGTGACGCTATGAGATATGTATATAAAGTTTGTAACTGTTAGCAGTAATTTATGTTTCTTCTTTAGATTCTAAATATAAAGGGATTCTTGTTATTATTATTATTACTCTTTCTCAGACTGTACAGTGACCAATTGATAGTGATGTAGGTGCATTACATACTAAATTTGCTATTCCTTCCAAAAGTTGGTAACATCATTTTATTACTTGCCTTGGATATCTTTTCTTTTTTCCTTTTTTTCGAAACTATATCCTTTAATTATCAGCACACCTAATTTGTTGTTGTTGTTATTCATATTTTTTTTTTTTCTTCTGTCGCTTGTAATGTTTGACCAATTTATACCACTATATTTGTATGGGGAAGAGATTATCTAATGTTTTGTGAATTTATAGCCCGACCTCTTGTGAATAATTTAGCAAATTAAATATGTTTAAACCATGTTATTCAGTTTAATTTTCATATGCAATAAGCTGTATGAATACTGATGTTATCTGTTTAGACTGAAACCAATAACTTTAGTTAACCAGTGCAGCAATACAAAACAAGAATGTAGACTCTAAAGTGTATCTTACTCTCTTGATCAATACATACAGTTTTGCTGAGCAAGTTTCATCATTTCTTTCCTTTTTTTTCGTTTTAATAAATATTCATTCATGCACTGTAATATACTTCAAGTTTTCAATTTATATATATATGCATATATATATATATATATATATATATATATATATATATATATATATATATATATATATATATATATATATATATATATAATATAAGTCTCTTGGTCATTGCATATTATCTAAGGATAATGATTAAATCCTGGGTGACCTTTAAAATTTCATTTTTTGTTTTCCAATATTTTAAATTCAAAATTGATACAATCTTCGTAAGAAAAATTAATCAGAATCAATTATCTTTCTGAGTATCATTGTAAACAATGATAAGCAATATTATCTTGTAATTCCTAATTTCCTCTGACTATGAAATTAAAGAACAGCAAATATATGCAAGTTATAATGACCATTCATGATAAAAAGTCAAACTTATAGCTTGGAGAGTCCAGCTCATAAAATCGATCCTCTTACATATCAATAAACTCTTGCTAGTTTTTAATGACCATGGGCCCTTGAATTTAAAAAATAACACTTAGTTTGAGGTAATCATGTGTCAAAAAAAAAAAAAAATATATATATATATATATATATATATATATATATATTTCAATTCGTCAAATTTACTGTTCAAACAATAACAATTCTAGTGTACTGGCATAGTCGAAATATATACATGTAGAGACTGAAGACACGGCTTTGGGGGGAAAGTGCAAGATTGCAGAAAGCATCAATGAATTTGAAATATTATAATAATGCAAAATTAAGAAAAACAATTATCCATTTGAAAATTTGAAGGGTCACCGAGAAAATTTGGTTGGCTGAGTATGTCTTGATATTGCTTTTGGAACAAAACAAATGTTGTATTTCAACTGGTCATATAGGAGGCCCACTGAAAAATGAATTCATTTTAACTGTATCTGTTACACTTTTTCTTGCAAAGTGATGCTGACCAATCCCATGGAGATCACTGCACTTGCAGATTTCCTATTTTTACAATAATAATAATAATAATAATAATAATAGCAAAAACAATGCACAATAAAACAAGATGCCCTATTGATCATGAGACACGTGTTTAAAGTGCCCATTTTGGTACATAATTACCATGCCCATTTTAGATCCTTTAGGAAACACTATATACAGCAAGGAAGATTAATTAAAAAATAACTTACACACACACGTGAAACTGCAAATATATCTGTAAAAGATACAAAGCATGACATGAAAATTAAAACGAAAGGAGAACAAAAGAAATTGCACGATCTTTAGATTTGTTTGAAAGTAAGGTTGGCTCACTCCCAACATACCACATTTCTGACTATAATATAAGAAAAGAACCACACAAGGGAAATAAATTATATAATTGAATATCACAGAAAATATAATATTCTTAATAACATAAGGCAATGTCGTTTATGGCTGTTATCATTTACTGAAAACTGAGTAGATGCAATTCGATGACACACTGCTATATTGTGAAGATTGCCGCACCCCCTGACCTACAAAGTCTCATGATCTAATGCAGCTCCCGAGAGCGTTATTTTGCAATGTTGAATGGTCAATATTCTTATTTATTAAATTTATCTTAACCCTTAGAGTGCTATATAGTTTTGTAGCACAAGATCCCTCTGGACTGGATTGTTTGAGAAAAGAAATGAAAATTGGACTCTACTTTTAAATTGCCTGTATTTTAATTAGGCCTGGTATTCTGCCTTGTCAACATTTAATTTAGAATAACACTGAATAGGAGGTTGACCGACATGCCATCTGTTTTTGTCCATCTAGCATGTACACCAGACTCATATTGTACATCATTTTTGGGTTCAAAATCATCACTGGTATTTCCATTAACACTTTCCCAGCTCCAATAATCTGATATACTTCAAAACTATAAAAATAATTCTCATCAGCATTATCATCAGATAGTATTTGCCAAATGAAATCGTTATCTGAAGATGAACCATGGTGGGAGTCAGCCATTTGGGATTTTCTAGGTAGCCTGTATTTTATACAAGGATTTGTAACACTTCCTTGATGAATGCAAGGTTAAAAATATGACAGAATGCTTGTTCCAGGGCCCAATGTGCTAATCAAATTTAGTTTAACAACCATGCATGTCAAGCTGAAGTACCCAATGTGTAAACAGTTGCCTACCTGAAGAAAGACATATGTCATGACAAGTGCTACCAGACCTCTACCGGCAACGCGACTTACGTCGCAACAAGCACTTTTGGGGCTAACAGTTAAATAAAAATTGTATACTGCGCAGAGTAAATTTTTATATGCACGACTTTAAACTAATCTGTGGGAGTTTTTGCGCATCACTCCTCTCCAAATGCACGAATTTGTACAAAATTTGCTTGATTCACTCACTTGCGTGCCCTGGCAGCATCTCTGAAGAAGCACTGCTTCGCTAGCGATGTATTCAAAACCCTCAAAATCAACAAAAGGGAACATGGGTACACAAATAAAGCAAGGACTGGGGAGAAAATAACATGTGCAACACACAAGAATACGATTGACAGTAGAATTGCCATAATATGACTTAAACGATGAAGTGCTGTGCACCCAAGATATCCATGTAGAAATGCATGGAGTCCAAGGAAAAGAAGGATTATACCGATTGCGAGAAGTGGACTGAGAAATAAAATCATGTTGTTTTTCATTCAAGACCTCCAGTTACTAAATGGTGGGAATAATGTCCTTGGACTGGGGACTAGCGCCAGGAAGAGACAGCAATGCTGTAAAAAATAACAGGTAATGTAATACTGCTATTAAAACAGTTGTTTCTAGGTTTCTTTATTTTAGTATCTTCACATTTGAAAGCACATCAGCAAACCTGCCAACCTTCCTGATTGTGTTGGGGGTTTTCTGAGACTCAAAAAGTGTGCTTTGGGATCTCAAGGGGGGTCAGTGCATTGACCCAAGAAAGTGATGTTGTACAATTGAGAATAAGTTATCTACTCATGCAAAGCTATAGAAAATGACTGGAAATACAAATCTGAATAAAAAGAAAAGAAAACATGTTTTCTCTGAAGCATTTAATAAACTTTCCATCAGAAAAAAGTTCCAAGAGTTAGCATTGTTAAATACCATCAGACACACACACACACACACACACACACACACACACACATGTGCACACACTCATAACTACAAGGGCATTAAACTAAAGAAATACACAAAGTTTCTGTCTTTAAAATCCACTGAACTGTGGAATACAGTCTCAACTAGATGCAGTCACTGCTGCTCTCAATAGTACTGGTGGACGTGCGGGGGGTGAGGGTGGGGTGTCTTGAAGGTGATGCAAGTGTCACTAGAGTTTATTTTTGCGCTCACCAGAGACTTGATGGTACTGTTCAAACTTCCCCGAAGATCTTGTTTAATATTTCTCAGCATAGAAATGACCTTTCTGCACCTGCATTGCTGTGAAGGAGTGTCAAACAAACAACTGCCACACTAGTTATGATGTTTAAACATGTTAGTTTTTTGGGGGATTCGGTTCTGCATGCATGCATAGTCCTGCTGCTGGGTGGTGTTACTATGCTGACGGATGTCGTATATTCCAGAATGACTGAGGGAATGAGCATGTAAGTTTTTGTAGGAGTCCTTGAAAAAAAAAATGTCCAGCCTTCAGATAGCTTCAAAAAAAATATTCTTGCCCTGATTTGCAGAAAAAAAGAACTAATGATATCCATTAAATTTGTTGAAAAAAATTATTTATTTTTGGGTAAAACAAATAAAAAAATAAAATGGTTCTAAAGAAAATTCCAAGTCCTGCCCCCCCCTCAAAGAAACAGTCAGTCCCTAATGTCAATATGGTATTTATGGTATATACCTTGCTGCTGCACTTTACAGAGTCAAACTACATCAACCAGGAGTTTTACAATTTAGTTTTGCCCACTTCGCAAATGGCACATCCTCTCCTGAATCACAGCTGCATTTTGACATTTTGCCTTAAAAAATGAATCACACTTCTGCACTATTCCAACTACTGAAATTATCATGTTCTGCATGTTATATATGGAATAAAATCTGACTTGAAAGATGCATTGCCGCTGATCACAAACTAGCCAATAATCTTTAATAAAGATGGCTTAAACATTATCATTCAAGGCAAGTTTTTTTTCTCATTTACCTAACTTCAAACAAATTGGGTTGTTCCACTTCATGTACTTTACCTATGCAAATTAGTCTAATGGGCTAGAATTCTTAACACAACATCACTCTAGCTATTGTCAGTCAATTAAGTAATCTTTGCAATGGTTCTTGTTGATCTCGGACTGACTTACCTTTTAATCACCTCTATGACAATTAACTGTACAAACTTCCCTGAGGTGACAGTTTTCCAAGTGCATTAAGCATGAATGTTTAGTGTTTATATAGGTTATGGGCAAATATTGTGGTGTCAAGAAAGGTCTCTATTTCCCCTGCCCAACCCCACCCCACTTCTCTTTTGTCTCCAAAGATTACTGAAAAACACATTTTTCAAAACACAGCCATGTCGGTGGGGTTTGAGAGTAAAAGATTTGTGCTTTCTAATGACACATCACATTCTGGCAGGTGTGCATCAGCATCATTTGTCCAATATTGAAAGGCCTTTATCTGCATGCTTTTGTTAAAGTTGGCCTTGTTCTGTTCTTTGAAACAAAGTTGTTCAAATGTTTTTCTATTTTAGTAAAGGCAACCAAATTTGATGGCTGATCAGTATAATTTGTACAAAATTGAAAGCCCGTCATGCCAGGATGCTTTGTGTCAATTTGGTCAAATTCTGTTTAGTGGTTTTTCAGAGGAAGTCATTTAAAGATTTGTTCTATTTTTAGCAACAGTGGCCATATTGAATGGCAGATGAGCATCATTTGTATAAATTTGAAAGCCCTTCATGGCAGTCAACACTTTCTGTCAAATTTATCAGATATTAACCAGAGAAGAGTGTGATGATGCACGTGTATGTATGGATGGATGGATGGGCACAATTTGTAATAACAATGGGGATAACTCTTAAAATGCTGATCAGGCGCACTTCTTTACAGTTTTTTTTTTTTAAATTTATAGGACACAATGTCCAGTCCTGATACAAAAGCACATCAAGTTTCATGAAGATATCTTAAAGGGTTCAGGAGATATTAAGTAAAAAAAAGTGTAACGGACGGATGGACAATCCGTCTTCAGTATACTCCCCAAATTTCGTTTGTGGGGGGTATAATGATAATCTTCTATCTCTGTTCATACCTTGTGATGTTGCAAACAGATAACAGCATTCTGTATTACATGAAATACCTGAAAATGCTGACAAGTTTGTGACAAATATTTGCTACACATACCTGTATCACAAAATACTGTCCTACTCTGCCTCCAGTAAATGCTTCTCACAATGAATATGCTTCTTTTGAACTTTCCCAAATGACTTAATACTGAAACAGTAAACAAGAAGATCATATATAGTCTAATTGACTGTGCAAGTATTGATTGCAGAAACATTGGTATGTGTCACCCATACCTTATATACAGCCATCATTTATAGTCACATGAGTAGTTGTGAATTGAGTGTCATATCATTTAACATTTGGGGAAAAGAATGGGGAAGATTCGTTAATAAAGATAATGGAGTTCTTAATGTTCCATGAATTAGTTCAAATTTTTATACATATATGTGTGTGTGTACAACAGCTGCCCTGGAAAAAGTCATCAGTCTGTTAGCATTGACAACTTTACACCACAAATACACTGTTATGACAATGCTACAGTGTATATGCTCAGGTTGTCAGTGCAATTTAGTCCTGCCTTTATGACAAACTTCAAGCAGAATAAGGAAGATGGATTGCTCAGATAAAAAAACAAGAGTCCCTTGAAGGGACTGATTCTACCAAGTGAAAAGAATTTCCAGGAATTCAAGATAAGACCATTTCTTCTTTTTAACTGTTGAGTGTTAGACCCAACTCTAATCTTCTTGAGCAATAAGATTTTCAAACTAGTCATTTTGGCTGCCATGCTGGATGTAAGATTGGCACCATTTTCATTTAGGACAAACTAGACACCATTAGAAGACTTTCGGTGAAAAGCCCATGTTGATATTACCGTCCATTCAGGAGAATTATAGACAAAATGTTCAATATGCTCATTGTTGAAGCCATATTTGCGGTCAGATTGGCACCATTTTCATTCAGGACCAACAAGATTTTATAATTGTCTTCTGATGAAAACGCTATATCGATATGACATTCTATTCAGGAGAAGCGATAAGATTTTCAAGATGGCTGATGTGGCGGCAATATTGGATGTCAGGATTCACCCCATATTCATTTAGGACCAAGTAGACATCATAAGAAGACTTTTAATAAAACCCCATGCCGATATGACCATCCATTCAGGAGTAGATATAACAATATTTTCAAGATGGCTGCTGTGGTGGCCATACTCGATATCTGAACACCATTAGTTTAATCCATTACCAACAAGACATTGGGATGAATGTGTGTGTAAAGTCTCATGGCAATCCTTCAAGTAGTTTAGGAGAAGTAACGATAACAAACTTGTGCTAACAGACAGACAGATGTCAGAAGATGGACGTCGGAAGACAGGTGACAGATGATGGATGTCAGACCATCCCATAAGCTAGCTCTTCTGGTCTATGAACAGCAGAGCTAAAAAGGCAAACATTATTGCATGACTGTGGTAACATTTTTTATGAGAACTGTGTGCTAAGATCTAGTAACACACTAAAATGTGGGATGTTCCATCAATCAGCTGTTGAAGGCTCTGAAAAGGAAAAAAAACCTGGGAGATGCTTGGTTCACAGGCAGAAAGTTAACACACGAGTCCCTCAAAGGGTCTAACACACTACTGGCTGAAAAGAATTTCCAGGAATTCAAATGCGGAGTGCTGAAACCACCTCTGATATTCTTGAGCGATCACAAAATGTTCATGCTGAGCACTGTGGTGGCCGTACTGGATGTAAGATCAGTACCATTTTCATTTAGGACCGACCAGACATGATAGAAAGTCTTCTGGTAAAAAACCCATGTCGATATGACCATCCATCCAGGAGGAGTAGCAAAAACAATATTTTCAAGATGGCTACAATGGCAGACATTTTGTATGACATATCGGCATCATTTTCATTTAGGACTGACTAGACATACGACGTCTTCTCGTGAAAATCCTATATCGATATGACTTTACATTTAGGAGAAGCAGCGGCAGTAATATTTTCAAGATGGCGACTATCGTTTGTGTCATTTCGGAACCATTTTCATTTAGGACCAACTAGACATCACATATGAAGCCTTCTGGTGAAAACCCCATGTCAACATGACCATCCATCCGGGGTAATAGCGATAACAAAATTTTCAATATGGCCAAATTGCTGGACATATTGGATAGGAGATCGGCATCTTGTTCATTCACTAGCAACTACACACCACAAGAAGTCTTCAAGATGACTGCCACGGTGGCCATAGTAGATGTCAGATCGGCACCATTTTATTTACTCCCAACTAGACATCATAAGAAGTCTTCTGATGAAAACCCAGTGTCGATATGACTTTCCATCTTGAGGGAGGAGAAGCGATAAAATTTCAAGATGGCCACCATGGCGCTTATATTGGATATTAGATTGGCACCTGCTTGCATTTAAGACCAACTAAATAACATAAGCATTCTTCTGGTGAAAACCCCATGTTGATGTGACTTTCTGTTCAGGAAGAGCAGCAATAACAAATATTTCAAGATGGCTGCTGTGGTGGCCATATTAGATGTCAAATTGGGACCATTTTAATTTAGGACCAATTAGACATCATAAGAAGTCTTTTAGTGAAAACCCCATGCTGCCATGACCATCCATTCAGGTTGAGTAGCAATAATAAGATTTTCAAGATGGCAACTCTGGTGGCCATATCGGATGTCTGGGAACCATTTTAATTTAGGACCAATTAGACATGATAAGAAGTCTTTTAGTGAAAACCCCATGTTGCCATGACAATCCATTCAGGTTGAGTAGCAATAACAAGACTTTCAAGATGGCTGCTATAGTTGCCATATTCGATGTCAGATCAAAATCATTTTCATTTAGGTCCAGCTAGACATCAGAAGAAGCCTTTTGGTGAAAATCTTATGTTGATATGACCATCCATTCAGGTGGAGTAGCGATAACGAGATTTTCAAGATGGTTGCCGTGGAGACCATACTGGACGTCCGATCAGCACCACTTTCATTTAGGACCAAGTAGACATCATATAAAGCCTTTCAGTGAATATTCCATGTTGATATTAGCGTCCTTTCAGAAGATACCAAGACTTTCACGCTGAAATGTCCGAGAGGATCGGTTTTCAATTAGGACCAACCAAACACCATAAAAAGCCTTCTGGTGAAAACACCATACCGATATGATTTCCCGTTCAGGATAACAATATGTTCAAGATGGCTGCCGTATTGGCCATATTAGACATCAGATCGGTACCATTTCCATTTAGGACCAAACTACAGACCATAAGAAGTCTTTTAGTAACATCCCCATGATGATATAGCCATCCCTTAAGGAGGAGTAGTGATAACAATATGTTACAGATGGCTGCGATGGCGGCCATAATGGATGCCCAGGCGGCACCATTTCATTTAAGACCTGCCAGACATCATACGAATTTTGTTAAAAGCCCCATTTCAAGACGTCTTTCCGTTCAGGAGGAGTAGCGATAACAAGATTTTAAAGATGGCTTGTGTGGCAGCCATATTGGATGTCAGATCGGCACCATTTTCATTTAGGACCAACTAGACACTATAAGAAGTCTTTTAGTGAAAACCCCATGTTGATATGACCATCCATTCAGGAGGAGTAGCGATAGCAAGATTTTCAAGATGGCCACTGTGGCGGCAATGTTGGATGTCTGAGTAGCACCATTTTCATTTGGGATTAACTACACCCTGGGATGAATGTGTGTGTAAAGTTCCATGGCAATCCTCCATGTAGTTTAGGAGGAGTAGCGATAACAAACTTGTAATAACGAAGGGACGTATGTCGGTCGATGAACAACACGCTATCCCATAAGCTCTTCTGATCTATGACCAGTAGAGCTAAAAATGCAATATAATGCAAATGACAGGGGAAAAAATCCCATAAAATCAGCAGCTCATATTCATTGAAAGGTGCTTCTTCAGAAAATCTCAATCAAATAAAATATTTAGGAGTCACAGTTATTTATGATTTGTAATGGAACCTTCAAATTAAAGAATTGTGCACCAAAGCAAATCGTACGTTAGGCCTATTAAGACGTAACTCGTCATCTTGCTCACAAAATGCGAATGAATGAGGTTTCAAGGTTAAGTTAGACATATTTTAGAATATGCTTGTACAGTGTGGGACCCCCATTCCAGGTTTTACTGGACGAAATAGAAAGAAAAATAAATCCAAAAGCGAACAGTCAGTTTTGTTACATCCAATTATGATTTTACCTCTGGAAGTATGACCTCAATATTTAATAAGTTGTCTTGGAAACCATTAAACCAACGTAGACCGGAAAACATTATAGTAGCTTGTCCTATTACCGCGGTATGCCTATTACCGCAGCATTTAAACATTTTTGTTCAGTGATGTCACCACGCGTAACATCTGAATAACCTGCATGTAAACATAACGTCAGGCAGTTTATATACCCGTGAAAAATACAGATTTGAAGAACGACTCAATTCAGGGTAAAACAAAATCGTAGATTTCCTCTACATGTGCAAATTTATGTAAGTGATAAAATCCCATTCATATCATATCCAGTTTAAATCCCCCCCCCCCCTTTTTCAATCATAAAATCGTGCCGAGCACAATGTCTACATATTGTCTCCTTCACAATTTAAACAATACAAGCAGAATTGTTGACCTAACTGGCGCTCTTCGATAAAAATTGTTATCTAACTTGTGTGGGTGTGTGGACCATTAAGGGTGTATTTTACTCGGAGTTTTGCTTTAGTGTGGATTCTTTGATCAGTGGTATAAATTCAAGTTGATGAACCTTGTCATCATTTCAAATTCATAAAAGGTGTTTTCTAGACATGGGGCATACAATTAAAGTTTACGTGGGTTGGGGTTAACTACAAATATACCATGTAATATAACATAAGAATATCATAAACCATAATTATTTCATGGATTTACTACAACTCGGGCATATAAAGATCTTGATTAAATATATGAATTTAATGTTGAAAGTTTGTTGTTAAATGTGTTGCTTTTACATAATATTTCCTGATTTTTAAATTTTTGTTTTACTTTGATACTGTACTACTATATTTCTCTATTGCCGCGGTAAAACGTTCTCTCAAGAGCGCCTCCCGTTAGAGATCACCTCGGAATATCCAGCACTTTGGCGATCCCCTTGATCGCAAATTAAAATCATTCACCGTGAAAAATGCACCACATGTTGATTACTGATGCAGTAGGATAAAAGTTTAAAAGTAACTATAATTACACTTTTTGGGTATGTTTTCTAGTTAGTAACGCGGTAATTGGACGCACCGGCCTAAGCTAATATTTGCTTTTACAAAGGTTAAAAAAATAGAGCAAAAATACCGTACTGCACCTTGATCTATACAAAAAAAAAAAAAGTCGAAATCAACATGAATATACCTACCCGATGCCCTACGCACGAACTGAGTTACATGATTTTTTTTTTTTTTTCCTTTTTCCCCCCATAATTTTTTTTTTTTTTTCCTTTTCCCCCCCAAGAACAATCAAATATTGGAATTTTTTACCACAAACATTAATCACATCCACTGAATCTTCATCAAACCAAACTGATACCTTTTCAAAATTAGTACGGTCACATTTTTTTCCTAATATAAATCTTCCGATAAATACAGACGCTGCGCTGTGCGAGAATGTTATTATAATGTTGCACCAAACTACCAGGAAGGAAGAGCTTAGGTGGGATTAGGGCTGTCAACGGGTACCCGACCGTAGTGAAAAACCCGGGCAATGAAAATTAATGACGAGTACCCGTTCACAAAAATAATTTGTCTACAATACTATCAAAATATCATATATCATCAGCAGTACGCTGGTCTGAGTTGCAGCTCCAGTCTATATTTAGAAGTAGGACCACCCGTTATGCATCAGCGGCCCACTACTAAATGGCTGCTGCACCGGAAGTTCTCAATCGGAAGTTGACTTTCACCGCCATTCGCCGTGAGTAATAAATAACAAAACACGCTGTGGAAGTTGTTGGAAGTTTATTAATAAGTGAAACGACATTGTAATATTAATAAATTATTATTGACAAATCAAACAAAATATTATAGCACAATTTATAATAGACAATTTGAAGTACAACAGGAAAACAAATTATCTCCGTCGACAGACTATCAGCCATCTCCCATTGGGTGTGGGTAAAGTGCGAATGCGAAAGTGCGAATTGGTAAAATGCGAAAAAGAGAATGCGAAATAGTGGATAAAGTGTGGTAAACAATGTGCAAAATGATGTAAATAGTCCGTTCGTTTTGTGACCCTACAACAATCAAGGTTTGTGAAAATTTGACAGTGAGGTAACTAGGGTTGTACATGTCTTTCATGTTCTAACGAGTACCCGGTTACCCGTTAAACGGCGCAACGGGTACCCGGGTGAAGTTTTCCGTAATTTTGACAGCCCTAGGTGGGATATCCTTGTCTTTATCGTAAATATGTTTGTTATGATACGCTTTGGTAATGTCGGACATAAAACAAACATCTCGGTGACCAAGACTTGGGAAATCCTCGATGTCATCGATGAACTATTAAATTGTTATAGATGACATATTTTGAAGTGCTGGGTAATTTTATTAAAATAGTCACCGACTTTGAAACTTAAGGAGTGGAAGGGAGGATTCCATGCTGCGCCAGGGGGACCCCAGACCATAAAATCTGGCGACCAAACGAAAGAATGATGCGGGAACAACGCAAAGGCACCGACAATTTAAAACTCTGTATTATATTACACTGGTGAGTTATATATATATATATATATATATATATATATATATATATATATATATATATATATATATATATATATAGAGAGAGAGAGAGAGAGAGAGAGAGAGAGAGAGATAAAAAACATGGAAAGCACTGTACTTTATCAGAATGTTTAAATCTTGAATATTTTTCCAGCATGAGAATACAGATTATCCAAGACACTAATAAGAATGTGTGTGTGTGTGTGTGTATGTGTGTGTGTGTGTCAAACAATGCAAAGGCGAATTAACATACCTAACTCTGCCGACGGCTGCAATTTACTTCTAACTCAGCATAAGGGGTCTCATATATATACACTGAACTGGACGAAAAACGGCTCATCAATCATATACTCTGAACTGACCGATAAATGGCATATCATTAGAATCGAGTTCATTCAGATGGTACTACTCCATCATTTGTGAAACAGTAGTATGACCGTCGAATAAATCTATTGCTTGCGATAAAATAATGTCATCATTGTCCTCTAATTGATTCGTCCCTTCAAATAATTCCAATGCTTGTGAAAGAACTTCCCTGACAACTATGTCACACTTCCAGTGCTTGTGAGACCGCTAATAATTATCATCCTCGTACATTAGCGAAAGTACGGAATCTCCGTCCTTTTTTCCCATGATGCACCGTGCTGATGTGAAGCTACCAACCAATAACGGCAGATCAGAGGAAGTTTCCAAACTAGCTGTTGCGGGAATGACATTTACTGTTATGCGAATGTTATGTATGTATGTATTTATGTATGTATGTATGTATGTATGTATGTATGTATGTATGTATGTATGTATGTATGTATGTATGTGTGTGCGTGCGTGCATGTATGTATGCATTAGCATTTAATGGTACCTCAGCATTAACATGACTATATGGTGCCAATTAAAAGAAAAGTTCTAAAAATGTAACAAGAGTCCCTCTAAGTGACTGATGCTCTACTGGGCGAAAAGAATTTTCCCGAATTCAAGAGAAGACAATTTCTTCCTTTTAACTGCTTAGTGTTGAAACCATCTCCGATATTCTTCAGCGATAACAAGATTTTCAATTAGCTGCTGTGGTGGATATATCGGATGTATGATTGGTACCATTTTCATTTAAGACCAAGTAGACATCATTAGAAGTCTTTTGGTGAAAACCCCATGTCAATATGACCGACCAGAGGGAGAAACGACAACAAGATATTCAAGACAGTCGTCGTGGCAGCCATATTGAATGTACGATTAACACCATTTTTATTTGGGATCAACTAGGCACCATAAGAAGTCTTTTGGTGAAAACCCCATGTAGATATATAACCAACCATTTGGAAGGAGTAGAGATAACCGTATTTTAATGATAGCCATATTGAGAGCAAATTTGTATCATTTTCATTTAGGACCAACTAGACACCAAAAGAACTCTTCTTTTGAAAAACCCATGTCAAAATGAATTTCCATTTAGCAATTACAAGATTTTCAAGATGGCCACCGTGTCGGCCTCATTAGTTGTCAGATTAGCACCAATTCAATTCAGGACAAACAAGAAATTATATGAATTCTTTTGGTGAAATCCCCACACTGTTATGACTTTTTGGAGGTAATAATAGCAAGATTTTCAAGATGGCTGCCATGATGGCCATGCTGGATATCAGGTGCGCACGATTTCCATTTAGGACCAACTACATATCATAAGAAGTCTTTCAATGAAACCATAATATCAATATGATCAGACATCTAGGAGAAGTAGCGATAATAAGATTTTCCAAATAGCCATTGTGGCGACCATATTGGAGGTCAGATCGGCACCATTTTCATTTACGACCAACCAGACATCATAAGAAGTCTTTCAGTGAAAATCTCAAAACAGCAGCACTGGCAGCCATATTGGATGTGCGAGCGGCACCATTTTCATTCAGGACCAACTAGATATCGCAAGAAGTCTTCTGGTGAAAACCCTATGGCAATATGACTTTTTGTTCAATAGAAGATATTCAAGATGGTTGCTGTGGTGACCATAATTGACATCAGATCGGCCATATTTTCATTTATGACCAACCAGACATCAAAAGAACTCTTTTAGTGAAAACACCACTTTGATATGACCATCCATTCAGGAGGAGTAGGGATAACAAAATTGTCAAGATGGCCGCTGTAGCGGCCGTATTAGACATCAGATTAGCACCATTTTTATTTAGGGCCAACAAGACATAATAGGAAGTCTTCTGGTGAAAACCCCATGTCAATATGACTTTCCGTTCTGGAGGAGAAGCAAAAGCAAGATTTTCAAGATGGCTACAGTGACGGCCATATTGGATGTCACTAGCAGGATATACACTCTGGTCGACGTTCACCCTTTAGGAGGTACGCATATGTCAGGTATGTGCACATTACCGAATGACGTCGCTGACTAACCAATCGAGAGACACAGATTTACCAGTTACCGGCCTATGATATTGGCTTGCCAATTTAGGACGGGTAACAGTGAAGTGTAAGAACAAAATAGTCTCCATTGTTTAAAAAAAAAAACAAAAAAAAAAACAACAACAACATTTCGACACAACAAATCCACCTTCTGATTCAATAAGCGTGGGGAAAATGTCACACGTGTCACAAGAAAACAACCTCAATGACTGGTCAAATTGAGAGAAGCATTAAACCCGGGCATTACTTATCATTTTCTGGGCAATTAAAAAAAAAAAAAATGGTCATACAGTTACTTGTTATCATCACCTTTTTTAATTTTGCACAATATATCCTTTTGTTTTAATTTCTAAACAAGAGGTCCAATGTCACCGAGCTTACATAACTTAGCAGTTGACAATTTCATTAAGCAGGCTGATGTAGTATTGTAAGAATACAACCTATGTAAACAATCTCCCAAACTTTATAGCATCCTGATTTTACCTGTTTTACTATATCCTGATAAATATTCCTTCAAAATATAAAGGCATAATTAATATGCATATGTTCTTGCTCATAGCTGAACTTATCCGGATCTCGATGAAATAAACATATTTACCAAGTTTGATAGAAACAGGATGAGAAATATAGTCTCTAGATCTAGAGAGGTAACAAGCTCAGACAATCAGATGCAAAACATCTCATTAATATGCGCATATATTACTTACTGTATTATAGACCCTGTCTACTGATTTATCAAGGTGCAGCAAACTCCGAATGGAATGCGGTCTCCAGAGTGATAAAAAAACTTATCCAATCAGATAAACGATTACCTTCTTAATATGCGTGGATTTTGCTCACCCATCCAACATCTTGGTAATATTAGACTATTTAACAAGTTTGATCAAAATATGATCAGAAAATATAATTGCTAGAGTGTTGACAAGTTCAGGTAATCAGATGCATGATCCACCATTAATATGCATGAATTTCACGTATAATCATAATCAACCAAGCTCATCATGACATATGCCGTTTTACCAAGTTTGATCTAGAATAGTATAAAGAAAAACAACAGACAATTAAATGCAAGATCATATCAAGATACATAGGTCTCGCTCATAATAACAAGAATTCCCCGAAGGGACTGATTCTCTACTGGATTAAAAGAATGTCCAGAAATTCAAGATAAGACCATTTCTTCCTTTTAACTGGAGTGTTGAAACCATCTTTGATATTCTTCAGCGATAACAAGATTTTAAAATAAGCTGCTGTTCCAGCTCTACAAATACTCATAGCTACATGGGTATGTGTCCCACATCACTAACTCATGAAAATAAAGTTACATGTGCTGTATTGCTATCATCAAATACCATTTTATTTCAGGGCAGTAGATGCCTGGCTTGGACTTATACTGGATTTCTTGAACTGTGTGAAGACATAAACAATAAATCTAACACCAGCACTGTCACCACAGCCGTCCTCAGCTTGGCACATAACCTCCACTCCTATCACAGGGCCTAATTACTTCACACTTCCATGTCCGCTAGCCTTGGTAGACCCAGATACACTTCATCAAATTGTAGACGACAATGGCACTAATCAAAATAATGAAAATCCAAGTACATGTAGCGCTAGCCAAGCAAGACCCAATTCTTTACACCTTCACCTGCTCAGGCAGGCACAAACCACATAGTGCCTAAATACAGAACACCTCTAATACTCTCCCTCTGCAAGCCCAGGTGGACCCAGATGTACTTCATGAAAGTGTAGAAGACAATGACACTAATCATTATGAGACTTCTTTCAAACACAATGCAAGTCACAGTTCACAGTGCCATGAATAATTATGTAATTTCATGGCAAGCATGACAGTAGTTTAGGAAGAGTAGCAATAACAAACTTGTGCTAACGGACATCTGACGACAGACAACAGATCACCATCGTTTTTATTTAGGATGAACTAGACATGATAAAGAGTCTTTTAGTGAAAACCCAATGTTGATATGCCAATCCATTCAGAAGGAGTAGTGATAACAAGATTTCAAGACTGCTGCCATAGCGGCCATATTGGACGCCAGAGCGGCACCATTTTCGTTTAGGACCAAGTACACATCATAAAAAGTCTTCTACTGAAAACCTCATGTTGATATGACCATCCATTCCGGAGTAGTAACGATAAAATTTTCAATATGACTGCCGTGGCGGCAATATTGGACACCAGATCAGCACCATTTTCCATTATTACTAACTAGACATCATATGAAGTCGTTCAGTGAAAAGTCCATGTTGATATTACCATCCATCCAGGAGAAGAAGCAATAAAAAAAAACTTTCAAGATGGCTGCCATGGCGGCCATGTTGGATGTAAGATCGGCACCATTTTCATTTAGAACCAAGAAGACTTCATAAGAAGTGTTCAAGTGAAAACCGCATGTTCATATGACCGTCCATTCTGGCAGAGTAGCGATAACAAGATTTTCAAGATGGCTGCTATGGAGGCCATATTGGATGTCAGATCCGCTCTATTTTTTTTATTTACGACCAACTAGACATCATAAGAAGCCTTTCAGTCAAGTTGCAAGAAGAAGATTTTTGAGATGGATGCCGTGGCGGCAATATTGGACTTCATATTGGCACCATTTTCGTTCAGGACCAACTAGACAGTTGATATGATCATCCATTTTGGAGGAGTAGCGATATTTAGGACCAACTAGACATCATAGATCTTTTAGTGAAAACCCCATCTTGATATGACCATCCATGTAGGAGGAGTAGCGATAACAATATTTTCAAGATGGCTGTCATTGCGGCCATGTTGGATGTCAGATCGGCATCATTGTCATTCAGGACCAACAAGAGAGTTGCTATGACCATCCATTTAGGAGGAGTAGCGATACAATTTTCAAGAGGACTGCCGTGGCAGCCATATTGGATATCAGATCGGCACCATTTTCATTTAGGACCAAGTAGACATCATAAGAAATCTTTTAGTGAAAACCCCATGTCGATATAACCATCCATTCAGAAGGAGTAGCGATAACAAGATTTTCAAGATGGCTGCTATGGCGGCCATATTGGATGTCAGATCGGCACGATTTTCATCTAGGGCCAACTAGACTTCATAAGAAGTCTTTCAATGAAAACCCGATCTTGATATGACCATCCATGTAGGAGGAGTAGCGATAACAAGATTTTCAATATGGCTGCTGTGGCTGCCATATTGGATGTCAGATCGGCACTATTTGTATTTTGTACAAAGTAGACATCATAAGATGTCTATTTAGTGAACACCCCTTGTTGATATGGCCATCCATTCAGGAGGAGTATTGATAACAAGATTTTAAAGATGTCCGAGCAGCACCGTTTTTATTTAGGAGCAACTAGACCATGGGGTGAGTGTGTGTGTAAAGTTTCAAGGAAATGCTCTAAGTAGTTTAGGAGGAGTAGCCATAACAAACTTGTGCTGACGGACGGACGGACGATGGACAACAGACCATCCCATAAGCTCTTCTGGTCTATGACCAGTAGAGATAAAAATCATCCATCTTCTTGACGATATTAGCCTATTTACCAAGCTTCATTAAAAATCAGGTCAGATATAAAGTCTCTCAAGCATATGCAAGATTACCTCATTAGTATGCTTAGAAGATTTTGCTCATAATAAAACATATATCATATATCCTGATGATATAAGCACATTTACCAAATTTGATAAAAATATGATCAGAAATTGAGTCGCTAAAGTGCTGACCAGCTCAGTCAATCGGATACATAATCACTTCATTAATATGCATGGACCTCGCTCATAACTGTATTTATCTGAGATACTGATGATTTAGGCCTATTTACCAAGTTTGATCAAAACTAAATCTGAAATACAGTCTTGGTGTAGCAACAAGTTCAATCAATCGCGTGCAAAATCACCTCATTATTATGCGTAGATCCTGTGCATTATCAAACTCAATCGAGATTTTGATCATATAAGTCTATATTCAAAGTTTCATTAAAATTAGATTACAAATTTGAATTGCAAAGTGGTAACACGCTCAGCCAATCTGATGCAGGGTCACCTCATTTATACGAGCTGATATTGCCCAGAGTCGAATTTATTCAAGAGTATGAAGATATAAGCCGATATTCCAAATTTGATCAAACATAGATCAGAATTACGACTTTCAGAGTGTCAACAAGCGCAATCAAGCAGATGGAAGATCACCTAATTAGTATGCGTGGTTCTCGCTCATTACCGAAACTGTCGAAGCTTTTCATGATACAAGCATATATTCCAAGCTTGATCGAAACAGGATGAGAAATATGACTTATACAGTGGCACCAACCTCGGCGAAGAAGATGCAAGCTTACCTCATTAATATGCGTGGATCTCACTCATTATCGAATCCATCAAAGTCCTTGATAATATAAGCCCATATTTAAAGTTTTATCAAAATCTGATCGGAAATATCGCAGCCATATTTGTAACAAACTCAGCCAAACAGATGCAATTTCACCTCATTAGTATGCGTGCATCTCGCTCACTATCGAACTTGTCCAAGACTTGTTTATATAAGCATATACTAGTATACCAACAGGTACGGCTCAAGGGTATATGACGTCCTAGGCGAACCTTCAGCCTTGCGCCCCCCACCCCCACAATTAACTTTCGAAAATGAATATTGTAAATCTATTCTTTCCTGTTTTTCTTGTTCTATTTTTAGACGCTTATTGCCTTTTATTTTACGCTATTTCTCTTTCTTGTTTTATTCATTGAGTTTTTTTCGCCGTCCCCCAAATTTTGCCGCCCTAGGCGACCGCCTAGTTTGCCTAGCGGTTAAACCAGCTCTGTATACCAAGACTGACCAAATCGGGTCAGAAACACGGCCTCCAGTGTGGTAACAAGCTCAGTCAATCACATGTAAGAACACCTCATTAGTATCACTGCAAATCTATCTCATTATTTAATTCGTCTGAGATATTCATGATATAAGCACATATTCCAAGAAGGATCAAATTCGGAACAGAAACATGACCTCCAGAATGGAAAAAAGGTCAGCCAATCAGATGGAGATCACCTCATTACTCTGACTGTATCAAGCTCATTACTGAACTCATACAAGACCTTGATGATATAAACATGCATTCCATGTTTGATCAACATCGGATCAGAAATACGCCCCCCCCCCCTCCCAACGTGGGAACGATTTCAGCCAATCAGATGCAAGATAACCTCATAAAAATCTGTGGATTTCACTCGTTATCAAACTCGTCTGAGATCATAATTATATTAATAAATATTCCAAGTTTGATCAAAATTGATCAGAAATATGGCCTCCATAGTGGTAGCTAGGTCAGCCAATCATCGAACTCGTCCGAGATTGTGATGATATAAACCCATATTAGAAGTTTGATTGAAATCAGATCAGATATATGGATTTCAGAGTGGTAACATGCAACTTTTGACGGACGGACGACGCACAACGCACGACAGGTCATACCATAAGCATATCGTCATAGTTCTGAATGAGCCAATACAGCACCGTCTGTAAATATAGTTTCATCTTATAATACCAAAGTATACAATGACAATAAAGTCTACGATGGTATTGTACCATAACAAAGACTCGACCCGAATTATTACTGGTTTGGCTTAGATGACTACGCTGCTGGATTATATATGATGCGTAAAGCAAGCTACTAACACCCCGATTGCGAAGTATCTGTATATCTGTAGTCAGCATAGACTGCATTAGTCTTGTTTCCTCCAGTCATGTATGAAAGCAATTATAGAGGCCTTCAATGTATTTCCAACATGATTTATCTTCTGGGTCCAACATCTGTTGATGCAGAAACCCTATTTAAAATGATCATTTGCCCTACTATTTATATATTTTGGTCTGTTCATCCACGCCTATGACCAGCTTACTTCAATAACAACTTTTCATAGTTTGATTCAATTTGGAGTGTAAACCAGAACTTACAGCTTGGCACTTTCCCTCCATTTTTATATACAATTATAAATCCTTTAGTACATCCTCATAATGGCAGTTGCTCATCTAGCAAAGATGACAGCAATATTCCTCATATTTCGATACAATTTAGTACAAATCACACTGGTTTATGGGCATCACGATGCAAAACAAAATTATACCATACTTCAACTTCATACATCATGACATCCGTACATCGTGTGTTGAAGGTTTTGACGCTATGGTTAGCGAGGTGCAAAGTTTTCATTATTTTTTTATTATAAGGGTAAAAAAAAGAAGAAGAACGAATATCACAGTAAACAAAACAGACTTGTCGTTTATTTTGCAATATGTGCCATCTGAGAGACTAGCTGCGACGAATTGTTCAGCTACTAAATGTTGATAAATTAGTGCGATTATTAGAGTTACAGGAATGAAGCTGATATTATGTCGTCGCCATTATCATGATTTGTCTGATTTTTATTGTAGTTGTTCATTTGTGACTTTAAATATGAATTATGTTAAATCAAAGATTTGTCCTCTTAAAAAGAAGACAATCCATGGCGCTAGGAGAGAGAGGGAGGGGATAAAAGGGGGTGGGGTGGTGGCGGACGTACCAGAACCGGACAGACACACACACACTCGAGATCTGAAGGTGATCAACGTAAATTTATACATACATGGAGCATATAATACAGTTAGGATCACTGAGAACTTTGATTTTAACACCCACCGCCTTTGAGAAAAGAATGTACCGCCAATTTTTCGGCTGTCCGCACATCTGCGGAAAACAAATAAAAAAGTAACAATGTTAAAAATGAAAACTTTCTTATCTATGAGTTAGTTTACAGGTTAAAATAAATTTTCAACAGCATGCTACTATGGAAATAGAATGCAAAAAGAAAAAAGTCATTTCACTCACTCGCACTGCAGAACAGAAGAGAAAATCATAGACGTTTAGACCTTACTTTGTGAGATTCAATTGTACATATACATCTTTGAATGATTTCTCATATAAGATTATGCCCTGCGATACAGGGTAAAAAATGAACAAAACAAAACTTGCAGCTAGTGATTATAAATTTAAATACTTGGTACTGGATAATAAGATTTATGACTTAGTAAAATCCGTCAGTCGTTGGTTTGCGTAGTTAAGCAACAACGTTAGCATGAAAATAAAACGATTGCGAGTATTAAATCGAGTAAATCGAAAATACATACAATTTGCAAACTTACCTAATTATGATCTTAGTAGGAATAAGATAAATTAACAACAAAAGAACAACTTTATGTGTTGGGAGCCGCGGTGGCTCAGTGGTTAGCGTGCCGGACTCACGACAGGGCACTTTACTCCAATTGCCTCGGCACTAAATAATCTACTTGTGTTGCTGTGCCGTAAAGCCGTAAGGCATCACCAAACAAACAAACAAACTGTATGTGTTTCCAAATAAGAAAAGTAGTACTTTCTCGAATCATTTGCGGTCAGAGACCTCTTACGGGCTGTATATTATTTCTTTCATATAGTTTTTGGCTGACTTTTTGGACATCATGTTGAGTGTAAATGTCGTCGTTTGGATATGATAGATGAGGACATCACACTCATATTTTATATTTTTGACGTTCCTGCGTCTCAGCGTGAAACTGTCAAGACGTTACATCTGTATTAATGGGAGATAACTACGTGTACTGCAAATGAAGATTTATTACCATATTTCGCTGTGACGCTTCTTTGGAAGGCCAGTACAATAATTTCGATAAGATTTGTACTTTGAAATAACCATACTTGTCACAATAACCACTGAAACCAATCGGAAACGTTCTTTATACGCTGAAAATAATCTCAATCCAAAAAGTGCATGTATTTATAATGATTTTTGTTTCATTTATCCATCTGTTGCTATCTTAGATTGTCGTTGTTCCGATCATAGATGGCGCCAAGGTATATTCTTAAAAGGAGATTGGTTGCATAATAATTGTATTGCTATTTTTTTATTGAGATACCTGCATACAACTCACATGCAAAGTTTCAAGAACATTGTAATCGTAGATCTGAATACGTCATATGGTGTGATTTGCCCTTAACTGATATCTTAACACCTAATGCTAAATTGCTTTCTTTTGATCTGTGTTGTTTGAGGACCTTGTCCCTTTTGGTAATAACATTTTATGTCTGTCAAATATGATTTATTGTAAATAACAAGCATTAATATCTACAACCATTTCATATATGTTGTTGTTATTTGGTACGTAAACAGTATCTTTATATAGACGAGGTATTTAAAGGTCAATTATGGCGGTTTCAGTATAAACTTATTTTTGAATCATCCAAACCTGAAAACCCTATTTTTTTTAAAAAATTTTTTAATTAGATTCAATAGTCAAGGAATTATTGCGTTTAAAAGTGAGACATTAATAAAAAAAATATCACAACAAACCGAGCATAAATCAAGGGAACTAATGCAGTCAGTTATTTTAGACAATCTAACCATTCTTCAATTTTAGCGGTAGATTTTCGAATTCGGTGGGAAAACATTTTTACCGGGGAAACCGATTTTTAATTTACACATATTGTTCTACAAAATGACTTTCTCCGTATTTGTCTTATAAGGTATTAACAACCTTCCTGACACGATAGTCCTTGGTGTTTAAATCTGTTTTTAGCTGGGATCAATGACTTTAAAAAAAAAAAAACCTCTTGCAATGTCCACGGTCTTGTAAAACCCATAGCTCAGTTTTCATTGGAATATTTAGCTACCATTACTTCACATTTGCCCTGTTTAATGTTTCCTTTAATCACCTCCATTTATTACTCAGTTGTGGCTCTTTAAAGATCTTTCTTAAAACAGTAATATAATGAAAGCCCTAAATGTAAATCTTTCTAGTTCATTAGGTACAGTCTACACCCATTATAGTGTCGCGCGTTAAACCGCCACCCTCGCTTATCGACAAACTTATCAGAACAGGTTTCATTACCATATGGGCACATACAACTTATTAAATTCCCACAGACCGTAATGTTAATGTTTTGCAAAATTACATTATATTTGTGGCAAGACCGGCGAAACGCGCTTGTCGTCAACAAATCGACCAGAACGGATTTCAACTATAGCTGCTGATAAATAGGCTAATAACGGCGATTTTCCGCGACAATTATGTGTATAAGCTATTTTTATTATTAATAAACACAACATACCTTAATAATAATAGCTATACAATATATCTGCAAATTAATGACTTCTAAAAAACAAGGTTTGGTATGACTACGCCACGTTTTTTTAATGTCTACGAGAAAAACAATTATGACAGATCGTATCCATGTTTAAACTGCAAGGAGTGTTCCTCTTGCATCGCATGCACTATGGCGTGTTCTTGGTCTCGCCACCTACTGGGACAACCCTTTCAATCGGAAATTACTGTCTGAAATGGCCGCCATTTTTCTGCTGGAATCCACGGAAAATCTGCACATCTTCAAAAATTCTCGCAAAATTAACTTATTCTAATTACGGATACAATCTCTTAATGCAGTCATTCTAATGGGGAAAAAATAAGGTATTACAATATTTTTCCAAAAAAGGAATTATGTTTTTTAATAAAAATAGCAACCAAGAAAATTAAACGCTGGTATTAGCTTGAGCGTACTATAATTCAAATCCCACAGACTCTAATGTTAATGCTTTGCAAAATTATTATACTTTCTCGGTGAGACCAGCAAACACGCGTACAGTCTATACATGATCTTTCCATGAGTAAACTTAAAAAAAGATGAACATTGTATGATGCTTGAATCGTTTTTGAAAAACATTCCCTTGTAGGTGCCATCTATTAAAATCCGGTCCAGTGACATCTCTCCGTTTACACCCGCTAGTGCATGTGCGGTGACAGCAATAAAATGAAAATAGATTTAGGTTCAAGCCTACTATTGCGTACAATTTACCCATACCCAGGAGTGTACTGGGTTAGCAACTCGGCCCTAGACTTTTCTGCCGGGACAGGCCCGGGGTTTTGCTCACACCAGTAAAACACCGGTAAAAACAGATTTTTCTGAGGGCCCACCGGCCCACCGATGCGGCGTTCTGCCGGGACAGGCCCGGGGTTTTGCTCATACCAGTAAAACGGGTTTTTTTGCGGCGGCCCACCGGGATTTGTCCCGGTATGCCCAATGGCCAGTACACCACTGCCCATACCTAAGCTTCTTCTGAAAATATGGGTCCCTTGAAGGGACCCATACTGTCCAAAAAGAATTTCGATACATTCAAAATAAGACCATTTCTTCTTTTTAACTGCTGAGTGTTAAAACAATCTTTGATATTCTTGAGCGATAAGATTTTCAAAGTTGCCAATGTGGCAGCCATACTGGATGTAAGATAGGCACCATTTTGATTTATGACAAATTATACATCATTAGAATACTTTTGGTGAAAACCCCATGTTGATATGACCATCCATTCAGGAGAACAAGATAGAAGATATTCAACATGTTCAATGTGGCAGTCATATCTGAGGTAAGATCGGCACCATTTTCATAGAGGATCAACTAGATATCATAATTAGCCTTCTGATGAAAAACCCATGTCAATAAGACCGTCCATTTAAGAGGAGTAGCAATCAGATTTTCAAAAAGGCTGCCACGGTGGCCACATTCAATGTCAGATCAGCACCATTTTCATTTAGTACCAAAATATGACACCATAAGAAGTATTTTGATAAAAACCCAATGTTGATATAACTTTCCATGTAGGAGGAGTAGCAATACAATTTTCAAGATAGATGCTGTGGCGGTCATATTGTATATCAATCAGATCGGCACAATGTTTATTTAAGACCAACTAGACACCATAAGAAATCTTCCAGTGAAAACCCAATGCTGATAAGACTTTCCTTTCTGGAGTTGCAATAACGAGATTTTCAAGATGGCTGCTGTGGTTGCCATCCTGTATGACAGATCGGAACAATAATCATTTAGGACTAACTAAACATCACAACAAGTCCTTTACTGAAAACCCCATGCTAATATGACCATCCATTCAGGAGAAGCAGCGTTAACAAGATTTTAACATGGCCGCTGTGGCGGCCCTACTAGATGTCTGAGCAAAACCATTTTCATTTAGGATCAACTAGACATCATAAGAAGTCTTCTGGTTAAAGTCCCATGTCAATGTGATTCCACGTTCAGGAGGAGTAGCGATAAAACGATTTTCAAGATGGCTGCCGTGGCGGCCATACTGGACGTCAGATCGGCACCGTTTCCATTTAGAAACAACTCGATATCATAAGAAGTGTTTTAGCGAAAACCAACTGTTGATGTGACCCACCATTCAGGACGAGTAGCGATAGCAAGATGGCTACTGTGGAGGCAATATTGGATGACTGGGCAGCACCATTTTCATTTAGACCCACTCGATGTTGGGATGAATGTGTGTGTAAAGTTTCATGGCAATCCTCCAAGTAATTTAGGAGGAGTAGCGATAACAAACTTGTGCGAACGGACAGAGGGAAGTCGGACAACAAACCATCACATAAGAGCTTCTGGTACAATGACCAGTAGCGCTAAAAAAAAAAAAAAAAAAAAAAAAAAAAAACTACGTACATATTTTGCAGTAATTATTTTCAGCTGATCAGTGACCTTCATTCCTTTACATACGATATTTCATATTCCGCCACACATAGTCTGGTTCTGCAGCTCATAAAATAATCAATTGTCTGTGTTCATATAGTACCGCCACTCTCGCCTAGCGCCATTCCCGACTAAAATCTGGACAAAATGACATTTTCATGACACAAGTTCATTTCACCTGGCATCAAGATCCTCCTATTGTCTTTTTATAATTCTTTAAAACTGTAACTGCACTCAGTGTATTCCAGCACGTTTGGCTTCCGCCACGAGTGTGAAAACAGAATTTATATGTGGAAATCTTGAAATCACTGCAAATTCCCTGCAAAATTTGAGATTCCGCTGTAAGAAATTTAATAAATGATTTACATTTGATTCAACGCTTTTATTTTGCGATTTCGGTATTTTTTTAATTATTATTATCTTTTTTTTCAACGGCACTTATAACACATTATTGGCTATATCACGTAAGGAAATGGGAGCTATGTGCTTTTCCCAATAACACAGAGGCAGCCGAGCCGGGTTAACATGGGCAGGTAATTGAACCCGCGACCTTTGGATTACGAGTCCGACGCTCTACAAACTGAGCTAGAGCGCAGATTTATTTTTCGACATAATGATGAAAAATGTTTCACCTAAATCAAAGCTTTTATATAAAATCACGGAACAATTATGACATTTTTAATTTACGGGAGCGACAAGGGCTTCTTAATGGGCTTAAATTGACGGCTCTTAATCTCACTGAATGACGCGGAACACAAGAATCGCATTTTTCAAATATCAATAATTTCATTTAATTAATTTTTAGATTATTTAGTCGTTTGTAGCCTATATATATTATTCATAACATTTACTATCTAATAATCTTTCTGTTTATCTTTCGTGTGAGGTAAGAACCCCTAATAAGGCCATCCCTGTTATAATGAGATTTTTGTCTGTGGACCAATGTTCGCAATATAACGAGTGCCAACTGCATCCAAATATTAGATAACGATTTGATACAGTTTATCATGATGCAAACGTGACTTTGCTAGGTATTCAGCAGTATTCAAAACATACCAAGTAAAAATTTTTGGTAAATCTAGTTGCCTTTTCTCTTCCTTAGTCATATAAATATATCAGAATGCAACTGTATGCCCTTCCCTGTAGGTATTGTGAAATGTGTCTGTTCATTAAGAAAGAAAAAATAAAACCCTGCAAGATAACATACCAGTACATGAACTGTTAACTTAATCTCCATTGTTTCCTGTTTGTCAGTTAGAATATTCATTAGACCTGGCATGAGATAATATCAACAGTGAACTAATAATACAGAATCTGGCACGCAGAATCTTGCTTTAAATAGCAACATGTTCAAAGAATTTGAATATGTACTGTTAGATTCGATTATAAACGAATCCAACTGCAAACTTCATACACCCTGATCTGCCGTCGCATAATGCGCCGGAGACCTGAGTCTATGGAATTTATTAGGAGTAATCAGTAGAACAAACAACATAAACCCTGATCACCGTAATGCACATGATGTAAATGCTGGCAACTACCTGGACGGACGATTCTGCAAGATGCTAACTGGCTAGATAATAGTATCCACCTTTTTATAAGACTCACTTTTTATTTGTGGACGTTCCACCAGCGCGTAAACAGACAGACTTGCGGACGGTGCTGTAAAGAAATATGTATCTTTTTCTTTTTTTAATTTTTTTTTAGGGGAGGGAGTTAAAAAAAAATTTTTATTATGTAATACCTACCTGCTACTATTGCACTGCTTTCGTTTTCTGAGACGCCAAGTCTCCGGTCCAAGCTAAATATTTCCTCCTCCAATTAGTAACTGGAGGCTATGAATTGAAAAGAAAATAATCCCTTAGTCATAACCAACATACGGAATATCCTCCTCTTTTGACTTGGTCGGATACTACAGGATATCAGAGCGTGGTGGAAGGACGGAATCATTGTAATGTTAGCAGGCAATTATTCCATAATTAAAATTGGTTTACCACGGCCGCCCCCCACCCCCACCACCAAATTAAAAAACAAATAAAAATATAAGCTAACAAACTAAACTAGACTACATTCTAATAGGTTCTCAGTCCGGGAAGGCCTTGGTCACAGGTCGGGGGGTAGAAGGCGTTAAACCTTGTTTACCGCCTTATAAAAAGTCCATACTTCCTCCTTCTCCACCTGACCCGAGAGGTGGGGAAGAGTTGGGGACCCTAATGGAAGGGAAGGACTTGTCGCAACCGGCTCTTCTGGGAACTCATTCGAATGGAAAGGACATCGTTGAAATAGGGTTTTTGTAGTCCCGTATCCGTCTCAAAGCTAAAGAAAGGGAAAGGGGTATTGACCCGATCCGTGTACCCACACCGTCAATCAAAAATCATGTGTCCGGTTGTTTGAAGAGCGTTGCCCGATGACTGGAGCTCGGGTCCCAGTGCCTGGTGCCCGGTACTCGCTGACCGGCGCCCGGTGACTAGTGACCGGTCCAATGAAGATAATCTGACAGACGAAACTCTGTTCGACGAATCAGAATCTGCCTCAGATTCATCGCAGCGAGAGCACTGCTATTCCTTGTCTTCGGGCAGGCGCGGCTCCCTCTTATCGGTCACCGGCACTTTACTTCCCATGAGAGGATGCTGCTCTAACTTGCCCGGAAGGAGCGACTCCCTCTAAGTCACTGTCACTTTTCCTCCCTTAGGAGGGGCCAAGGATCTATCCCCAGCAGGCAATGACGACAGCAGAACGAGCGTCTGGGATCCGAGGCCTTTTGGCGATCTCTGAAGCATGGAAATCGCTCTTGGTTCTTTCACCGCTGGGGGTGTAGACTTCCTTAAGACAGGAAGTGATCCAGACTATTCCTGAGAATGGAGAGGTTCATCCTAAGATGAAGAGGAGGAAGCGGGACCTTCCTACCTCCCTTGGTAAGTGCGTCGACTTTCTGCCAAGTCCCAAACTGCATCTTCCACAGGTAACAAATAGGACACCCGTTCGTACGTGTACATTTAGTACCCGACAGACAAGTTAGGTGAGTGTCCCAAGGATCCTTCTTGTACCCATGCTCACCCACACCTTGCGACTTATGTATGTGTTTCTGAAAGAGAAAAACTGACAACAGTATAACCGGTAATCAAAAAAGGGTAGGTGATACTTATCCTCACACCAGTACTTAGAATGGAGAATAATTACTAGAAGCATCGCTAAGCTGAGTATGGTGCAAAATCCCTTCAAATTTAGCAAAAAGGCACACAGAAACCCACAATATTTGCAAGGAGAGGGTTTTGGCCTTGTGGATTAAACGCCATTTTTCAGCACATGATAGGCTATACATGGTGGCCAGTATATTTCGTAAAGTGATAACCCTGGAAAACCCCAGGCAGAACCACCGACCCACGGGAAGCTACTGGCAAGCGTTCTCCCGGACAGAGGTGAGATGTCAGTGATCAGTGAATGCGAGCCCCCTTAGACCACTCAGCCACCCGGGGCCCCTGCAAGGTCAGTGACGCAAATAAGCAAACAACATAAAAAACGAGATGTTTGGCCGAAAAAATGGTTAAAGACAGCAGTGAAAATGAAATTATTTGCGCATCCTGACGCATGTATACTCGCACGAATGTCCAAGGAAAAATAGGAAGCTATTTCGTATGTTGGCTATGACTAAAGAATCAGACTGGGACCATGTTCTTTTCGATTCTTTGCCTCCAGTTACTAACCAGAGGAGGGAATATTTAGCTTTAACTGAGGACCCGAAAAAGAAAGCAATGCAATAGAAGGAGGTATTGTATTACTGCTATTAACACTGTGATTATTGTTACTCCACTAATTTTATCTGAAAGCCCTCAGAAAATTATTTATTAGCCGTTTGATAATCGCTTGTATTGGAATAAGACGGACTTAATTTGCTTTACAAAGTGTACCATGCAATCTGTATCTCTTGTTTGCTGAGCATACGTATGTATGTATGGATGGATGTATAGGGTTTAACGGCACGTCAACACAATCCTGGAAATACAGTACCCATTTTTAAAAGTTCCAAAAAAGTAAAGATAAAATGCAAAACACTAAGGAAAATAAACACTTCCAAATAAATGTAAACAAGATAAAATATAACAGGAAAAATATCAACAATTTTAAGGTGTACAAAACAAAAGCTAAAGGTAAAACAATATAAAATCCAAACAATATTGAGTCAATAAAACCATCATAAAAATATTCCTTGTCCATTGTTAAATTAGCTAAAAGTTCATGTTGCTAATGTGGGGGCCATCTTGGACGTCAGATAGCCACCATTTTCATTTAGAACCAACTAGACATCATAAGAAGTCTTTTACTGAAAACCCCTTGTTGATACGATCATCCATTCAGAAGTAGCAGCGATAACAAGATTTTTAAATGGCCGCTGTGGAGGCCATATTGGATGTCCCAGCGGCAATATTTTCATTTAGGACCAACTAAACCATGAGATGAATATGTGTGTAAAGTTTCATGGGAATCCACCAAGTAGCGATAACAAGCTTATGCTAACGGAAGAACGGACGTATGACTGGCGACGGACGGACGACGGACAACAGGCCATCGCATAAGTTCTTCTGGTATATGACCGCAAGAGCTAAAATAACTCTACATTTCAAAAGTTATTTATTTTATTCAGTTTAAAGTTTTGTATTCCCTCAGATAAATTCAATGTGCTTCTGACCAAATTTAAGGACTTTTTCAAGGGAAAAAACAAGATTTTTTTAATTCAAGAAGTTTTCAAGACAACGCTTCTAATTCGAGGATTTTTCAAGGTTGTACGAAACATGTGGGGTACGTTTTAATATTTTGAAACTACTTTTATACAGTGGGAAATGAAAACGAAGAAAGAAAGAAACAAACAAAAGAATAGAAAGAGAGACAAAGAACAAAGAACTAAATTTGTGATCTACTCGTATGCTGTAGTGCAAAGTTTAAGATCCATGCTTCAGCTTTTCACCGATGAGCATTACATTTATTGCCCTACTTTCTATCTCAATTAGCTTTAAAATTATTTATTAAAACAATAAATGTCATTCAATCTTTCATTTCAATACAAATTGTAACCGATGTCCGTATACCCCCACCCCCTTCGCCACCCTCTCAATGACAGCGTGCATCTACAGAACCGAGTAAACAACCTCCTCTGACATCAACCAGTCCAAACACGCACACCTTTCATAACATATTTTACAAACAAAACAATCACATGTGGAATAGTATAAGCAATAAGAAGGCAGATCTAAAGGGGAACATTTCTGAAAAACAATATGCTGTAGGAAGGCAGATCTAAAGGAAAACATTTTTGAACAACAATATGCTGAGATGCCCTAGCCATATGGATTTGTGTATACAGAGCAAAATTAGTTACATTTGTGACTGAAATCTTCCTTTGTATATTTCTGTTCAAATTGCTGATAATGAAATTTATGAAAACAATGATAAAACTTTTCCTTTAATTTAGCAATAATGACCTGAGCTATATTTATGGACAATACAGGGTGGGTTTTTTTTCCTCCGTTATCTTTATTAATATTCAATTTTCTTGTTTGTTTGTTTGTTTGTTTGTTTGTTTTTTTTTTTGGTTTAAAAATTTAAATATATGAATAAATATTTCATAATTAAAAAGAAAAATATTAGTGTTGCTCATGGCGACACAGGAGATAATTTGTTCATTTTACTATATAAAAAAGTACCTTTAACCTGTCCATTAATACTACCAGAATTTATATCGGTATATCCTGACAAGTGTGTGACCATTTCACTGACTTTATCGTGTAATTAAAAAAATAAAAAAATAAAAAATTAGTATCGTCTTCACTTACTTTAAAAATACAGTAATTATAGAATACTATTCGTTTTTGAAAGTTTCATATCTCGAACTCTTATATATAATTTGTCGTTTCTATCTAAGAAATAAAATCAGGCAATGAAAGTCTATCGTTCACAAATCACCGCTGGCAGGGAGCCGCGATAGCTCAATTGATAGAGCTTTGGACTCGCAACCCATGGGTCGCGGGTTCAATACCCGCCCAGGCCAGCCCGGGTCTGCTGACTCGGTGTGTCCTTGGAAAAGGCACTTAGTTCCCATTTCCTCGGCGTGATACAGCGACTAATGTGTTAAAAGTGCCGTTAAAACCAACAAAACAAAAACATAGCTGGCAAGTAGCCTGGAAGGCTTTACATGCGCGGTCTCGTTGCTAACGCTGGGTCACTTCGCGGCATGAGTGAATCCTTTCATTGGATAAAATTCTGTGCTGGGCAAAGTCGTCAGATTTTTTTTATAGAATTATTAGAAGTGCGAAATTATCTCACTTTCTCCCTCTGTCATACATATATACAATCTTTCTCAATTTGTACTACAAACATGAATGAGCGCTAAATAAACATTTTTACAAACGTAACAGAAGTCATCACGTGCATTCACCTCATGGATCCGGCATACATATCTGTTCAACTTATATGAACCAGTGTTCTTTTTTCCACTTTCTTATTGTTTAATTATCCATTCATTTTCTGTTCATCAAATATAAAACAAGAGTACCGCGAACGGCATTTTAAACGCCACTTCGTGTTTAATAGTCCTCTATGTAAGCACTAGTACGATATGGCTGACTTGGGAGAATACTGACCAAGGGGTCTCAGTGAGTTCGCAAGACATACGGTCTTAAGTAAACCTAAATATGCAGAAAATTATTTTCTTATCAGACTTACCATGACCTTTATACCTCAGAATACACAGCTTTATTTATAACCTTAAGTGCAAGTCATTCACAAAGTTTGGTCATGGAACCTACTCTACAACAAAATTTACTCTGCAACAAACCCATTTTTCTTTTAGCCACAATGACCTTGACCCTTGACCTTTTGACCCCAACTCAATATGCCTCTTCCATACCCTATGTGCAAGCCCTTCACAAACTTTAGTCAAACGTTTTTCTTCTTTCAGTCACAATGACCTTGCCGTTTGACCATTTGACGCCAAAACCAATAGACTTTTTTCTTACCACACGTGCAAGTCATCCACAAGTTGTGATGAAGGTACCTGGTTGATAACTGATTTTTTTTTTGCAGAAACCATTTTTCCCTTTGTCATAATGACCCTGACATCTGACCCAAAATCGATTGGGTTCTTCTTTACCCCAAGTGGAACCATCCACAAAGTTTGACCCAGATCTGTGATGTAGAACTAATGTTATTGTGCAAAAACAATTTTCATTCTTCTCATAGTGACCTTGACCTGTGACATTTTGAACCCGAATTCAATAGGGTTCATCCTTACGCCAAGTTGAAGCTACCGACACAGCATGGTAACTGTAGACAGTAGAGAACTGGAGTCATTATATATAAACTATTTTTCTTTTTTCAGGCCCAGTGACATCCTTGTTGACCTTTTAAAACATAAAATCGACAGGGTTCTTCCTTATCCCAAGTGCAAGCTACAAAGTTTGGTAACTGTAGACAGTGGAGAACTCGAGATATTGTGTGGAAACGAAATTGGCAGACGTAAAAAGCTGAAATTCCTTTTTTGAGAAAACCTGTGCATAGGATAGGCTCATGCCCCTCATTCGAAGCCATAAAAGTGATTTGATGTTGAACAAACATAAAAAGTAAACGCCATTGCACATGGAATGATGTGGCAGCAGCACACGTCATCTTGTGTAAATAAGATTATTACTATTAAAAACACAGGCTGTATAGGAATTTTAGGCTTGTCAGTTATCATACGTGATTTTTAAAGGACGCCAAGCCTGTTGATCTATAAGGAAAGAAGAACTAAAGATTTTTGTAAACTAGAGCCACAAGTAGACCTGATGTTATACATACATGGCTCCAACCACTAACAAGCATAGCTATTTCATGATTTGTACGGCCTTGAAGAGTTTATTTTTAAGGTATTTTCAATGAATATTTAAAGATATCCAAAAGCTTTCAATGAGTATTGTCTTTACCAAAATTGAACCTTCTCCGTATGTTACTTTGTTAACTACCGGTGTTGTGCGTTATTTGATCCCACAATATGTCATCCCATTTTATTTATTTATTCATTATTGTTTTAACATTACGAAAAACAATTCTTCGTTTAGAAATTGATATATTTTAATCAGTTTTAATTTTTGATATTTCCTCAAATAATAAAACAATATCAATGAGTTTGAGGCAAAATTCACGGAGTTTTTCAACATATTCAAGTATTTATTCTGGGATAAACCATTAAAAAAAATATAATCAAATTCAAGGACTTTTCAAGGCAACCCTAAAATTCAAGGATTTGTCAAGGTTGTAGGAGCCATGTATTTAATTTCAATTGGTTTGTTTTCTCCCTATAAAAATCATGGTGATTAGTAAGTAGTGAAAACATTTCATGAAAAAAATTTGAGATTGTACATATATCGTCCAACGTGTCGTTGGCTAAAGAATAAGTAATTTACGAATACTTCATGAACAGATCATGAAAATTTCAAGAACACATCATTAAATAATGTATATGTTGACCATAACAAAGTAACACTTCATTAATCAGATTTGCAGTCGGTGGTGGTGGTGGTGATGGCGAGAAGGGGTGGGTGGGGCTGAAGCGAGTTTATCAACATCAAAAAAATTCATAATTAAATTATATGTTCTCTTCTCTAGTTATGAAATCACTTCAAGAACATACCTGGATTTTCAAAACAATAGTTTCATTCACGATTTAAGCACACAAGCTAGCGCATTTAAAGTCTACAAGTCTGCAGCATTGTCCCTATGCTTTTCTCAAATATCTTTATAAACGCAATCACACCCGGCTCGGCAAGATCACATAATCACTACCTTTTCTTCAAAAGGGCATATTAATAACAAATTCCACCTGTCCACCACAGGTAAGAACTAAACAAACATATCAGCAGTGGTTGCTTATAAGACCTGATTAAGTGCACAATCCTTTTATATACTTAAGACAACAGAATACCAATATCATTTTTTTAAAAATAATAATAATTCACAGATAAAGCAAGAGACTAAAGTGTACCTGAAATCGCTCACCTGGCTGACATCTGCACAATAGCCAAATGCAAGAGGGGTTGACCAAGAAATCTGGGTCAATAGGATGCTATCCGTTGAAATTTCTTCTAATGCTCTTGATTGCATACATTACAAAAACTGTTTCAAGATCTGATGTTTCTTTTTATCTTGTCCATGTCTTATGACATATCAGTATAAACTGTCCAATATTGAAAGGCCCCTATACCACGACGCTTAGTGACAAACTTGGGTCAAATTCTGTTAGACGTTTTCTTTTCCTTTTTTATTTTTAAATAGATAAGCTGTGTTAATGATTTTCTACCTATGTGCCTGAGGCTATAGCGGTACGGGGTTAAGAATGCATGAAAGAGAAAGGCATGCAGAATTGCTGATTTTCTGAAGATTTGTTTTAAAAAACAACAAAAAATTCCGTTAAGTTCAATATAACACAAATATTGGTACCAAATAACTCTTCACATTCAAAGAAAATGAGACATGACACATACAATAGCATACATTATTCATTTATAATCAGCATGAACTTATTGAGTGACAGAATCTTAGTTTCCATACCAACTAGATCGAAAATATATTTTTGACATCTAAAAAAAGAAGAAGCCATATTTAGTCAAACTTTCCAGGAATAATTTTGGGCAAGTTTTTATTTTTTTGGACATCCATAGCAACCATTCAATCTCCATAGCAAACAGGTAGAAAATATATCCCCCCCCAAAAAAAAAAAAAAAAAAAAATACACTTGTCAAATTTTAATCAAACAATTGGAGGAAATATATTGATCATGACATAATCTACAAAAAAGTGTCTCTCTTGGTCTCGATGGCAGCCAGGTGAGAAACAATTCTGACATCTCGAAAACCACTTAAATAAATGTTATCAAACTTCCAGGAAATATTCCATGTGACATGTTCTAGACAATGTTGGTTCTTATAGCTTCCATAAGCAGCCATTTTTCTTTCTTTCTCTTTTTTTTTTTTTTTTTTTACATCAACCAGGGTGGAAAACGTATTTTGACATTTTTAAAACAACTGTAGCAATTAAACTCAAACGTTATAATTTTAAAAAAAACACATTATCTTTTCCTATAAACTTTTTGCTAAGTTTAATGCAAACAGGTGATAAATGTATTTGAACTTAGTTTAACCCGCAATTTGCCATTATACTTGACTTTGAGTTGGATGTGAGCCTAATGAGCCCTCTCAGGCCCACTTTGGCCTCTTATACTTGTAATTTTTAAAGTATGCTTAACCCCTTATACAGTTCACTTCAATTTTTCAAAAGAAGGCAACCCTTGAATAATGACCATTATTCAACAGTTGCGTCCTTTTCAAAATATTTCCTTTTTATACTGTCATGGCAATAAGTATGTGGTATATGGGATTCACTTCGTCCATCTGTGTGTCCATCTGTCCGTCTTCCTTGTCCATGCTATAACTCCTATACTGTTTCACTTAATAACATAAAATTTACACTATGAGTGAACTTGGAATGAGCACGTGTTGTGCACCCAATCTGGGTCACTGTGACCTATTTTCCTGAATTTATTAAGAACATAATTTCTTTTTTTTTAAATGATTAAAACTGTGTTTGGGCTCTCATTCCACTACGTTTTTACCTCTTGCCACCAAACTTGGACTAAAGGTGCATCTTACGATGGATGTGTGCTGCTTACCAGCGATGGATTGCTGTGATCTAACTTCCAAAATATATTAAAATTGCTTACAGATTATGTCCATCCTTCCTGTCTGGGCTGTTAACTCATATATATTAAAACATATTTACATAACACTTGTACTGTGTGTGCATTTTGGGGTGAACGTATGTTACATATAAAAACTGGGTCACTGTACCCTCTTAATGTATTAACACTTGCTTAAATTTGTATACATGATACAATGCTAACGCCTAATTTATTGTAACCAAACTTCTACTGAGAGTGCAACTTACGATGGGCATGTTTCAAACCAAAATTGGGTCAATACAACGCATTTTTCAGGATTTGACTTAAAATTACTATAAATAAAATATGTATCCACCCTCCTTGTCAGAGCTGCATATGTTTAAGCCACTGCATCTATTGTCAATAAACTTACCCATTTTGTGTATCTTGGGATGGGATGGATGTGTGGCGCACACCAATAATGGGCCACTGTGACCTACCATTTAGTACAAACAGGTGGTGACAGTTATTTCTTGGCTCAAATTCCAAGATCTCTTCACCTATTGCTATAAAAATTACGCTTAAAATACATCTTAGAATTAAAACCTTTCGCACAATTTCTATGCTTTTTAAACACTATTTAAAGATGGTGTCCGCGCTCAAATTATAACATCTTTAAACCTAAGAATTACACTAAGAATGCATGTTAGAATTAAAACATTTCACATTAAATTTAAGTCACTATAATCTCTTCTCCATGATTCTGAACACTACATAAAAATGGCGTCATAAAATAGTGTATGTGTTTAAATTATAACACCTTTTAAATTATTACCACCAAATACGCATGTCAAGTGCATATGGGAAATCAGTTATATCACAAAGCAAAAATGGGTTGTTGTGACCTACAATCGATGGTTAGCAGGCCACTTTCAAACATACTGACTGGTGTCAGAAATATCAAGGTTATCTTGTGAGTAAGACATGAAAATAGCCAGGGGAGGTGTGGCAGGTGCAACTGCACCCGTACAATTTCATCAAATTCAATTTGTAAAAGCTACAGAAAAAAAGCTGAACAACACAACTGTCTCCACACAACTAACGAGTCTAAACTGTCTAGTGTCTCTTTCTTACACAATTCTCTTCAGATTTCCCAACTAATGAGTCTAGACTGTCTTGGGTCCTTTGTTGAAACAATTCCCTTCCAATTTTAATGTATTTAGTATCTGATTTCAGAGATGAAGACAACTTTATTAATTTTGACATAAATGTACCGGAGGAAAAAACCCCCAAAACATAATCTTGTATTTCTAACCCAATCTAAATGGAATTGTACTTCATGGCCTAGATTTTTGTGCAGATTTTGATTTCAGGTTCCACCCTGTCACTACATTTCTAACATGCTTTATAATTTTCAGAAAGGTGAAAAATGTTCTGTAAATTTACTTGTTAGTGTAGTGTAATAAAGTTCTGCTTCTTTTTTTCTTTTTTTTTTTTCTTTTTTCTTTTTTTTTCTTTTTTGTAGAACAAAGGAGCACACAATTAGTCTTGCCAATTTGGAGACTTTGATTGTTGGCATCCAACCAATCACAGATATTGGCAAGCTCAAACTGCAGAATTTATCTTATTTTGCCAACATTTATGTCAGCAAAAGCATCATCATCTGCGTACATGTCTGCTTGGGCTTCTTTGGGGGAAAAAGATATATCATTTACATAAATGGCACAGAAAAAACGTTCTAGGATGGATCTTTACAGAACAGAGGAATTGATGATCTCTCAGTCAGAAAGGTTATCATTAAAGACAGCAAACTGCTTTCTGTTTGATATATATTCACAAAACCACAGCAATACAATGTCCTTAATGCTATAATGTTTCAATTTATGCAAAACAATTGAGTGATTAAGTGTCAAAGGTTTTCTATAAATCAAGAGCTACCAATCTCACCATCATTATATGTAAAAGATAAGTAAATCTGAGAGTGAACAATTCAATATAAAACTTTGGAATGGTAGTACCAGAACAGATATTGGACGATTGTTGCCTGGATCCGATTTACTACCTTTCTAAAACAAAATGGTTAAAAGACGTGCATTTTTCCAAAAGATGTCCAGAATTTTACCTTAATGAAATTAATTATGTATGCAAGACCATCAGAAATAGCAGGGGCACATATTTCCTGGAGTTTCGATTGGTAGTTATCGATGTCAATGGCTTTTATATCAGAACAGTTTTTCAACAAGTTATAAATATCTTCTGCATATACAGCCTTAAAGCTGAATTTCCTACTCCAGCTTGGTATGAATTTCTGCAGATATCAATGGAAATTGTATAGATTTTCTAATATTTTAGCAAGAGTTCACCTAATTTCAATAAATAATGTACTGAAGACATCAGCAAGAGATTTTGAGTCAGTACAAGTTTAGTTGTGTACATTTAGTTTCAGAAAACTCATACCAGTGTAGTTGCTTTGTGGCAAAAGCTGTCTTATAATAGACAATATTTGTTTGGTGTTACCTTTACAATCATTAATGGTAGTAACATAATTTGTGTGTCTGTGTGTGTGGGGGGGGGGGGTGATTTTTTTTTTTTTAAAACTTTTAAAAAAAATAAATATAAGTTGTTCATCCGATGAAGGAGTATCCACAAGAAAGCAGGTGTCACTCAAAAATTTTAGAGTGTGCAATAGTTACAGTAGAAATCAAGGTTGGGGTTTGTTGATACGTGCCGTATGTTGGGATATCCATGTCAGTACATTTTATGTGATACCAGAAATCACACATATCAAATTCGATTGCCTGTTGATTTTGTTTTACAGACTGTGAGCAAGGATATTTGATGGGCCCGGTGTTAGTGGCAAGGTCCACTGAAAGGCGCAGGATGAAGCACACCTGTCGCGATGCAGAGTTTGTTTACATCGCCCCGGAAAAAGTATGTGCAATTTCCTGTCTTTCGGTGCACAATGAACCAAGAGTCCCTCGAAGGGACTGACGCTCTACTGTTCGAAAAGAATTTCCGGAACTGAAGGTAAGACCGTTTCTTCTTTTAAACTGCTGAGTGTAGAAACTATCTCTGAAATTCCTGAGCGATAAGACTGTCAAATTAGCCGCTATATTGGATGTAAGATCGGCACCAGTTTCATTTAGGACAATTAGGACAAACTAGACACCATTAGAACACTTCTGGCAAAAGCCCCATGCGAAAAAATGTCAATATGTTAATTGCTGCAGCCATATTGGATGTCTGCCGGGTACCATTTTCATTTAGGACCAATTAGATACCATAAGAAGTCTGTTGGTGAAAGCCCTATGTCAATATGACCATTACGTTTGGAAGGGTAGCGATAACTAGATTTTCAAAATAGCCACCATGATGGTCATACTGGATGTCAGATCAGCATCATTTTCATTCAGGACCAAATAGACATTATAACAAGCCTTCTGGGGCAAACCTCGTGTCGATATGACTTTCCATTTAGGAAGAATAGCAACAATAAGATTTTCAAAATGGCTTCCATGACGGCCAAATTTGAGGTCCGATCGGAATCATTTTCATTTAGGTGTTATGTATATATAATCTATAATGAGTGCCTAAACTTTTGGTCTGTGGCTGTACTTTAAAATACGACTGATGCACAATGGAGAAAGGACCATACATAAGCTAACTGTGCCTTAAGGTCAGGTGAACTAAAAAGTGTGTTGTCAAACTGTTCATCTTAAGTCATGACTACATATCAATGATTGTGTCCGTACACTATATAATTATGTTTCACTGAAGCCCCATGACGACTGAGAAATGTACGTGCTTCAAGACTATATGCAATCACTGATGTGACTGTTTGGGAAAAAATCTCCAGTGCAGACACGTCATAATTCTCCACTGTTACTAATCTAATATGCCAGGTGGTCACATGGGAACTAGCACTATACAATAAGCAGTTGTACACGAAACCTGAGAGAGAAGGTATTTCTATGTAAATAACATTGCTAAAAACCATGTATTGATTATGCTGCTCACACAACAGCACTTTTCTCTGCCTGAAAATCGGGTTTCAAAAAGTGATATAATTACAAAGCTCTAGGGAAGAATTTAACACCGGGTACTAGAATTTTCATCTCTTGATTGGAACTAATTACGTTCGTTTTATTTAAAATTCGATGGAGTATTTTGCGAACACTGCATAACGGACTCGGATCACAATTATTACTTCGGTGTCAGGACCCACGAATGTAAACCCTGTCTATTTTTAGAATATTGCTTGCTCTCTATTTTGGTGGTGATCTTTGGCTTGGATGTAGGCATTTTTGGTACCGATTGAAAGAAACTTGTTTATTCTTTAGAATATGAAGATTTTATGGTGTGATTGTCTCCGTGTGTGTTTTGTGATTGTCTCCGTGTGTGTTTTGGCTACAGAACACTGTGCGTAAAGAGAATGCTGCTGTCATGGATGGGAAATCTGTGACCCATGACACGTTGCTTTGTTTACAGTCATTTGGATTTGAACACACTGGAACTTACGTTCCGGTTTAGTTCATTTTAAGAGGGTTTTGGGGAAGGGGATGCGCCGGCTCCCCCCCCCCCATGAGTTAATTGTACTTATAGCTTATCTGTATGGCACAGAATAGGTTGTATGCGCTTGAAATATCCATTTTAAACTTAGAGACTGTTCATAGCCCCACCCTTAAAATATATACACATACTTGGCATTACAAAAGTAATTTAAATTTCTGCAGTCAGCATGGGTTCCGGGGTCTGTCCTTACCCACCCTCCACCCCCACTTTGGGGGCCCAGCCCCTGGAGTCATAACTTGGAAACCATTGAAATCACCACCTAAGGGAGTTGCTGGGCTCAGTGGTTAAGCAGTTAGACGTGAGACCAGAAGGTAGCAGATTTTAGTCCCACCATCTGATTATGACCAACCTGGATCTACTACCAAATTTCAAAGTCATGCAGTTCTTTGGTCCTTATAATTAAATTTTGAGGTGTTTCAGAGGAGCACATATTGGTTTATTATATTTTTTCTATTAAAAGCTATTTCTAATAACAGTGGCCATATTTGAGGGCAATTTGGCATCATTTGCATAAATCTGAATGCCCTTATAACCAGAAAGGTTTATTTCAAATCCGATCCATTTCTGCTTAGCAGTTTCTGAGAAGAAGCCATTTTAATGTTTTGTTTAGTTTTAGTAATGGCAGCCATATATGATGGTGGACTGTCATCAGTTGTATAAATCTGAATGCTATTAAATTTTGTCAAATTCTGTTGAGTGGTGTTTGAGAAGTCACCACGTTTTTTTTTTTTTTTAGAAATGGTGGCCATATTTGATGGCGGATCGGCATCATGAAAAACATTGAAAGCCATCTATGAGAGGATGATTTCTATCCTTAAAAGGTATTTTTGTTGTAAGTAATGGCAGCAACATCTGATGGTGAATGGGCATCATTTTAGCAATCTGAAAGACCTTTCATGATGCCAGAATGCTTTCTGTCAAATATGGTCAAATTCTATTGAGCTGTGTTTGAGAGAAGTCTTTTTTTTAAAAAAAGGTTTAGTAAATGTGGACTTATTTTGATTGCAGATTGGCATCATTTGAACAGATCTGAAAGAACTTCGGAGCAAGATGCTTTCCATCAAATTTGATCAGAATCTGTTGAGCAGTTTTTGAGAAGTCATTTAAATGTTCCTTCCCCCCTCCCATTTTGAGTAATGGTGGCCATATTGACAGTAGATCGGCACCATTTAAACAAATCTGAAGGAACTTCACTTTAGGATCGTGTCTATCAAATCTGGTAAAATTCTGTTGAGCAGTCTTCTCAATTTTTTTTTTTTTTTTTTTTTTTAAGTAACAATGGCCATATTTGAAAGCAGATCAGCATAAATTTAATAAATTTAAAAGAACTTCATGCCAGGATGCTTTGTCATATTTGGTAAAATTTTGCCAAGAAGTTTTTGCTGAGAAGTTGTAAACAGCGATTGTGATGGATAACGGATGACCGATGTCAGAGAAATGACAAAATAAATGATATTTTGTGACCTATTTACATTCATTTCGGCAGTTGGTATCATCAGGGACCTGCATGCTAGTTTCAGATATCAATTATAAATATCCCCTATTGTTGTATAATAGATAAATAAAACTTTTAGGGCTGAATCTTAACAATATAAGCATACACAGAATTTTTGAATGCAGAAAAGAGAAGACTCGCCGTTAGAAGGTAAGGATGGAGCAAAAAATCAGAAGTTACACAGTCTGTACACAGGCTTGATATTTACTTTCCTGGACAAGAAAACAGTTCAACAAATTTTGTGCCTGGATCTCCTAACGACGTGTTTAAGGTTTTGTATATTTATTATAATGTCGGACTGGCATCATTTGTACAAATTTAAAAGCCATTTGTGCCTGGATGTTTTCTGTCAAATTTGGTCAAATTCTGTTAAGCTGTTTTTAAGAAGAGGTTTTTCTATTTGTATTATTGGTGACTATATTTGGATAACAGATCGGCATCCATTTAATGAATTTGAAACGTAATGATTGCGGAATGCTCCCTGTACACTCTCGTGTAAATTCGTCAGACAGTTTTTGAGATAAAGGTATAAAAAGCAATTTTGAACGGATGACACACAACGGACAAAGGACTATCCCATAAGGTCACTTAACCTTATGGTCAGGTGAGCTAAAACTGAGGGGATAATAAAATCTAACTCTATTGTGTTCTCAAGCCTTTCATCTTAAGGTTTATGTGTCCTTCTTGATCATTACACCATGTATTTTGGCCATATGACTCACCAGCACTGCAGAAACTATTGTAACTAATTTTATCTGATAGGAGGACGTAGATTACAGTATTGCAATTACAAATAGGTACAGAATAATTAATCAACTACCACTTAAACAAACAAATTAATGTTTTTTGTTGTTTGTTTGTTTTTTTAGTTTCTAAAACTTCACCAGAAAATGACAGTCCAACACATTTCAAAACTGTTTTGAAGCAACCCGAGATAAATGGACATGTGAGCGCACGCAAAAGTGTCTTCACACGATGGTGTTTATCTGTTCAAACCATAAGGGTCGCTAACAGGGGTTAATTCAAAGCTAATTGTGAATCAAATGGACTTGGACAAAATTTGGTGAAGTTTTGAAAACTTAAAAAAAAAAATAATAAAAAAATATAAAAAATTAAAAAACGAAAATAAACAAACATTGCTTCTTCTAGTGGCAGTTGATTAACTATTTATACCTATTTGTAATTACAAATCATGTAGTTTCTGCTGTGCTCATGTGAAGTTATATGGCCACACTACGGTGTAATGACCAAAAAGGGCACTTAAACGTTAAGACATGACCACATATCAAAGATTCGGCCCTTGCATTATACAATTGTGTTTCGTTAAAGCCCCATGCCAACCGAGAAATGTTTGTGATTCGAGACTATTGAATCGCTGATAAGACTCGGAAAAATCTCAAGTACAGACACACCAAATTTCTCCATTATTACTAGTCAACCAAGCCAGGTGGTCACAGGGGAAAAACCACTATAGAATCAGCATTTGTATACAAAACCCGAGAGGGATAGTATTTCAATGTAAGCAACACTGCTGAAAACCATTTATTTATTGAGCTGCTCACACAACAGCACTTTCCTCTGCCGGAAAGTCGTGACCATAAAAAAGTAATTGGATTACCGGTATGCTCAACAAAGCAAGTCACGAATAAAAACTAAATGATACTTTATAACAAATTTATGTTAAATTGTGAAGTTGATATCATCAGAGAACTCTATTTTAGTCTCGTTCATCGTTTATAATGTAAGCCTACACTGAACTTTCCATTGAATTTTCAATAGTAAAAACTGACCAATTGAAGGTAGGGATGGAAAATAAGCAAAGTTACACAGTTTGTGCATAAGACTTGCAAAGTTCTTGCTTTGAGAAGAAATGGTTCCATGGAAACAATCGGTGTCCAACAAATGTGCCTAGAGCTCCAGGGGCTATTAGATGTCATAATGACTTTTTCTACATGTTCTAAAACATAAATATGAAATACTTTCACACAGAAGAGTACTTATAAATGGCTCATTATTTAAAGGAATAAGAGGTCCAAGTGGGCCTGAAATTGCTAACATGGCCATCGTCTGCCTCAGAAGCCAAATGCAAGAACAGTTGGCCAAGAACTCTGGGTCAATAGGATGCTTTATGTTTAATTTTTTTTTATTTTTTTATTTTTTTTGTTTTCCTGTGCTGTTGACGGTTGACTACATCTGTCAGAGCTCTGTATAAGAATTTAATAAAGTGTGTATTTTACTTCCTGGTTTAGACTTGTGTTTTTTACAAATCTGACGGGGTATTTTGTTAAAACCTTCAAACATATACATATGCAAAGCAGGCTAAATCTTTATCATCAAGATGTTAATAGTGCCTTTTTTAAATACATCATGCGGCTTAGTGACCAAGACTAAATTAGGATACGTTCACTACCAGACCGAGTCTTTATCATCAAGATGTTAATCATGCCTTTTTGAATGCAATATACGGCTTAGTGACCAAGACTAAATCAGGGTGTGTTCATTACCAGACTGAGTCTCTATCATCAAGATGTTAATCGTGCCTTTCTTCATTAATCATAAGGCTTAGTGACCAAGCCTATATCAGGGTGGATTTGATTTTATGGCTGTATTAGCATGAGTGTTCTCACAAGGATAAACTACTATCAGTTCAAACACGCATGGAACATCTGGAATGTGAATCGATATCATAGTTTATAATGATCGAATGCACTATAATACAACATGGACTGTGCTTACGGCCGGAGCTACTTTAGACAAAATGCTTAAAATTAAATTTTGTGTAATCTGAACATATTTAAAAAAATGTCTAAGTGCATTTTTAGTTGATTTGTCTGAGTAAAATACACAAATATGCTGCTTATCTAAAGTTCTGATATTTAGGAAAACAACTGTTTCAATGTTTTTCTATTTTTAACATTCTAAAAAATTTCCTCCAATTAATTACGGGAAATCTAGTACAAAAACAACGCAGTCTCAGTCCGATGCCTAAGTCACTTCTGTTATTTTGGAATATCATCCTCCTTTTCCTTGGACTTGATGCAGTGATAATACGTGTCTCTGGGTACGCAAGATTTTCACTATTAGGTGTATTTTGCCATCATTTCAATCAATCATATCCAATTTTATGCTGCAAGTATTGTTTTTTCCTAGTCCTTGCATTTATTTTCATTAATCAGATTGCTGAATCTTGTACACATGCTAGTTAAGCAGTGCTTCCATAATATATTCCCTTGTTGGTACCAGTGTTAAGGTAGGTAATACCCATTATTATTTTCTTCTGGTCATTTGTTTGTTTTGGTAATTTTCTTTCAGCCTTTCAGTATGCCACAACAAGCTGGCATATGTGGCCATAATAAGGCTTCGTGGGACACCCAACACACCTGTTTGGTGTGTGCGGGGGTGTGCTGCACATTATGGGCAGATGAAACGTTTGACTTGGCAGAGAGCCAACAAACACTTCTATAGAAGTAGCAAGAAAGGAAACACCGTTCCAGGCGAGGACCAATGGCACTTCCCAGTGAAAGGAAAATGCCAACACGCCAATCCCTGGAGAGATGCACTACCCAGTGCAAGGAAGTCAATGTCAAGCCAATCCCGGGAGGGATCAGAGACACTTCCCCGTGTAAGATAGTCGCCAATTTGCCGATCCCTGGAGGGATCAAAGGAGCTTCCTGGTGCAAAGAATCTGACTGGAGGGATCAATGGCACTTTCCGGTGCAAAAACGTCGCCAGCTCACCTATCCCAATTTAATGTGTGAATGTCGCTCATAACTGAAATCACCCACGATCTTGTTGATATAATCGTATATGCCAAATCTCATCAAGATCTGCTCAGAAATATGGCCTCTAGAGTGTTCACAAACTCTGCCAATCATATGCAAGATCACCTCGTTAATATGCGTGAATGTCACTCATGATCGAAATCATCTGAGATCTTGATGATATAAGCTTGCATACCAAATCTGATCAAAATGTCATAAATGCAGAGCTTGCATACCAAATCTGATCAAAATGTCATAAATGCAGCCTATAGAGTGTTCACACGCAAATGTTGAATGGACAGATGATGGACAACACACAATGGATAAAAAGCCATACTATAAGCTAACATGGCCAAAGGCCGAATGAGCTAAAAACTAAGCAAGTTTTCTCAAAATGTCTGCATTCAAATTTCAATATCTCTATCACTGCAAACAGTTGGTTTCAAAATGGTACTATGTCTCAAGTTTGACGAAAATGGTGGCACTTGAAAACAAAGATAAAATTGTGTGCCTTTAATCTAAACAAGAGTCCTTTAACAAGATTTTCAAGATGGCTGCTGTGGCGGTCATAATGGATGTCAGATCGGAACAATTTTCAATTAAGACCAACTAGATACCAAAAGAAGTCTTATGGTGAAAACCCCATGTTGATATGACTTTCCGTTCAGGAGATATAGCAAAAACAATATTTTCAAGATGGCTATGTGGCCGTATTGGATATCAGATTGGCACCATTTTCATTTGGGACCAACTAGACATCAGATTAAGTCTTTTAGTGAAAACCCCATGTTGACACGACCGTCCATTCAGGTTAAGTAACAATAACAAGATTTTCAAGATGGCTGTTGTGGTGGTCATATTGAACATCAGACTGGCACTATTTTCATTTGGGTACAACTAGACATCATAAGAAGTCTTTCAGTGAAAACCCCATGTCGACATGACCATCCATTCAGATGTAGTGATAAAAAAAATTTCAAGATGGCCGCTGTGGTGGCAATACTGGATGTCTATGTGGAGACATTTCATTTAGGACCGATTAGACATCATAAGAAGTGGTCTGGTGAAAACCACATGTCGATATGACTTTCCGTTCAGGAGGAGTAGTGATAAAACGATTTTCAAGATGGCTGCCATGGCAACCATACTGGACGTCTGATCAGCAACATTTTAATTTAGAACCAACTAGACATCATAAGAAATCTTTCAGTGAAAATCCCATGCTGATATGACCATCCATTCAGGAGGAGTAGTGATAAAATTGTCAAGATGACTGCTACGGTGGCCATATTGGATGTCCGGACAACACCATTTTCATTTAGGACCAACTAGACCTTGGAATGAATGTGTGTGTATAGTTTCATGGCAATCCTCCAAGTAGTTTAGGAGGAGTGCCGATAACAAACTTGTGCTAAAGGACGGACGGACGACGGACAAGAGGCCATCCCATAAGCTCTATTGGTCTATGACCAGTGGAGCTAAAATCCCTGACATGTATCCTTTTAAAATACAATCCTCTATCTAATGTTGTCTGTTTGATCAAAATTTGTTTTCACATAACAGAACGGCATGTATTCAGAGTTTAGAAATATCTGGAGACTTTGATGTGAAGATACAGGCAAATCAATCGACCTGGATTACTGCAAATATATGCAATTTGATAGGTTAAAAATTACGACCAACTGATATGCCCAAATAATAATTACCCTCCTATACAGCAGTTTACCATAATCTGTAATTCAAGTAACAGGAGGTTTTATATGGCGTTTGTGTGCATTACTGCCCTACCTCTGTATATCACCAGTCACTGGACTCTACAAACTGTATCACGACTAGTAAGAACGCAGCACAATAATTTTTTTGTTAATAATAATGATATTATCATCATCATCGCCATCATGTTTTATAATTTGTTCAACTTGTCTCTACATGTAACTGTATACATTAAGTAGAGTAAATGATTTTATTCAACTGAGTGGGCATTTATGCTGGTAGGTCTAGTTTCTTGAAGATCTGCTAATAATCAGTACCTGACATTAGTTTCTCTGTCAATATTCTGTTACTTAATCATCCGCTTTGTTCTCTGTTCGAATAATTGATTAAATGATCGGTCAAGATATCAGACTTTTTGTAGATAACTTTTGATTAAATAACTTGCATTTAAAAACAATTTGTGATGTACTTTCTTCTTTGTTTTCCAATGTCTTTGTCCATCAACTAATTTTATCTTGGCTTCAAAATGAGTTATATACAACGAACTAGTCAACTTTGAATTTATTTATTTAATGTTCATTTATTTATTTATTTTAGCCTTTTCTCTTTTATTCTGCCATACCAAATCTCTTATACGTAGGATTAATGTCAAATTCCAGTATACAAACAAATGTTATAATATAATTATTATTATTTTTCTTCTAATCATGGCAAAATTTCCCTGAGATTTATAATAAAAAAAAAAAGAAATTGATGCATATTTAATTGACAGGGTTTGTTGTTGTTGTTGGATCTGGTTTAAAACCGTCAAACCATACGAGGGCCTCACCTGTACAATGGGACCTGTTGCAAGCTATATGTATGGCCCAAGTATTGTTGTGTGATGTTAACTCCATAACATTTTGTATCCAAAAAATAAAAATACGGGCCTTGTATCATAGACTGGTGGGAATCAAAATGCACTGAATCCTGTTCACCCCAATACCCACACCCTCGCTTCAATATTTCATTTGGTTCAACAAGAAATCGTCTGATCGTGATTATCACTACCCAAACATTAAGAAAATGGGTTTGTTACCAAATTTGGTACGATGGAGTTCTCAAAAATATATGAGATGATTTCAATACTTAGTAGTTCAAAAACAGAAACAGTCTTATCTTGGATTCCTGGAAATTCTTTTCCACTATTAGAATGTTAGTCCCTTCAAGGGACTCTTATTAGTGGCAATTAATTCTTGACTGTAAGAATCATGTGATCATATATTATTTAAAATGTACATGCTTTAGACAATTTTATTACGCACCCATTTAATCTTACATGGTTTATCTGGCATTTGATACAGATGTTCAATCCGATTTCCGTATCACACAACCAGATTGGAACTACTTCTGGTGTCTTCTCTGATGTCTGCGCGTCGATATTTTTCAATGCAGTGAATATAAATTGTATATATCTCAATTCGTTTTCAATTTCATTCCTACTGAAATGCTGAACATATTTAGAAAACATTAAAGTGTATGTATGTAATAAATACAAAACCGCATTCATGTTTTATTCCGAGTCGGGGGAAAGAACTCGTTTGATATGGCGTACGAATTCGTCTCAGCCTAACGGCCTCTACGTATCCCTGCACCATATCACACTCGTTCTTTCTGCCGACTCGGAACAAAACATGTATACAGTTTTGTGTATATCTGGAACCTACACGTACAGATGTATCATACATTTTCAAGTTCCAAACTGCACAAATTTATTAATGTAGTCATATCAAACATCAGGTCAGTGTTCAGCCAGCCCAATTCGCAGAGTCTGGACACATCCTAAGATCATGTTTCGGGGTCTATTCTAGGACGCACAGTCACAAGATTCATGCTAATTAACATATTTTTTAATCCCTACCTTCATGACTTCATTAAATCCCTCCTCCATGGAGGGCATTCCCCTCTTCAATTTTCAACCCTAGAATAGACCCTGATGTCTTATTGTACCCGTGTTTGTCAATACATTTTCAATACATAAAACAGATATGCAAATGATGCAATGGAAGCATTCCGATGAAGCAGATTCGGTGAATTTTTGTTCCCCACCAACTGTGGTGAGGTCAACAAAAGTCTACAACGATGAAATCTGGTTGTGACCGAGCTATAAAATCACTAAGTGGACATGGAAAGTGTGTCGGAAAAATATTAGATCATGACACTGACCTTGAAGACATGATCCCCAATGTGGCAGGCAACACAGCTTCTAATGATGTGCCAAGTTTCCTGCCGTAATCTCAAATAATTGTAACGAAAACGTAAACTACTGAGTCGTGATTTAAACCCTGAAAATAGGACCCCCAATATCGTATGTGACACACCATCTAATAATAATGTATACGTATACTAAGTTTCATCCCTTAATCTCGAACAGCTCTAAAGTTATACAGTGGAATGGAACTGTGAGGTAAAACTTAAAATATTTAGCTGTGACCTTGACCATGAAGATAGGAACCCAATGTGCTTTGCGACACACCTTCTAAAGAAAATGTATAAATATACCAAGTTTCATCACTTAATCTCAAATCGCCTGAAAGTTATAGAGTGGAAAGGAAAGTGTACGGTGTCTAATGGCACAGTAATACAAGTAGGTTATTTAGTGCTGAAGCAACTGGAGAAAACTGCCTTGCCCAAGACACACCACGGTAGCAAACCCATGCTGATCCAGTCATAGGATTAGAACCTGCACCCTTTCGGTCCTGGCCAAAAACTTTTTTACTTTTTATGTATTTTGTAATTCATTCATTGCACTTGCAGAAGCTGGTATTGCCTACTCTGGACAAATTCGTTTTCCCTATTTTAATAACTGCTAAAGTTGGTGTACTTTGGACTAATTCAGGCCGATTTTTCGAGCACGTGGGAGCGGCCATTTTGGTCAACTGTGTGCTTAGATCATGTACAATTTCCACAAGTACAATATATAAAGAGATTTCAGCCACAGTACATGAAAGTAGCATAGAGGTATACCAACATTCTCTCCATTATGCATGTTGCAAATGCAAACAACTTCATCTTACACCTGAAACTCTCTCAGAAGTACGTAATATCTGTAGAGCGCCATCAATACACAGCGTCTGAATTGTGTACTGCCGATAGCTTGCGCATACAAATGTGAACAGGTCAAAAAATAAAGTTTACTTTCTTCCACTGGATTAATCGAGACAGACAAAAAATAATGAAATAGTCCTCAATTCAGCTTTGATCTAGAACTGATTTATCCTTCAAAAATAATAATGAAAATATGAATTTAAAAAAAAAATAACATTTACAACAACGGCTTTTTCGATTCGAAATGGATGTATATAGGACTAGGTCGATCAGTGCGAAAGAGCCTGTTTGTGGAACACGTAACTTTAACCACTGCTCGTTTCAGTATGTAAATGTGTTACAGATAATGTTTATCTTGATTATTGTGAAAGAATCTTCATGTGATGACTGAAATTGGGAAGTGTTTGCTACTTTGTGTACACTATGCTCGTAGTAGAAGGTCAAATTAGTCCACGAGTCAGGATAAAGGTCACGTGTGAGACAGGCGAGAGATATCCGGCACCAGTGTTCCACACTAGAAAACACGATCATACACATACAGCAGTGCATCTTTACAGGTTCTGCACACTGAATTCACTGATTAGAAGGGGTTTTTTTTAACATAGCTTTATCATGATATCATGTAAATACATATTTGTATATGGTTAAAATGATCTCCAAAATTAAAACATTGAGAAATAAAATATGCAGATGTGATAGCCAAGAACTAAATATATACTGTTTTGTAAACTTATCCAGAAGGTTCTGCTTCCTCATGAAAACTTTCAGAAATTTTCAACAACTATACAGCAAATGAGTAGCTTTAAATAGGCCATGGTCTACAGTAAGTAAACAGCAGTTTCTCTACTTCAATAGCTCACATTTAAAACAAAATTTATTTGGAGTGAATTCTATGTGCAAGTATTTACTTCCGTGATGGTTAAATGCCAATAAAGCTTTGCCTGCTATCTAATAACAGGAACACACTGACTTCGCCAGGATTTTCACACTAGATAATGAATGAGTGCATCTTGTGCCTCAATTGCAATAAGTCACTTATTAAGTGCTTGATTATGGTGAGTGAACTTGAAGTCAAGCACTTGCATGATCTGACTGAGCTTTGTTACTATTAGTGAATGTTACAGGTTTCATTATACTCACGGCAAATCAACTGTATGCAATTTTCGTGCACTTGGTGAAGGAGGGAATTCTTTAAATTTAGCGGGAATTAGCACAATTGCACATTTTGGATAAAACACTGTGAACCTGGTTGAAAATGCAATCTAGAGTTATTTCTACATTGACAAGCCAAGTATACAATATATACTGTCTGTCAGAGATCATACATGTACGATATAAATACTACACGAAAGGACACTTCTCTCCTTTCTCGCGCGACCTATTTAAGAATAGACGCTGATATTTCGAACTATACTTCGCATAGCACAATAAATTCGGTACCGATGTTTAGCTCAGGCATTCGACTTTTGATGCCTACACAAAGTTTGACTTACTACCACACCTTTAAGGAATTCCATACCATTTTCCCACGCTATCAGGTCGACATGGCCATGATCGCGCCCGCTTATTATGCAAGTGAAACGGCTCTCTCATTGGTCGACCGAAAATGACGCACTACGCCTACTGATTATCTTATTTTCTGAATACACGAGTATTAACGGTAGGTTTTCAAATTGTTGCTTAAAAACAGCTGTTTAATTAAAACTTTGATCCAAAAAGTATAAAAACAAAGAAATACTCATGAAATGTTAGGAAAATATTCTTCTTTCAGCAGTCTGATGCAGCAAATTTGTTTATGACTTTGCAACAGATGGTAACCTCAAAATGCGGTTACTACCGAAAATGGGTGATACAGTGGGTAATGGTACAAGTCCCCTCTTCCTACCTTTACAGGATGAAATCTGAAATTAACTTGTTTACTTTTAATAGCAGTTAGTCTACAGGGATGATTCCAACAATACAATTTTGGGGCCCCCATCCCTAGAAATGGGAATGTTTCATCAAAAAACAAATATTTGGGGGAATTTTTAACACATATGCTTATCTTTTCTAACCTCCTAAACCTCATCACTCGAAATTTTTGTGCAATTTATTTCAGTTGTCCCTCTATAGTAGATAAAAAAATTAATATTATAAACCAAAATTACTGGTAGTTATACAATTCTGTTCAAGTTGTATAGAGAAGTTGCTGTTTTAAATAGTAGTGAAGCAGAAGTTGCTGTTGTTATGTTCTTGATGTTACGGAATTATGTATCATTTCCTTTAAATAATGGTATAGTTTTATTAGTTTATAACCTCTGTATAATGGTTTAATAGGTGTCGTTTTGCAGAGTGCACATATACGGTAATTTCAATGTGACCCAGTACATTGGTCCTGGGAAAATTAGTATTGAGCATGAGTCATGTCACGTGACTCAGCGCGTGAGTTTGTATCCTTGACCTGACCTGGATTTCGTAATCCAAGAATGATTCATTCTGTTGACCAGAAGTTAGAATAAAATCGTAATAGTAAGATGTTGATTTGAGACGGAATAAGAAATGGGTTTTGTTTGTTTCAATGACGCAGTAAAGAAAGCTATATAATAAGATGTGATCGCAGCTTTCGTCATTCTTTCATAGTTCGTTCAGCCTGAGAGGTCATAAACGAGATTGGTTCATTTTGTGTGATATTATGCTTCAGATATAATATTATTATACAGTACATTTTGGATTTAGTACTGCTACTTAACTTTAAGAATTATACAGCTCCGTTGGAATTATTGGAAACATTTCTAGAACTTGTGTGATATTCCATATTCACAAGGATTACTTGGAATTAATAATATTTGGATATGACTGATTCTTGTTAATACATCAGCACAGTGGTGTTTTCATTCGGAATATTCTTCATTCGGAATAATTTGGATTAACTTCTGGATCAGTGAACTTTAAAACAATTTAGGACTTTTAAGGATATTCTATACTGTAAGTTATTTTGAATTCTTTCACTTTGATTGTTTGTTGAAATATTTTAATATTTTAGGAAATTAAATATTTGTGTTTTAAATCTTGAAAGCTTGTTTGAGTCTTTTCTTTTGTTACATTACCCCTAGTCGTAACATTGAAATAAAAAAAAAATTAAACAATTTATAACAAATCCTTAATACAAAACAAATTTATCTGTTTATTCATCTAACATAATATAAATTAAGACTGCATTATAATAATTCTGTTACTTACTGGTGTTTTTGGAATAAAGTGCCCTATGATCATAAGGCACTATTAGTTAGTTTCAGATCAAATTAAAGTTGTGTTTTAAAGGATAGGAATCTTTGCAGCACATTACAAGTACACAAGTCAACAAACTTGAATACTGAACACTATTTAAAACTATATTCCATTTACAATTTAAGAAAAGGCGTGAAATAGAATGTCATAAAAGAACATGATTTGGTTTCATTACAAGTAAAGTAGACGAAAAGTTATTTAGCATTTCACACTTGACCAAGAATACCATGGCCAATGAATCTCAGGTCATGTGTTGAATATAAGCAGTTTAAAGCACAAAATGTGTGTATCAGCTATTACCAATATGTACTGTCAACTATCCAAATAGCTAGTCAACATAAATTTTCTATTTATGGAAGGAATACATATGTCATTATAGAAATGGGAAGCTGTCTGCTCTCGTCAGTGTTTCGACAATTCACCTATGTTGGAGAATCCTAATACTTACAGGGTCTATGGTAGGGGGTGATTCAGGCAAAATAGTCACCTTTTCATAATCATTTTATCCAATATTTCATCGAATACACATATGAAAAAAGGGTTTCTGCCATGGAAGGTGTTGCTGATCTTCAACTGTAACCTATTTTTGAGGTTACTGTTTTGTTACACAACAACCGTGGTGAAGCAAAACAATAAAAGTTCTAATATTTTTGTTATAAACTTTCAATAATATTTCATCATCATTTTCATAATCTGACATGAAAATATGCAAAAACATTGGCATAAGGTGACTATTTTTAACTTTCAACACCCATTTCACCCTATTTTCGCCTACCAGTATTCTGGCTGAAGAGGTAATTTCAACTAGATATTAGAGTCCAGTTTGGACACTGACTAATTATTATTAAATGCGCTTAAAAGCAGTGCCAAGCTTTTGTATAATTAAAATAACTTCTTGTAAGGAAAACAGTAAAATTACGGTTCCTGCTAATAACATATGTAATGGATATGAACGGAATAAGGAAATATTTGTGTCAAGCAAGATTTCCTTGAATGGAATAAGTGAAAATTTCCGTCAAGCAAGATTTACCAACTTTTGACTGGGATGTTTCAAAATAAAAATTCTGTGGCCACCAACAAAAATTGGAGCTGCAAGGCGGCCCTAATTAATAATAATTATCTCAGGCCTATATACATGTACCTCCATGGGGTAATAATTTACTCTTGATTTGGCTACAAATGCATGGAATTTCACTTATTTCTTCAAGTTCCATATGTGAATTTTCAGTGGGAATCTCGCAGATTGAAATATATTTGCTGAAATAAATAATCATTACACTAACACAAAAGTTGATTAGAAGCATGAAAATACTATATTGTAACTATTTAACATTTTACTTTAAATCCAAATAAAAGCTGTTATTATACTAAAGCAATCACTGGAAAATTAAAGATGGGTGGGGTGAAGACATGAACTTGAAAAAAGGCAAAGTCAACTTTACTTTCTCCGTGTATCTGAGTGAAATTACAGGCCCAAGAGCAACTATTGTGCCTGAATCACCCCCTAGAAAAGACCACCAACCACCAGTCAGGGCAAGTTGCCGGTTGCCTGTCAGGGTATTTTAAACACAGTCAAGTCTCTTATGAGGGCACCCTCTTCACAAGAGAAGGCATTTCATGCACTCCACTGGTGCATTTCTGATAATATTTGCACTGCAAGTGAAAACAAGGGATAAATGATGCCAAGTGGATGCCCACAATGCACATATAGAATGTTAACATATGCAATGTAATACGATTCTGGATATTTAAGATAGGCAAGCTGCCAAGGAGGGCTGTGTGCACCCTGAGAGGAAAGTGTGCCACCTGGGGGGGGGGGGGGGGGCTAAGATGCAGCTTCATCCTAAAACAGTGAAATATGTCAGTGGCTAAACTCGGACTAACTCACCATAAAGAGACACATGGGTGAGAAAGTACCTGTAACCACAATCCACAACATTTTCCAAAATCACACTCACAATGTGTCCAAAACTGCAATCAAAGGTAGAGATACAAAGACAGATAGAAATTCTAATCTTTTTTTAACTCATTTATTTCTTAAACTATAATTTTGAGTCATAATTTTTGCCTTTGGAGCACTAAAATGTTAGTTTGGAAATCTAAATAACTCTCAGAAGTATTGCCATTATTTATTTAAATGCCCAATCCCAACCATCTTCGCTAGTCGAGAGTTGTGTATCCACTTTGTTTTAGGATCAACCTTTGGCATGTGTAGAAACAGTCTTTTCAACAAGTGCCCTCTTGCAGATAAAAGAGTTACTCTCCATAGCAAGCAAAATCAATTAACCATTGAGAGAGCTCGTTATGTGACCTGGTATGCAAAAAGGTGATTTCCACGCTCTCTACATGTGCTGAATTGAAATTAAAACTTCTCCAACATGTGTCTTTGTGTATGAAGGCCTCTATGATTATTCTTAACCATCCCCCAAGGTAAATGTAACAAGGGATCTGACTGGATCAGTTTCTTTCAGCTGCATCCACTTAGATAGCGGAGCAGTAAAAACCATTTCAACTAGAGAAGTAGATCGATGGCCCTTGGTTAGTGAAAATGAAACCAGACTTGTGAATCCCCAATTCTAGCCACACATTCTTGAAACTTTTAAGCAAGAAACCCAACCTCAAACTCAAAATGCCAAAGTTAGTTATGACAATAGGACTAGATCTACATCAATAGGATTGAGCCTGATGATAGAGGAAGTGAAATTATGAATATTACTTTACCTTTATCTAATCAAAAGTTACCAAAGGTCAGAATCTTCTCGAGTTTCACATTCAAACATTTTAAAGAATACAGGACTGGACCAATATTCTTGAAACTTACTGACCATAAAGCTTGAATTCATGTTCAAAACACAAAAAATCAGATATTATACTTGGAGTAAAACTACATAATACAAATTTTACATGATAGCAGTGAAAGCAAAGTTGAGAAGATCCTGAAAGTTACATAAATCTTACTGTATATACTCGCTTATAAATTGGGTTGTACTGCAAACAACATCAACCCAGATCTGCTGTCACATAATGGGACAGCAGATCTGGATCTGTGCAGTTTGCAGTTGGATCTGACTTATAAGCCAGTATATACAATACTTTAATTTAATCAAGGTCATGGAACATAAAAGTGTTTGGACCTCGAGCTCTGTCGTCAAAAAGTTTCTGGGACTACGTTGGTAGCTAAGCTGCTCGTGATCACCAAAATAACCAACGGTGATCAAAATTCTCAGATAATAATTCATTTGAATAAAACAAGATATTTGTCAATTGAAAATGATGGGGCTTGTGCTGATGTTGGCAGATTTTGCCCTGATGTTGCTAGTCTAATGTATCTTTGAGGTTGTATAAATGAAGGGATTAAATCTCTGAACAAAGGAACACGTAGAAATGCATAATTCAGCAATTAATCTAACTCTTATTAGCTTGAAAAGAAAACTCTCAGAGAAAGAGTGAAATTATGAAAGAAAATACTGGTTAGTAATGGCTAGAGCTGAATAGGAGCTAGATCTGAAACAAAAAATCAGTATTTGTTATGGCAAATTTGGCAATTACTTGGGAAATTCTAGCTCCGCCAACATAGAACATGATGCCTTGATTGATTGAAAACATTCTCATCCACAGAGTTAAGAGCAACTTGTACCAACACATGTGCTACTTGCATCTCTTGAAACCTACCAGTCTGTCCAGTATTCCTCTCTTCCTGGTACTAACAAAACAGCCTTGACTTTGACTGACTGACCAGGTCCACTAATATCCAATGCCAGCAAGATCAGCACAGCAGGTGATGGTCTGCTTGGTACTATTCACTTATGTCTGTCACACCTTGTGATTGATGGCCCTTAAGGCTGACACTATTTACATCTAACTTCGAACTCTGAATACACAAAGCAATCACTGAAATGAGATAAAATATTAATTTTGTAGACAGCAATGTTATTCAATCAGCAATGATATGGTCAGGAGAATAACATGCTTGTGTACACAGGTAATGCATTAAGTCCCAGTTAATAAAATCATCAAAGGTTCTGTAAGCCATCATCCTACTAACATGCATAGAACTTGTCCACAGTATGTTTATGTGCACTTTTGTCAATTATAATTTACACTGCTGCAACAGACTGTATGTAATATGAAACCCTCCTTGAGTTAAAACCAAATGTCTGAGATTGAAGGTTGACATTTTATACAAAATATTTATCCCCACCACAGATTGTGTTGCATACTACATGCAGTACCCTGTCTCCAAGGTTAAGGTAACAGGTCAACACATTACTTTTTTTGGTTTGGTTCCTGCTCCAGCACTGCAGCTTTTTGAGATATGCATGAATACTATATGTACTTACAAGTCAGGTCCAACCACAAACAACAAAGACCCTGATCTGTTATCACCTAATGTGCTGGCAGATCAGGGTCTATGATGTTTTGTTCTACTGATTACTCTTAACAAACTGCACAGACCCAGATCTGCCAGCACATTTTGCGATGGCAGATCTGGGTCAATGCAGTTTGAAGTTGGATCGACTTCGACACAAATATATGCTGTAATCTATGCACTGTTCAAATTCAGTTTTTCGTGCACATAATGAGATGATAAAAACAAGATTAATTTTTCTTTCTTTTATTTTCTTCTTCAAGTTGTTGTTACTCATCAGTCCACTCATCTAATTCCAATACTCAATCAAATGTACAATATACAGTTAACCTGTTGAGGGTAATCTATCATGATATACACTGTATAGTCATTAATATGGAAAGTTTACCATTGAATAAACATCTTTATTAATACTTCCAACTGCACTGGTCATAAAGGGCCTTCCGTGCAGGCTAGGATGTATATAGCATGGAAAACTGAAGTGGTCATGAGCCCAACACAAATACTTTGCCTGTTAGTAAAACAGAAAATGTAGGTCACCGTGATAATCTTTGGTTGTAATGGTATAGTATTAACAGTGATGCATCCATTTTATCACGTTTCATTACTCTAACATAAACAGCACCCAATAAATGACCATTAAACACAAACTTAAAACAAAATCACTGCAGAATGAAATATAGGTCGCATCAACCTGTTTGTGCAAAAAGAGTGTAGCACTTAGCAAGATGCATCCACTCGCCAAGTTTCAAAGTTTTATAATTCCAGGCAAGATAGTATGCATATAGGATGCCAAAAACTTGTGTGTTCATAAGCTAAACATAAAAACACCAAAGCCAGCAAAAGATAAAAATAATGGTAAAGATGCACTTCTTTTATTGAAAGTGTGTGATACTGACAGAGATGCATAGCGTTGTCAGTTTCACAATTATAGCATGAACAGGGTCTGAGAACTGAACATCAAACACAAAATTTAACTACAATCAGTGAAGCATAAAGTATGGGCCATAATAACCTACTTCTGCAACGAGTAATACTCGTGAAGATGCATCCCCCCAGTTTCAAAATTTTTGATAGGATAGTATGTACATCAGGATGCACCTAGGATCCCAGGGCAGCTGACATTGTGTCCTGAAGCCCTAAAAATGTGGGGGACACACAATATTCCAAAGAGGCAAAGAAAAAAAAAATGAGATTATCTTATTTGCTTTTTACAATTTTGCAACCTTAACTATTGTAATCTGCACTGTACTATCATCTTTTCCTTGGACATTTATATTACTGTTATAAACATTTTATGAAGTGACCAAGTAACCCATAAAACAATATTTTTCTCATTTATCTTGAGTGTTCACTCATTAATTCCTGGCATTTATTATAATAAGTCCCATGTTTTCATGCTTATTTTTCTTTTCAAAAACTACTAATTCATTGACTAAATACCAAATTGTGTATTTTTAACCCCATAAATTTAGTCCATGTTGTTATTAATTCAAACTAAAAAATATGTTATACACTAGTGGACTTCTGTGACTTTGCATTCAGCAAACTACTACAAACCTTGAATGTTTTCATTGTCAAAGACATTGTTCTAAAATGGAAATTAACTGCCATCTTAAAACTTTTTTTGCCTTTTGTGAATTTTGGTTCTTTCTAGAGCCAACATAAATGTGGACAGACATGCACTAAAGGAAAACAGGCGGTTTTTAAATTTTACCTTGAAAAAAAAAAATGTGCACAGGCGGTTCACAGGAGTCAATATTTGGGAGACATAGGACAAGGAACTGCTGGAAACCCACGATCCTGCACAAAAGGTGCAACACTGGTAGATAACATGCAAAAACCAATGTGGCCATGAGCTAAATGCAAATAATAAAACTAAGCAAGTAAAATGCAGGTCACAGTAACCTTATTTGTATGGGTGTGGTAATAACAGAGATGTACAGCATCATCTAGTTTAATAATTCTAGCATGAACAGTTAAAACAAAATTCAACCTAAGAGAAGCATAAAATAAGGGTCACAGTGACCTGCTTTGTGATGAGGGTGTTGTGCTCATCAAGATGCATCCCCTCACCAGGTTAAATGATTCCAGGTATAACGGTTATGTCTACAAGATGTAAAAAAATACTATGTGGTCTTGAGCTAAATGTAAGCCAGTCAAATGTGAAATGTAGGTCACAGTGGCCTTCTTTGTTGCATGTGTGGTACTAACAGAGATGCATACGATGATCTAATCTGATAATTCAAGCACGAAGAGTGCTTGAGAAATACAATTTAAATATAAAACTGAACCCATGTCAGTGGAGCATGAAATACGGGTCACACTCACCTACTTTTGTGATGAAATCCACTCAAAACTTTTGCCTAGACCCTAGGAAGAAACAGTTGAGATGCAGTGAGACTGAACATACATGTATGTATATGCTTTTATACGTGTCGATGCCAATGCCAACATCAATGCTGGGTGAGTAAAATAGTTCTCCTATACTTCGTTTAGGTGAGCTAAAAATGATAAAGCACCACAATCATGAAATAAATATAGAGAAACTTGGAAAAACAACATGCTTTATAACAAATGGATTTATATTATACTTATATTGTTTTTGTAAAAAAAATTAAGTTAAAAGACCGATCTATTACGATCTGGGACAAGTACACAGGTATATAGCCCTCCTCCTCTGCCTCACCAAACATCTCTGTTGTGGCACTAGGAATTCCAGGCATGTCAACTTACAGTACCCGATTTGTACACCACACTGCATCTTTATTTATTTCCAAAATGTATACAAGAATCTTTACATTTGTAAAGGTAATTATAATGTAATTTATTTGACTAGTTATAGCAAAAAAATTCCAATGAAAGTGAATATATGCATGTATGTACCATCAATGACCTAAATATCCGGACACTTAAAAATAATTACCTTTTTCTATGTACTGATAATTCGTGTCCTAATGAAAATGACCAATTTTCCTGCTTATTTTGTCTGGAAAATTAATGTAGTTATTGTCACAATTGTGTATCAATGTGCCAGACAAGTGCAGTGCTAGTGAGAAAAGGTCCATGTACATCTAGGCAAACTAGGTTGCATTATATCCTTACTTACCAATAAAGAACACTAATGTGATAACGTTTCAGCACTATTTTACAAGTAAAGAATTCTGGTTGCATTTCTGGTGTTTGTGTTTTTATTTATTTGTAAAACTATGACAGTCTGTTCATTGTGTGCATGTATAATACACTCATTGAGGATTTCTGAAAAATCCACATTTCTGCAGTGGAAATTAATTATCCACTATTTTTTCCATTACAGACCAGATATAGTTGTCATTCTGGATTTCCACACGTTGTGGCTCACTGTGAATGGATTAACCTTTATTGCCACAATTGGAAAGTCCCAGCAATATAATTATATAATAGCAGACATCCACTACATCACACAGAACTTACCTGTTGGCTGAGCTAAAGACAGTGCAGCTACATTTAAAGACTTGCCCACGAAAATGATTTGACATATGTGTATTACGAGTGACGAAAAATAAATTTCCAAGCAAAGAATCCCATGAGAATACTGAGGTGCTTCACAAAATATACAAAGTTTAACGACACAATGATTTTAATAACTGTGGCTGCGAAAGAGAGAGTAATTCTGCTTTTAAATAAAAAAAAAAAGAAAAGAAATCACACATAAGTACAGTACATCTTACACGATTTTTCGTTTTTCCACATGCTGCAGTAGGGCAGTTAAAACCCTCCAAGCTCACTCTGCAATGAAGCTCCATGGTAGAGTGGTAAATTCCTACAAATCACCACTGCAACTCCACAGGCATATATTATGCCTCTCCACCAGGGAGGGGGCTGGCAGACATTACTGACTGACATTTTAATAGCCAATGCATGAAGACTACTCATGGAAAGACTGTGACATTAGAGTGATTTACAATTGGATCTTTATGTTGATTATATATTTGACAATAAAAAAAAATCATTTCAAAAGAGTCTTGTATATTCAACATATATGTGTTTAAAAAAGGTTGATTGGCTTCTATACAATATGGTTATTTGCAGTTATTGCCAGAAAGTCAAAAATGTATGTGCATTCCCAATTCAGTTTAAGCAATGTAGCCAAATAAGTTTATATCATGATCCATGAAAAGTAGATCACAGACACTTTGAAGAATTTTATGTTTTTATTAATTCAAAGAAATCTTAACAAACTTATGCACCAACCTAACGATAGTCACACCTTTCAACTTCCCCTGAACAGCATAAATTTATCCTATTGTTACAAAGGAAATGTAATCCTCAAAGATATTGACAGTTACATTCTAAATGAAAACCACTGCTATTTAAAATAAAGAAAAGAACAGAAAACACTGAAATGCAAACCATGTGCTTAGTTCTTGAGCAGTAATGGCAGTACACACTGTCAATAACAGCACATGTTCATGAGGCTGAATATACACAACTCTCAGCCAGCTAGATTCTGACGCAAAGGGCCTACTGCATGTGAACAGTAATGGATCGACCATTTAATTTTCAGATGGGGTGGGGAGGGGGTGCAGGGACTGGGATATTTTGTTTTCTTTCATTACAAGAAATAAAAAAAATTTGAGTAAAAAGAAGTGTAGGATAAGGTTTGTTTTCTCCAACACAAATCAGTCCATGACAGTTGTTTTCAAGCTTTTCAAAAAGAACCCCAATTCCTTCTCCCCCACCACACATTAGAAAACTGAATGGTCCATCCGTATGAGAGACTTTATTTCAGCGGATGTTCTACAAAAATCAAAACAGTGGCCATTGTCAACACTGTTATAAAATATTGACAAAATTAGCATTAAACAAATATGTTAATTTTGGTTTGGGAAGGTGTCATTTATATTACACAAAGCCAGCTGACTTGGAGCATCGTATTTAACAGATCAAATTATAACCCAGCAATTAACAGCAGAAGTTTGTCAACTCTCCACAATTAAACTGAATTAAATTTATTGTTAAAATGAACAATGATGTTGACAAACTGTCACAATTCCAAGATTAATCCCTCTCTCCCTCTCTGTGATAGTAAATTTGCAATCAAAGATTTTCTGATTTTTTTTCCAACAAAGGAGAAACACCTCACACCATCAATTATAGTTTACTTACTTGCATTTTATTGTTTTGTCATCAATTATATGACACTTGAGACTGCCAGATCTCAGCATCCAAAATCAAAATCTTTCTCTTGTGTTAAGCCAATAAATCAGATTTATTTAGTTTACTTATTATAGGAAAGATGTGTAGCTATAAAAGCTACTGTACTGCGGATCATTGTCGATGTTATGCAAAGAAATGTATAAAGTGCCTTGTGCAGGAAAACACCATAGTAGGCAAACCATCTCTAATTGCTTCGGCACCTGATATTGACAGTGATTTAAGTGGGTGGGTTGGGTAGGGGCCAGTCCAACTATGCCTTGAAATCATGTGTTTCTGTGCCATACAACCCCAAACCAAACCAAAGGTATGTCAAATGGTGTATACTTTTCAATTCTGCAAATGGAAAAAGAAAATTCCAGTCCAATATCCCACATTGTTTTATGTACTTTTTATCCAGTTGCATTGAGAAAAAAAAAGGTCATGTAGTCAACTGTCTTCAGCCATTCTGTACACGTCTCTCTCTCTCAAAAAAAAAAAAAAATGTGAGGATCTGGTAACTTTCAGATGATAATGAAATCGAAGTTTTGATATTCTATTTTCGTGATGTCGAGACAACACATACCCAATCCTTTAACCCCCCATTAATCCTTTCATTATCTTTGTTCTCTCCTGTTATTCTCACATTTTAATTTAACATCTTTCCGCAATAATGGTTAATTTAAAAAATTACATTCACTTTTAGATGTAAATCGGTGTCCTGCAGCACTTTTTTCAGCGACCGATCACAACCTACTCTCTGGAGAAGTAGATGAAGAAAAAAAAATGAACCGAGTCTACAGTTTTTTGTTTTTTAAAAAAAAAAGATAAATCTGTAAATATATCAATACGCATCATGGCTGAGCAAATCCAATAGCACAATGTCCCAGACTATTCATTTCCGAAGTTGGGCAAGTAAAATTTTCCAAGTTGCTAGTCTGGGACAAGTGCTTTTTGCCTAGTTTAAAAAAGTCAGGCAGGTGCTTAATTTCATGCCATAATCACTTTATCTGGCCATTCCTGCCTTGCAGGCATACCGAATGCTGGATTCTACCCCTCTCCATGTATTTATTTCACATCCCGTATCACACCTGCCAGTGGTCATTGATAACTTGTTGCATGTGCGCACATTCTATTACCGCTTGACTGCATATTGGGCTAGTTATCTATGGCTTTAATTCATTAACTCAGAAAGAAACCTGTTTTGCAGTTATTGCAAACAATATCCCAAACTGGCACAGGTTGAAAATTCAACCAGTGTATGTGTCAATGGAACCGATAAATTCAGGATTGAACCAGTCAAGTATCATGACAATTCTGGACCTCACAAGGCCTGTGCAGCACAGTATATGCAAGACACTAGCCAGCATATACAGAAAATCCTTTAAGTTAGAGTTGCTGATACTCCACTAGGAAAGGCCCTTTCAGAACTAAATGAGACTGAAATGACAAAAATGAGAGCTCTCTTTAACACAGCCTACAATCTAGCCTGTTATGGAAAACCATTTTTTATATGAAAATGCTGTATGCAATCCAGGAGAATGCAGTTGAACTTGGTGCTAATTATAAGAACAGATTCAGGGCAAGAGATTTCAATCTATAAATTGATGAAGTCTTGAGAGAAGAAGTTACGGAAAGTCTGAATTCCAGTAAATTCATTTCCATTCTTGCTGATGGAAGTACTGATGCTGCCATATCGGAGCAACGAACAGTGCATATAAGATACATGGACAAGCAGAAAACTGAAAACCTCTGATGTAACAAAATGTATAATATCAACCTATGCACATTTTTTTTTTCATCCACTTCTCCAGGACAAGTAGTTTCAGAAAATTCACTTGTCCCAAATTTAAATCACTTGTCAAGGTTTGACTAGATGTTTGCACTTTAATCCATAGAAAGAATGAACGAAATAATGTACAACATATTTATTTCTTGAAAGAATTTAATTTTTAAAAAACATAGCTTCATATTGTACATTTTGTTACATCATAGGTTTTCAGTTTTCTATTGTCCATGTATCTTATATGCACTATTTCTTGCTCCAATACTGTAGCATCAGTGCTTCCATCAGCAAGAATGGAAAATGAATTTACTGAAATTCAGACTTTCCCTAACTGCACAGGTCTTGTGAGGTCCAGAACTGTCATGGGACTTGATTGGTTCAATCCTGAATTTGTCAGTTCCACTGACACATATACTGGTTGAATTTCCAGCCTGCGCCAGTTTAGAATATTGTTTGCAATTACTGCAAAACATTTTTGCTTCTGAGTCAATGAATTCAAGCCAGGGATAACTATCAACCCAATGTGGCTGAAAATTTCTCAGTCTCTTAGTGGTGTCTATTTTGAAATTTTTTGTTGCCACAGAGTCTGGTTTATGTCTTTTTGGAGAAATAGTTACCTTACACTCTGTGGCAGTCTTACATTTTACCCCTCCAATTTCACATTAATTTTCCTTCTCCAACTCTTCCTTATTAACTTCCTTGTGAAAATTCTTTAGTAAACTCATTTTATCCACATAGTAAATATCACCTTGCTTAACAACTACTTCTAAAGTGATCATAACATATATTTTGTCCTTTAAATATAAACAGAGACAGCTCCTTAATAAGCATACTTGTTTCACTTCAAACACAATGTCAAACATGGAAATTAATCCTCTGTATAATCACTTAAAAATTAAAGAATCATCACTGCCATTTAATCAGTTCATAAAGAGAACCGACACTAATGTCGGTAAAGTGCCCTTTAATAATTTAATTTGATTGAATCGCTGGATTAAAATCATAGGATGAGTCGTTCAGAGGATCTGATTTAAGTAAACACAATACGAGGTAGCCATTTAAAACACTGCTAATTAATCATACCGGCTTTGTTTTGTCTCACGTGTTTTAATTGGCCAATAATTTAGTCACTTAGAGCAATATGCAGTCAAGCAGTAATATAATGTGCGCACATGCAGGAGTTATCAATGAAACTGGATGTATATAAGTAGGGTAGAATCAAGCATGACATGAACAGTCAGATAAAGTGATTATGGCATGAAAATAGGCACTTGCCCGACTTTTTTCAAAATAGGCAAAGAACACTTGTCCCGGACTAGTGACTTGGAAAATTTTACTTGCCCTACTTTGAAAATGAATAGTCCGGGATGTTGGGCTATAGGATTTGCTCAGCCCTGGCACATCTTGAGGTCATGACCGTAATATTTACCAAGTATATAAAGTTTCATGGCAATCCATCAAAAACTGAGGACTTGTTGTGCTATTGAGATTGTCATACACTACAAGAAGCAGTAATACATAAAGAGCAATAACTAAGCGCATTTTCAGGTGATAACCATAATATTTACAAAATGTCATGGCAATTCATCAAAGATTTCATGACTAGTTACACTAATGAGATTGTCATATACTGTATTAAGCTTCAAGACAGAAAGGGCAATAACTCTAACAGAAATTTTGGGAGCAAAATTATTTGTAAAAATATGCAGATCTTAAAGTGATAACCATAATATTTACCAACTGTAATGGTAATCCATAAAAAAGGGCGAGACTAGTTGCACTAAGGATATTGTGTCATACACTGCTACAGGTCAAAAGGTCAATAACTAACAAAAATTGCAAAAGCAAAGTGATTTGTCGATATGTGCATCTTCTGATGATGATGATAATATTTACCAAGGTTTATGGCAATCCACCAAATGCTGCTGGACTAGTTGGGACTGTTGCATGTTCCACTAAGAAGATTGTGTGCCAGATTGAAGGAAGGAAAGACAGAGAGACGGACGGACACCGTGTCGGCGCGACGGGAGGTCGGGGCAATTGCATCCCCGGGCGCCAGGTGAGGGAGGGCGCTGTCGGGATACTTTTTTTAAGCTGTAACCTGGGCGTAAATGGTGGGGGGCGGGATGTTGGCAACTGACAAAAACTGTTCTATGTGTCAAAGTAGGGCGCCACTAAAGAACCTCTTCCCCAGCGCCTCGGTAGGGGCGCCACTAAAGAACATTGCCACCGGGCGCCTCGAACCCTCGCGCCACCACTGGACTGACACGAGGATTACTATATATGTCCCCGCCACTAGGCGATATAGTTAGTTATATAATAGTGATGAAAGTCGACTGGGGGGGGGGGGCGGGTAACCCAGGCTAACGGTCACTAAAATGATTGCTATGTCGAGCTACGGCCAGGGTGGGCTCACAAAATTGGTCTAGATACAAAAAAAAATACAGATCTAGATCATATTTGGTAGATTATGTATTTTCAAATTTAATACACGGAAAAAAAGAACCACATGATATAGCAGCAATCGCTATCACTGAGAATTCGAAAGGTTTTAAAATTAAATCAAATACGCTATCGGAGACAAAATTTTAAATCGAAAACGAGTCCACCAAACTGATCAATAACATTTCCTTTTGACATGTAAATAAACGCTTGCAGTATTTGACAAACTATCCACTCGCTGGTCCCAATATTGGGTGTATTTTACATTTAGCTAAGAGGCAAAAATGTAACATTTGGAATAACTTACCTATTATTCGGTGATAAAAGCTGCGCTGGCTGCAAGAAACAGTGCCCGATTATAAAGAGAGAAGGCAATATCCTGATGGACTCAACTTCGGATCAAAGCTGTTATGCTAGCTGAAATTCCGTTGGTTGGATGATCATGTAAGAACCAATGAAAATCAATAATGCTTGTGAGATCATGTGACTCTATTCCCAGGCGTAAAGAATTATCAATGGCAATCCCATTTATCATTATTTATTACTGTTATTATTATTTGCTTCAACGGGACAGTCATAGAAAATACCGTTTAAAACTTTGTGTTACCTTCAAATTGTATTCTCGTTATTTTTTAATGAAAAATTAAAAAGACAGAAAATATTGTTCAAAAACATGTCAGAATTCGAACGGCATCGTCATGTTTAGAGGTTTTTGTATCGGCCAGATATTTTTGCTGGAGTAAGAACCCGGGAAAACCCCGAGAAGAACAACCAACTAACGGTAATCAACTGGCAAGCTTTCTGACATACCTACATTGGTCGAGCCGAGACTCGAACCCACGCAAATTGAGGTGAGATGCCAGTGATCTATAAAGGCGATTGCCTTGGACCGCTCGGCCACCCTGGGCCCCCATGTTTAGAGGACAAATTTGTGTTTACAAGCCCGTGAAAATACTGTCAGAAGTAGTTATGTTTCTAAAGGAAAAGATGGTATATGTACAAAGTGACATCACAAGACACATGATATTGTATTGTGCTGGTTGAACCTAATGACTGCTGAAAGAGTGTAATAGTGTCTATCCCATATAGTAATATATATTAGTACCAAAATAAACTATTTGAGCACTTAATTTTTGCATGTAAGATGACTAAGATGTAGATGTGTAATTTTATCTCTTCATTTACATGTTTTATGTCCAATCCGTGCAAAGGTGGGTATGTATTTTTTTTATTTTATTTTTTTATTTTTATTTGGTGTGTGGCTCGTGCGGCAGCCTATTTTATCAATGAAAGCGTGATATCATAGCCTATCCCTGGTTATCAGCATCTCAGCTAGCCAACACATGAATAGTCGTCAATCAACTTTGTTTGGATAGCGAAAGATGTTTTTCCTACACAGCACGCAAAGCCTATGATCCATTCTTACAAGTCTGTAGAAATTGCTCACTGTCCTCGTACCGGGGTGCTAGTGTTCTATATGGTTTTCTATACATTTGACATGTTTTTCTATAAATTTGACATGCTTTTCAATAAATTTGACATGTTTTTCTATAAATTTGACAATAAATAAAATTTTTCTATATGTCTATGTCTATGTCAGTTGTGTAACTTTACCGTTGTGTAAATAAGATGGTCTAGCAATTTTGCTTTTACAAACTCGATCTTAAAAATGAAACTCCAACAATCTTAGGATTTAACAAAAAAAAATTTAATAGATTGCTGATGACCAACATGTTTATTATATACGAATGAGGCCATGCGAACATCTTCCAAAATAATTCTTTAGTTTCACTTCATGTAAAGCAGTTTCCCATAATTATTCACTCCCGTTACGCCTGGACATGAAGTCAAAATAAAGTGAAGTCACCACGGGGGTGTCACGAAACAGGAGTTAGTTTGCAAAGGTTTTGCATGCATATTGTATTACATCATGGATGTTTATTGATTTGTGACCATTAAAATACTGGAAGGATGCACTCTTCATTATCAAAATAGTTTTACTAACATTTAACCAGCATTCTAAATTGATTCTCAGATTTCCGAATATGATTTCACTCCAGGAAGACACATCTCCAACATGTTCGTAGTGACTCAATGACGTCGTTTATACTGGGTTGCCTTCTGGAAATCTGGCATTTGCGTGTGGTAAATAAGCCTCAGACTTTGTAAGGTGCATGTCTGCATGTATCATGCCATGTGTTGTTGTTGTTGCTGTTATTTGCATAACGGTTAACAAAGTACCGTTTACGGCGCATTATACGCCCGCCCCGTGTTTAATAATTCTCTGTGAACAGTGAAGGCACTAGTTGGTATAGCTGACTGGAGAGTATTGGTCAACGGGACTCAATGACCTCGAACTTTGCTTAAGGTATGCGATCTTGAACTCACCTTAATGTGCAGAAACCATTATTTTCTTATCAGACGTACCATGACCGTGACCTCTGACCTTTAGACCCCAGAATCTCTCGGTTTCTTTATTACTCTAAGCGCAAGCTATCCACAAAGTTTGGTCAAGGAACTTAGTCTAGAACAAAAGTTATTGTGCAAACCCATTTTTTCTATAAGCCACAATGAACTTGACCTTTAACCATTTGACCCCCAAATCAATAGGCCTCTTCCATACATTAAGTGCGAGCCTTCAAAAAACGTTGGTTAAGGTACATGCTCTAGAACGTAAGTTCTTATGCAGAAAAGCATTTTTCTTCTTTCAGTCACCGTGACCTTGGCCTTTGACGTTTTGACTCCAAAATCAACATGCTTCTTTCTTACCCAACGTTAAAGTCATCACCAACCTTTGATGAAGGTACATGGTCGCAAACTGCATTTTTTCTGCAGAAACTATTTTTCTTCTCTCAGTCACAGTGACCTTGGCATTTGAACTTTTGATCTCAAACTCACAAAGTTTCTTCCTTACGTTAAGTGCAAGTCATCCACACAGCTTGGGAAGTGTAGATCGTGGAGAACTAGAGTTAACTAATAATATTTTCTTTCAGTCATATTGACCTTGACCTTTGACCTTTCGACCCCAAAATCGGCAAGGTTCTTCTTCACCCCAAGTGCAAAACCTCCACAAAGTATGGTATGTATAGATCGTGGATATAACTCGAGTTACTGTGCGGAACCGAAATTGGTAACAGACAGACTGGCGGACAGAAGGGGAAGGGGGACAACATCATTATATAATAGTGTTTGAAATCTTTTTATTGTTGTCAGGAAAAAGAGAGTGTTAGTTTAAATGCCTTCTCTCTCTCTCTCTCTCTCTCTCTCTCTCTCTCTCTCTCTCTCTCTCTCTCTCTCTCTCTCTCTCTCTCATGTGCTCATGTGCATACACACATACCAATCAAAGGTTTTGGGACAGTCTGTGTTTGCATGTTACATCTGTACACACACATAGAGTATGCTTCTCATTATTAGTGACATACAACGTGTTTTTATCAAATGCATATTTTGCATAAATTTAAATATTGAATATATTTCGCAAACAACTCATACACCAGTTTATGCCACACGGAGTTTAAAAGAACTTTAATTCATAGTCATGTACAATCAAAGCAGTAATTGTTAAAAGCATTGCATTTGATTGGGGTCTACAAGAATTAGAATCCGACATTTCTCACGAATATTCACTTAATCGTTTTCACTTATCTGCCTGAAACATCATTTTCCGAATACAATAAGTTTTTGTATCGCTTTTTTCTTCTCTGGTGACAAGGCCGTATTTTAAACAAATTGTTAGACAAGACTTACACTTCGAGGTACACAGGTGCCACAAGTGACAATCAGTGACAGTATCTCCATCATACCACTAAACTAAATTCACTTGTAAATTGTTCTTAAAATCTCTTCTCAGCCCCACCCCACCCCTACCCTCATCAGCTGCGGTAAATATTATCACTATTCTAATTAGAAATATAAACATTGACATAGAAATATAGTAATAAATAATTGAATGAAGCAGTAAAACAGTATCTTCATCACACAACTTTTAGTTTTCTAAACTTGTAAATTTGTATGATTGACTCATTTAGTCCGTAAAGGAGTCTTTAGCGTAATGTTAAATGCGCTCATGTTTGATCATCAGTTGGACGGGGATTGACTCTTGAAGTAAACATTTTTTAAGGCAAAATAGTTATTAAAAAAATATAAAAATATCGCGGTAGGCTTACATTTTATATATTTGCTCTTCTATAATTATGCAAAGTGAATTTCAATACATTTTCGCGTTCAATATAGAAGTACATCATTGACATTAGAAACTATTTAACCTACTTTTCTATTAATTCTTTCTTCCTTCATAGGGGCAGGGTTCGAATCCAACCATCGGACCTGATTGGGTGAGCTACTGTGGTGTGTCCTTGGGCAAGGCACTTTACTCCAATTGCCTCGGCACTAAATAACCTACTTGTATTGCTGTGCTGTAAAACACCAAACCAAACCAAACTTCCTTCATGAAATTTTTGCATTTCTTTATTTAGTTCAGATTTCAGATCCTCCAGTGTTAGCTAAATGAGGTTTGATGTCATCTTAACTTACAATTTTCCTAAAATATCCAGTACTGTCATCAATGTAGCAGACTTTCTCTAGAAATGACTTAAGACGGAAGTTATACTCATCGATCCCTTATTATTCCCGCGCTTTAAAAAAAAACAACGCCGAGATACTGTGATGCAGTATGTCCGTCCGTTCGTACTTATATACGCATGTAGAGGCAGGACCGCCAACAGAAAGTTCGGGCCCCTGGGCAGAGCAATCATGGGCCCCAAAACTAGATTAATTTTTTGTATATAAAAACCTGTGTAGTTTTGCATATACAACCCGTAGTAATCTACCATAACTTAGACTCTTGCAAGGCACAAATTTTAATATTTACTGCAAAGATTAATTTATTTTTTTATAAATGAGTTGACGGCGGGCACATAGCAATCGTCAAGACGCTGGGAAATTGCCCCGCCCCACCCTCCCCCCTTTCGACGGGCGTGTGTAGAGGCGTGCGTACTTGCGTAATGTTATTGAATTCATTATACACCGTTAAAACGTAACCAACAAGATGCTTCCACCTCTTTCTTTGTGTGTGTGTGTGTGTGTTTCATTTCTTTCATTTTAATAAAATAGGCGGACAGCAACTTGTTAGTCTATGTTAAAGCTAAAGACACGAGACTTTGGTCAGTGTTAGTCTATGTTAAAGCTAGAGACACGAGACTTTGGTCAGTCATAGTCTATGTTAAAGCTAGAGACATGAGACTTTGGTCAGTGTTAGGCTATGTTAAAGCTAGGGACATGAGACTTTGGTCAGTCATAGTCTATGTTAAAGCTAGAGACATGAGACTTTGGTCAGTCATAGTCTATGTTAAAGCTAGAGACACGAGACTTTGGTCAGTCATAGTCTATGTTCAAGCTAGAGACACGAGACTTTGGTCAGTGTTAGTCTATGCTAAAGCTAGAGACATGAGACTTTGGTCAGTGTTAGTCTATGTTAAAGCTAGAGACATGAGACTTTGGTCAGTCATAGTCTGTGTTAAAGCTAGAGACATGAGACTTTGGTCAGTGTTAGTCTATGTTAAAGCTAGGAACATGAGACTTTGGTCAGTCATTGTCTATGCTAAAGCTAGAGACACGAGACTTTGGTCAGTCATAGTCTATGCTAAAGCTAGAGACACGAGACTTTGGTCAGTGTTAGTCTATGCTAAAGCTAGCGACATGAGACTTTGGTCAGTGTTAGGCTATGCTAAAGCTAGAGACATGAGACTTTGGTCAGTCATAGTCCATGTTAAAGCTAGCGACATGAGACTTTGGTCAGTGTCAGTCTATGTTAAAGCTAGAGACACGAGACTTTGGTCAGTGTTAGTCTATGTTAAAGCTAGAGACAAGAGACTTTGGTCAGTGTTAGTCTATGTTAAAGCTAGAGACACGAGACTTTGGTCAGTGTTAGTCTATGCTAAAGCTAGAGACACGAGACTTTGGTCAGTGTTAGTCTATGCTAAAGCTAGAGACAAGAGACTTTGGTCAGTGTTAGTCTATGTTAAAGCTAGAGACACGAGACTTTGGTCAGTGTTAGTCTATGTTAAAGCTAGAGACATGAGACTTTGGTCAGTCATAGTCAATGTTAAAGCTAGAGACACGAGACTTTGGTCAGTCATAGTCTATGTTCAAGCTAGAGACACGAGACTTTGGTCAGTCATAGTCTATGCTAAAGCTAGAGACATGAGACTTTGGTCAGTGTTAGTCTATGTTAAAGCTAGAGACACGAGACTTTGGTCAGTGTTAGTCTATGTTAAAGCTAGAGACATGAGACTTTGGTCAGTCATAGTCTGTGTTAAAGCTAGAGACATGAGACTTTGGTCAGTCATTGTCTATGTTAAAGCTAGAGACATGAGACTTTCAACAGTCATAGTCTATGCTAAAGCTAGAGACACGAGACTTTGGTCAGTCATAGTCTATGCTAAAGCTAGAGACATGAGACTTTGGTCAGTGTTAGTCTATGTTAAAGCTAGAGACATGAGACTTTGGTCAGTGTTAGTCTATGTTAAAGCTAGAGACTTTGGTCGGTGTTAGTCTATGTTAAAGCTAGAGACTTTGGTCAGTGTTAGTCTATGTTAAAGCTAGAGACTTTGGTCAGTGTTAGTCTATGTTAAAGCTAGACACGAGACTTTGGTCAGTCATAGTCTATGCTAAAGCTAGAGACATGAGACTTTGGTCAGTGTTAGTCTATGCTAAAGCTAGAGACACGAGACTTTGGTCGGTGTTAGTCTATGCTAAAGCTAGAAACACGAGACTTTGGTCAGTCATAGTCTATGTTAAAGCTAGAGACACGAGACTTTGGTCAGTCATAGTCTATGTTCAAGCTAGAGACACGAGACTTTGGTCAGTGTTAGTCTATGCTAAAGCTAGAGACATGAGACTTTGGTCAGTCATTGTCTATGTTAAAGCTAGAGACATGAGACTTTGGTCAGTCATTGTCTGTGTTAAAGCTAGAGACATGAGACTTTGGTCAGTCATTGTCTGTGTTAAAGCTAGAGACATGAGACTTTGGTCAGTCATTGTCTGTGTTAAAGCTAGAGACATGAGACTTTGGTCAGTCATTGTCTATGTTAAAGCTAGAGACATGAGACTTTGGTCAGTCATTGTCTATGTTAAAGCTAGAGACATGAGACTTTGGTCAGTCATAGTCTGTGTTAAAGCTAGAGACATGAGACTTTGGTCAGTCATTGTCTATGTTAAAGCTAGAGACATGAGATTTTGAACAGTCATAGTCTATGCTAAAGCTAGAGACACGAGACTTTGGTCAGTCATAGTCTATGCTAAAGCTAGAGACACGAGACTTTGGTCAGTGTTAGTCTATGCTAAAGCTAGAGACACGAGACTTTGGTCAGTGTTAGTCTATGTTAAAGCTAGAGACATGAGACTTTGGTCAGTGTTAGTCTATGTTAAAGCTAGAGACTTTGGTCAGTGTTAGTCTATGTTAAAGCTAGAGACACGAGACTTTGGTCAGTCATAGTCTATGTTAAAGCTAGAGACACGAGACTTTGGTCAGTGTTAGTCTATGTTAAAGCTAGAGACATGAGACTTTGGTCAGTGTTAGTCTATGTTAAAGCTAGAGACATGAGACTTTGGTCAGTGTTAGTCTATGTTAAAGCTAGAGACATGAGACTTTGGTCAGTCATAGTCTGTGTTAAAGCTAGAGACATGAGACTTTGGTCAGTGTTAGTCTATGCTAAAGCTAGAGACATGAGACTTTGGTCAGTGTTAGTCTATGTTAAAGCTAGAGACATGAGACTTTGGTCAGTGTTAGTCTATGTTAAAGCTAGAGACATGAAACTTTGGTCAGTGTTAGGCTATGCTAAAGCTAGAGACATGAGACTTTGGTCAGTGTTAGTCTATGTTAAAGCTAGAGACACGAGACTTTGGTCAGTCATAGTCTATGTTAAAGCTAGAGACATGAAACTTTGGTCAGTGTTAGGCTATGCTAAAGCTAGAGACATGAGACTTTGGTCAGTGTTAGGCTATGCCAAAGCTAGAGACATGAGACTTTGGTCAGTCATAGTCTATGTTAAAGCTAGAGACATGAGACTTTGGTCAGTGTTAGTCTATGTTAAAGCTAGAGACAAGAGACTTTGGTCAGTGTTAGTCCATGTTAAAGCTAGCGACATGAGACTTTGGTCAGTGTTAGTCTATGTTAAAGCTAGAGACATGAAACTTTGGTCAGTGTTAGGCTATGCTAAAGCTAGAGACATGAGACTTTGGTCAGTGTTAGGCTATGCCAAAGCTAGAGACATGAGACTTTGGTCAGTCATAGTCTATGTTAAAGCTAGAGACATGAGACTTTGGTCAGTGTTAGTCTATGTTAAAGCTAGAGACAAGAGACTTTGGTCAGTGTTAGTCCATGTTAAAGCTAGCGACATGAGACTTTAGTCAGTGTTAGTCTATGTTAAAGCTAGAGACATGATACTTTAGTCAGTGTTAGTCTATGTTAAAGCTGGAGACACGAGACTTTGGTCAGTGTTAGTCTATGTTGAAGCTAGAGACACGAGACTTTGGTCAGTGTTAGTCTATGTTAAAGCTGGAGACACGAGACTTTGGTCAGTGTTAGTCTATGTTAAAGCTAGAGACACGAGACTTTGGTCAGTGTTAGTCTATGTTAAAGCTGGAGACACGAGACTTTGGTCAGTCATAGTCTATGTTGAAGCTAGAGACACGAGACTTTGGTCAGTGTTAGTCTATGTTAAAGCTGGAGACACGAGACTTTGGTCAGTGTTAGTCTATGTTGAAGCTAGAGACACGAGACTTTGGTCAGTGTTAGTCTATGTTAAAGCTAGAGACAAGAGACTTTGGTCAGTGTTAGTCTATGTTGAAGCTAGAGACACGAGACTTTGGTCAGTGTTAGTCTATGTTAAACCTGGAGACACGAGACTTTGGTCAGTGTTAGTCTATGTTGAAGCTAGAGACACGAGACTTTGGTCAGTGTTAGTCTATGTTAAAGCTGGAGACACGAGACTTTGGTCAGTGTTAGTCTATGTTGAAGCTAGAGACACGAGACTTTGGTCAGTGTTAGTCTATGTTAAAGCTAGAGACAAGAGACTTTGGTCAGTGTTAGTCTATGTTAAAGCTAGAGACATGAAACTTTGGTCAGTGATAGTCCTATGGGTATCTATTATGCCAACAAGGTTTTTGAATTTTGATCACACCTCTAGGGGGGTTTGAGTATGGTCAATTTTTACATAAATTTAAAATAACTCCGGAGTTGTTTGTCTCACATGTGTTGCAAGGTAAATAACTCCTATGGAGATACGTAACGTCCCCCATTACTTATTTCCCTTTCTAGCCATTTAGAGTGACGTGTTTTGGGACAAATAATTATCGATCATAGCAGATAGCAAATCATGAACCCACGCGTTGTAAAATTTATAAATTCACATGTGTTTGAGTAGTGATTGGAGATACACTGGCGTTAAAAAATGACACTCTGAAGTCAATGGGAGTATAACATTACGCCGTCATCTTAAGTATGACCCTATGCCGACAAGGGGAACTGAACAATTGTTCATAGGATTAACACCGTGAAACGGTATGGGGAATGGGAATTTAACATTAGTCCATAGGATTAAGATTGTGTGACGACATGCGACAAGGGAAATTTAACATAAAGTCTTAGGATTAAAATTAGTATGATCCTATGCTAACAAGAGGAATTGAACATTAGTCCATATATTTAATACAAGTATGACCCTCTAACCCCAAGGCGAATGGTATATGAAAAACGTTCATAGGTTGAACAGGGAGGGACGCTCTGGCGACAAGGGGAAATGTAATGTGACAAACGTCCACAGGATTAACACTGTGAGACGATATGGGTGAAATGGGAATTTAACATTAGTCCACATTGTGGGACGATATGCTGACAAAAATTACTCTATGCAGACATTGTTACATTGTCAATGAATGTCAGAATTGGGCGTAAGATAAGGTTTTCTTGTGATATTTGCTGTTAAAAAAAAAAAAAAAAAAAAAAAAAAAAAACAGAAAATATAGTTTACTCAACTTACACGGAAACCTTATCTTACGCCAAAATTCTGACCTTGTTTGACAGGGTAACAATGTCGCGCTGTTTTTCACCATTTGCTCCTTTGATAAATTAGTCAAGTAGCAGAACAATGTTTGTTGTAACAACCTTAAAGTATACGGAAACCTTATCTTAACCCAAATTCTGACATTGCTTGACAATGAAGCAATGTCTCACTCTCTTTTCACAAACAGCACATTACAATAAGTAACATTTCGCTGATCGTATAAAATCTGGGGCGACAAAAATAGTACATTTGTAACAAAGTGAAGTACCAAACTTGCATCATGCAGCATTGACATTGGATATTTTGCAACACACTTGAAAATGAAAATTGACTTTCACTCCAGCAGTGGCATAACTTCAAATTGAAAAAAAAAAAAGAAAATGTAGTTTACTCAACTTGCACGGAAACCTTATCTTACGCCAAATTCTGACCTTGTTTGACAGGGTAACAATATCTCGCTGTTTTTTCACCATTTGCTCCTTTGATAAATCAGTCAAGTAGCAGAACAATGTTTGTTGTAACAACCTTAAAGTATACGAAAACCTTATCTTAACCCAAATTCTGACATTGCTTGACAATGAAGCAATGTCTCGCTCTCTTTTCACAAACAGCACATTACAATAAGTAACATTTCGCTGATCGTATAAAATCTGGGGCGACAAAAATAGTACATTTGTAGCAAAGTGAAGTACCAAACTTGCATCATGCAGCATTGACATTGGATATTTTGCAACACACTTGAAAATGAAAATTGACTTTCACTCCAGCATCCAGCAGTCGCAAAACTTCAAATTGAGCCCCCCCCCCCCCCCCGCAAACATTTAAAGTGGGCCCCCATTAAGTTAAAGTAAAGCGAGATTTTTGACCCCCTCCTTGCCCCCCCCCCCCCCGCATTGCGGAGGCTGCGGGGGCGGTAGTTACGCCACTGCACTCCAGGGTTGGATAATATAAAAAGTGTGTTGGTTTGTAAGGTTCACTCACCATCAAATACCCTAGAACCTCTTCTCTTTAGTCTGTATTAAATGATCCTTGTTGGCATAGGGTCATACTAATGTTAATCTTATGGACTATTGCCAATTCTCCTTGTCAGCATAGGGTCATTTGTGTCAGCACATCGTCCCACAATGTTAATCATATGGATTAATGTTAAGAACCTATTTCCCCCATACCCTCTCACAATGTTGATCGTTCTTCACAATACATTTTCCTTGTCGCCAGAGAGTCCTACCTTGTTCAACCTATGGACGTTCTTCACATTACATTTCCCCTTGTCGCCAGAGCGTCCTACCCTGTTCAACCTATGGACGTTTTTCACATACCATTCACCTTGAGGCAAGAGGGTCATGTTACTGTTAAACCTATAGGCTAATGTTTAGTTCCACTTGTTGGCATAGGGTCATACTAATATCAATCCTATGAACTAATTTTAAATTTCCCTTTTCGGATCAGGGTCATTTTTTTTCAACATATTGTCTCACAATGTTAATCCTATGAACTAATGTTAAATTCCCCTTCTCAGAACAGAGTCATTGTTTTAAACGTATCGTTCCACACTGTTAATCATATGAACTAATGTTAAATTCCCACTTCCCACATATCATCTCACATTGGTAATCCTATGGACTAATGTTCAATTCCCGTTATCACCATAGGGCCATACTTTCAAGATTGGGGCGTAATGTTAAATTCCCATTGACTCCAGAGGGTTATTTTACGCCAGTGTATCCCCGATTGATACTTTTATGGGTTTGATTTAGTTTGACTATAACCTGGATAAATACGGAATTAGGTGAGGAATTACATTGGGTAGGGGGGGGGGGGTCGGTTGGGTTGGGTTGGGTTGGTTGTTTGTTTGTTTGGTCGGTTTAACGGCACTTGTAACCTATGCCGTGAAATTGGAAGCTAAGTGCCTTACCCAAGGACACGCCGTGGCACCCGATTCGGGCTGGCATGGACAAGTATAGAAGTTGCGACCACTGTATTACGAATCCGACATTCTTCCAGCTGAGCTACCGCTGCTGCCTTGGGAGGGGGAGGTAGAAGCTACTTCTTAATATGAGTAACAGTTCTAAATGAAAAAACAAAACACACCGCTCTTGAGCCAGTAATTGGCATGTTTGTGTAAGTATATATTACCTACGTTGACCTATATTTTCCTACCTTGTGCTGAGTGTGCCACCTCGACAACCCTCATACCGGTACTATAAACGAAACTATGCCTTTAGAACTTGTATAAAAACATTATACATGTATCTAAGTAAGACTGCATTTTCTTGTCTCACTGGCTGTCCTGATTATTAATGGTGGCCTGCGCCAACTGGCACAAGGCTACAGAGACGTGCTACATTTTGACCTGGTTGATAACATTGACATGTAAGAAATGCTGGAAAGTGTATTACAACCGTGTTCTCAAATTACTAATAACCTACCAGGGTAAAGCGATCTAAAGTAACTACCAACATTGCTTCTCTCTCTCTCTCTCTCTCTCTCTCTCTCTCTCTCTCTCTCTCTCTCTCTCTCACACACACACACACACACACACAAACACAATTTTTTTTATATGGTAATTTCCTGTTAACGCTATGGTCGTACCCCATCTAGCAATCAATGTAAGATTCTATAGTCAAAATATTTGCTAAATCATGGCGTCATGGAGATCTTAGGAATCTTTGGAAATTGCATTAATAGTTACTTGCCTTTATAATCGAACCTAAGTTACCTTCCATTTCTTTCTATGCTTCCGCTCCGCGGAGCGGGCTGTATATAGGTAGTAGTTTGTCCGTGCAACCGTCCTTCCTGTTAAGGGTTGTAAATCTGAGTTCAATACGCCCATTGGAACCAAATTTGCAGTCTGGGTACATCTTAGAATGGCGCTTTGTTGCACACCTAGACTGGACTGATGTGACCTACTTTATTGGGGTTATTCGCCATGACTTAATATTACCGACTCACACTGCAATGGCTGATGCAGAAATAACGTTTGGCGAGGGGTCTGTGGGACGGAACCGCAGGTGGAAGGAACGTTCCACTTGTCGGTTGTTACGCGCTCATTTTCCGCCACTGCTGCCCCCCCCCCCCCCCCCCCCCCCGATCCTCTCTTGCACTAGCGGTGGAAGTATCTCACTGACTCCCGCTCACTACAACTAAAGTTTTATGCCTGCGGACTTACCTTGATCGCTGGACAGAAAATATATACAAAACCGGGGACTTGGAAACACAGCAATATCGGGTTTAAACAATGTCTCTGACAGACTCAATAGGATAACCTACTGAGGATATCTTAGACTTTGTATATTTTTTGTTGTTGTTTTTTTCACTTTTTGTTTTTTTTTATTTTCTTTTCTTTTTTGTTCCTTTAACCTCGCAAACTAAAATACTAGCATTTGTAAATAAAAAAAGATTAATTGTCTATATTCGTTCGATGCTCACAACCTGAAGTTTAAATTACAATTTAATTTCATAGTTTGAAGATGATTCGACCATGTTTAAGTAGTTTAATTAATGCTGCCAAGAAGCTTCAACCTTTTTTTTTTAAATTGTTCATTTCTAACTTAAAAAAGAGAAAAATGAAAGAAAGAATAGGACCTAGTACATGTATCGTGATAACAAGATAAACACAATTAGAATTGCTTTCTACATTGATCAGAGGATAGTTCCTACTGCTTTAGTCCGAGTTTCCTCTGACCCTTCACACCCCATGTTTGATATTTGGACATTTATGTTGGGGTGTCCAAAATGTCCAAATATCAAAAATGGGGTGTGAAGGGTCAGAGGAAACTCGGACTACTACTGCTTGAGCCACACGTGTCTCTCTTACTGGGCAAGATTAGAAGATAACGCTAAATAAGGAATGAGATCTAAATGGTGGATTTATACCTACTTATCCCCCTCCTCCGACCACTACTACTGCTTTCTGCTATTAAAATAGCCAGAAAACCGTAAGAACCCTTTCATCTTCTACCATTGTTAATACTACTTCTTCTGCTACTGCTAAAACTATCATACTACTGAAGTTAATACGGCTGATGTTGATATTTTTAAATAAATAAAAAAAGAGCAATCACATATGCAAGACAGTGAACGTAGGATCATGTTACTACGAAATTTGGTCAGTTTTTGTCCATTAAAATTTTGCAGACACCACGTTGAGTTTTGGTCTGTTTCGTCGTAACGGAGGTTATATGATTGGTCTGAGGGCAGACTTAGACGGTATCCAGATCACGAAGGAGACACGTGAACTAGGAGTCGAACATGAAAGGTGTTGTTTTGGTGCAGTGACCAGAAAATTAGTGTTGCTCTGGTGTGTTAATGACCTTGGGAATTCATGTTTTGAACTCAGATGAACCGAGGTGTCCGGAACATTTGAGTGAAAATCTCGGCCTAACCATTGTTCTGGTCACAAGCACTAAAATACACCCCGGATTTAATGACGAAAATGCAATCTATCTGGGAGACTCTAGGCAGGTGACCGTCATATAATCAAATATAAAATTCATTCAGTTACCTTGTAGTTTATAATGTTCTTACAGGACTGCTACTACTACTACTTTAAAGTCTACCGAACAAAATCGTCACAAATCCACAAATTAAAAGTCTTAACTTTCTCGAGGCGCAAATTCCAATATTTGAAATGCAGGAGTGCGCATGAAGTTTTTCCTCTGCCTACTATCATAACACATTGGATTTTGTGTATTTTATACATTTTCCACAAGAAAGATATTATTGTAACTTGTTTAATGATTGTACAATTTTGTATTGTAGACAGAAAATGTGAAGAAAATGTGTAAACGTAGCATACATTCCAGAAATGATAATAAATCCATAGAATTGTCTATTGCGCCGCAAATCCGCAAACTAGGTAAAACGTCCGCAGTTTGTGGAAAAATCCACATGTGTCGTCACACTAATTCATTCATTGTTGTTGTTGTAAAGGCAATGCATCATCGATAAGATATAACAACAATAGATTAATAGAAACTGTAAACTTTGGGGGAGAAAATGTAGAGGATTAAATGCAAAACAAATGCAACATTTTGAACCCCTTTTTTGTTAACTGTAGGAAAAAAGCTTTGAAAGAAATAAAATTCTCAACGACAAAGATAATTTTGTGTTGTTTTGGCGAGAAAAAAGTTGTACGAAACATCTACAAAGCATGGATTGACAGACGAGAGGTTCCGAACGCAGCAACCGTTTGGCAGGGTCTCTGTCCAAGGTCACAGGTTTAGGTGTGAATATAAAGGTTGTATGAAGGATGAACACAATAAAGGAATGGAAAAAGACATCGGTGTGTCACTGTTGTTTTGTCTGAAGTTTGAATCCATCACAGAAAAGGACGTAATTATGGTCTAAGAGAACAATCTTTCGTTTTTTTTTTGTTTTTTTTTTACACATATTCAATCCACATAACGGGTATTACAAGAATAATTTGCCCCCCCCCCCCCCTCTTCATTGTCAAGGAATCCAGGAATTTACAAGTGATGGATACCCCGATATTATCTCAAAACTCTATTTCTTCGGTCAAAACCTTTACTGCCAAATAGTCACCCTCATAATTCCTTCAGTAAAGTCTCCGTGGAATGATGTAAGGAAGTTTTTTTTTTTATTATATCTTAAATACATTGAAGGCTTAAGATGTAATTGGGATAGTCCAGATTAGTAGCATCACCATGTCAATCAACCCTACTCGAGAGAATGCATATCAAATACTGGTATAAGGTGACGTTTTTTTTATAGTATCAGGTACGGTCGGAACGCAACTTTTACAGGAACAGCATTTTTAGAAAAATTCAAAGACTATAATGCATCTCTAATTATCAATTTCACTCTTAGTAAATAGTCTATCTATCTATCTATCTATCTATCTATCTATCTATCTATCTATCTATCTATCTATCTATCTATCATTTGGTAGACAAATGAAAGTGATTGGTCCACTTTGTCTATATCAAGCAAAAATATTGATTTACTCCAAGATCGTCATTATACTGTCATTGTATACTTCTCTTTAGAATTCCAGCTTTATTTTGAACGTCGAATATGTATTTTAGTTATCTCTCTATGGAAAACGACGAGGGGCATATACTCATTCAATAATATACAGCCAATTTTATTTTCCCGCGTATTAGCTTGGTTAGTGTGTTTCCATGTATGACGGTAAGGCAGTATCGCACCACATCGATAAGGTTTGATAATGCAGTAGGCCTAAGATCTGGACATAAAACCTATTTCGCTATCTATCTTCGCGCATTTTGTTGACTTTGTCTGCTGGTGTCAGGTGAGTTTTGATATTGTATTACTTTACTATTCATGTTTCCTAATTCCCGTTTAGCTGCGTGCGCGGACGAAGGATAAATATATACATTACTCTGCAGAGATGTAAACATTTCAAATTTCATCTTTTCCGTATGCTTTAGTTGAATGTACCATGATACAGAATTTCGGTAGCTTTTTAAAAAAAAAAAAATTATTTCTCTATTCCAACCTGGAAATGTCTGCAGGAGACTGTCCTAATCCTTATCCACCGGGATCAGCAAGGCACGATAGAATTACCTTCGTTGTATATGACATCCGGCGTGATGATACTATGGTGCACGAAAAGGATCAAATGTGCTGGGCACTTAACCCATTTTAGATAGCAGTGATTGACACAGTGAAATGTTCTTTAGGTTAACATTTAAGATAGCAACTCAATTTCTATGAGGGACCATTCACCGTGGTAACCACTAAATGGATTTGAACCCTTTTTGTACACCATATGACTCTGCCGCAGTGTAGAATTGCTATATGGAGTATATATACACATGATGAAACTATTGTTCGTTCAACTCAGCATCGCGAATGATATCCGCGTCTGTAGCTCAGTGAATTTTCACACGAGCGTCTCGAAATGTAGCTATAATTACCGAATTCGTTTCGCACACAAGATGTTGGTCCTGGAGGTATGGAAGAGTCCATTTTTGATCCAGGACTGATCAGTTATGGGAGCCTTCGCGTGCCACAAATAAACAAACATCGTCTACTCTTTAGACAGATCATACCATAACCAGGTATTAAGTGGAAATATAAAATTGTTTAATGAAAGACATGTAGTTTACCCATTTTAAAACCGTTTTGAATTATTTAACCTTTCTTTCTTCCATTATTTTACTGTTGTTTTTAGCTTCCCTCTGTGATGAAAAACATGTAGGAGTGCGGAGTTTCTCATGGCTTTTGTGTTTAGTGTTTGTTTTGTGGATCTAACTTGTTTCTGCCACTAACGAAGAGTTTGATGATGATGATGATGATGATATATATACTCACTTTCTTTTTTCCTTTATCTTCCTCTCCTCTTTTAAAAAAGAGTATGTGATGTAAGGCTGCATTTAATCCATTTCTATTTAGTGATTTTAAGTCAATTCCCAAACTTCTAAATCAACGATATTGTGTTAGTTCACCTCGTCATAAGACCAAGTGAGCTTATGATATGCCCATTCGTCCATTGTGCAGGCAGTCGCGGTAACTGAGCCCAGGTCGGCCACCTCGATGCTATCTTTGGGATAGCACTTCACTCCCATTTCTCGGCATGATATACTAGTAGCCAGTAATGTGTTAAAACCAACGAAAGTAAAACAAATAAAAAATCGTCTGTCGTGCGTCGTCCTCCCACAACTGCTATTTAAGATTTCTTAAAAAAAAAAAAAAAAAACTAAAAACCGCTCAACAGAATTTGAACAAATTTGAAAGAAAGCATCATGTGTAGCGGGTGTTCGGTTTGGTTTTTCGGGTTGGTTAATGCCAATCAGAATCAGCCATCATATACAGCCGGTGTTACTAAAAATAGAAAATCTTTAAATTATTTCTTCTCAAAAACCGCTCAACAGAATATGACCGAAATTGACGGAAAGAACCTCGGGATGAAGGTGTTCAATTTTTTTTAATGTGCCGTTCTAGAAATTGAAAACCTTTAAACGATTTCTTCTAAAAAAAAAAAGAATTTTACCAAATTTGAAAGAAAGCATCCTGACATAGATGACTTTCATTTTTGTACACATGATGCCGATTCGCCATTACAAAAAAATAAATAATAAAAAATTGCATCTTTTCAAACTCCGCTCAACAGAAGTTGACCAAATTTAACAGAAAGCATCCTGGCATAAAGGACTTTCAAATTGATACAAATGATGCCGATCCAGTTGCCGTTACTAAAAATATACAAAACTTTAAACTACTTCTTCTCAGAAACTGCTCAGCATAAATTGACCAATTTTGACAGAAAGCAATCTGGTGATAAAAGCTTTCATTTTTTGGGGTTTCAAGTGATTCAAATCTGTCATAAAATATGGCTGCCGTTACTAAACATTACAAATTCTAACGACTTTCTTTTAAAATTCATCAACTGGAATTTCTAAAAATGTTACAGAAAGCATTCTGGCATAATATGCTTTAAAATTTTTATATATGATGTCAATCGGCCATCAAATATGGCTTCCTGTTGCAAAACAGGAAAAACGTTAACAAATTCTAAAACACGACTTAGCAGACTCTGATCAAAATTGACACAAACTGTCTGAGCTTGACGCCTTTCAGATTTATGTGACTGATGCTGTTCCGCCATGAAATATGGATGCCATTAGTGAAAGTGGAAAAATATTTACACAACTTTATGTTATAAAAAGCTCAACAGAATTTGGCCAACTTTGATAAAAGCGTCTTGGCATAGGGACCTTTCAATATTGGACACATGATGATGAAGTGCCATCAGATGTGGATAAAGATATAGAAGGTAGAGAAACCGTGAATCAGTTGTTTTCATAACATATATAATCAACAGAAGTGGAAAAAATGTCAACAAAAAAACATCCTACTGAGCAAAATTTCTTGTTAGAGTAAATCAAGGGAAGTAACCTTTGATAAGGACTTTTTAGAATTACAGGTCTGAGGTTATGCAGAGTTCTTCCCCTTGCAGAAAAAGTTAAACATGGATAAACAAGGAGAATACTAAATGCACACATTTAAATAGAACAAGTTTATATATATATATATATATATATATATATATATATATATATATATATATATATATATATATATTTATATATATAATAGTAATGAAAACAAAACAAAAAAATACATGTTGTGGATTATAATGAATGATTTATAATTTAAACTTAAATAAATAAAAAAGCAATATTGCCAATAATACTCTCAATAAGAATTTCATAATATAATTATATTTTAAAACTAGCTGTTAAAATAACAATGGTTAGAGTGCTGTACTCCTATGCAGGAGTACCGGGTTGATTCAAAATCAAAATTCCTAATATCTGATCCCGCCTCAGTAAGTAAGGTGGGTTCATTTGCTGGGGATTTTGAAAAACTAGAGAACTTAAATCAGTCTTTGCCCAATCAAACCAGGTGTTGATTTTGTGTCTGAAAAGATGCACACCAATAAGGTTTGATTCTCAGACCAGGCTGGGTCAGCTGCCATGTTGTGTCCTTGAGCAAGACACTTTACTTTCATTGCCCAACAAACACTAACTATAGCGAAGAAGCAAACACCTTAAAGTGGATTTAGCTTATCCAAATCAGAAATGTTGTTGCGCGTCTCTTATGCACATGAATGAATATTTTACTAAGGAAAAACACTATGTGGGAATTTACTACTAATGTGATGTAGCCTATAGGGTGAAGAACTAAAATCGTTTCTGATGCAAACAACCTACGTAATTGCATTTGTTTACATATTTAATTATGTGCAAGAGAAAGATTTTCCTTGAAGAAGACTGTCCAAGTTTATGCATTATTTGCAGGAATTTATTGTCAAAAAACTTGACCACATTTGTAATTCTTGCATATTTTGAAGCAAGTGATATGTTTTGTTAAACAGAGTTAGACAGTTGGTTAGTATTGCAATATTCAAGTGCCGGAAACATTTTCTTGTTTATATGGTAATCACATGTATGGTGAATTATTTTAAGAAATGTCATATATTCAGTGCCATTACTCAGAAATAATTTAAATGCCTATTTTGTATTTTGCAGCTGTTAATACTAAAAAAATTTTTTTAACCCAATATGCTTTACTCCAGAAACACTTCCAAATTTAATTATTAAGAGCAAACAAGACAATGACCATAAAACAATTCTGAGAAATTTGACAGTTAATCTAGGCTTATCTGAATGGTGGAACTCTAACCTGCAACCTTCTGGTCACATGTCCAACGCCTTAATCACTGAGCCACCACAGTTCCTTGGGTGCAGATCTCAATGGTTTCCAAGTTAGGAGTCCAGGGGCAAATCTCCGGGGGAGGGGGGGGGGGGCAAGGGCAGACTCAGAAATCCATGCTGACTGGCACAGATTACCCCCCTCCCCCCCCCCCCCCTTGTAATGCAAATTAAATTTACATACTTTAAATGTATGGCTATGAACAATTTTTAAGTTATGAATTAGGGCCAAGTTTCCAGGAGCTGGGAGAGAACCAGGATCCGACGGTGGTTATATAAATGACTTGTCATTTTATGCTGGGAAAATGATCCTATATAGGTCTAGAAAAGAAGATAAATGACACCAACATTTTTAGACAATTTAAGAACTATGTGCCCCAAGATTTTCATTCCCTCTACACTAAAAAATACAGTATGCATATTTTCAATAACAAATCGTGGAATTTGATGTCGCAAATATAGGCATTTACATTTTTTGAATCCATATAGACATCACACAGACAAGAAAACCATCAGGATGTCTTTGAGTTTTGTAATATTCAGCATCTGAGAAAAGTAAACAAGTGTATTTGCGTTGAAAGGCTCTCACACAAGAAATGAATGTTTATGTAGCGAAAATATCAATTCCTTATTAGAAAAAAAATGTTAGATATAAAATTGGGGTCATCGTAAGCGGGCGACTGTCTGCGGACCCATTAGACAGGTCAAGTGTGTAAATGAGTGTCATGCCTGTAACGAACATTAGGCATGAAAGATAAATTGAAAATATAAGTTCTTTGCCATTACAAACACAATTGTTAAGAATGTCAGATTTTTGACCCCCAAAAAAACGATTTTATCTCTACATGATCATCTGAATAGACAAAATTGGCAAGGACTGCATTACTGAAACAATGCCCCACATCTGCGTTCAGATATGGTGTTTGCTCTATCCGAAATTTCGGAAAGTGTTCGTGTAAAATTTCGATAAATGAAATTAAAGTTGAAGGTGTTTCGACCAGTTATTTTTGGGGACGGGGGAGGGGTGTGTGTAATATTAATATAAAAGACACTAGCAGCTTTTCTTTGTCGCTTAAAAACAAAACAAAACTGCCATGGATGAATATGCACTTTCGGGGTATGACATGCTTTTTTTTGTCTGTATTTAAAAATCCAGAAAGCCATACTAAACATAACTACATGTACATACAAAAACTATGAAGCAACTCTCAGGTGTCATTAATATCAGGCTTTTTCCACACTCCCAAAATAGACTGCTAGGATTAAAACCTTGTCCACACTCTCCAATAGACTGGCTGGATTAAAACTTTACCCACACTTCCCAATAAACTTGTAGGATTAAAACATTACCACACTCCACTGCAAATACAGTCCAGGTGCAAAAACATACATATACACATACAGTCCTGCAACCAAACTAAAGCAATACAATAAAAAATGCTACAAATTTTTCATGAGAATGTTTTGAAATTAACCAGTTGATGGAAGAGATTTAAATTGCTTACAGGATGGGCTAAATATATTTTGAGGTCATATATTCATTATCATGCCTCTCAGGGGACATAATTTTATCCTAATCAAACAGTAAGTACTGTGCACATTAATGAATTACTGTAGGGACCATACACGTTTTTTTTTTAGGTGGGATCAGATATTACAGTGTTCAGTCAAATGTTTTTCCACATAACAAACCGTTTTACTTGTATAATCAGTATTCTTACATGATCTGTTACTAAATACATAAATTTTATACCAAATACCTTCAATACAAATTTTGTGAAAAATCGGGGAAAAATGTACTCAAACAGAACGTCTTATTCCGATGTTTGGATATAGCTGACGTATCCAAAACCAGCTAAAACTAGACTGATCATGTAAGAATATTAACTATTATTATAACCATGAATATTTTATGCATGAATGATTTGGTACAAATCTGTTTCATAAATGTCAAGTCTTCATTAATTACTGTGATATACGTTCATAATTTCAGAATAATCTGCCAGCTATGTCAGTTACGGTTGTCGTGGAGAATGGGGCTACCTCTGTTGGCGAAGGACCTCATTGGGACGAGGCGACGCAGATGCTCCTCTATGTGGATATTCTTACAGGCGATGTGCATAGGTGGAACTCCGTCACAGGAGAGGATGAAAAGATCCATCTGGGTCAGTCAGATTCACTTAGTATACCTGCCTAATTGTCAATCTACATGCAAAAGGGATGCACATAAAGGACAGAAATGGGGGTGTACCTATTGTTAATTTTCATCTAATTTTACCTTTAGATAAAGTACACCTGCCCATATAGGACAACATTTCTGGGGGCCTTATTGTTAATGTTCATAATTTTACCTTTAGATAAAGTACATTTGCCCATATAGGACAACATTTCTGGGGGCCTTATTGTTAATGTTCATAATTTACCTTTAGATAAAGTACACCTACCCATAAAAGTACATATGTTAGAGGGTCCAATTGTTAATTTTTATAAGTTAAATTTACATAAAGTATACCTGCCCATAAAAGGACTGAAATTTGGGCCCGTATTATTAATTTTAATATCATTTTCCCTTTAGATAAAGTACACCTGCCCATAAAAGGACTTAAATTTGGGCCCGTATTTTTAATTTTAATATAATTTTACCTTTAGATAAAGTACACCTGCACATAATACACATATTTTGGTGGTCCTCGAGTCCTGGTCTCCATATGGTCAGGTTTCACTGTATTTACTTCCTCAATTGTATTTTAGGTTTCACATTTTTAAGGATGATTGCTGGTGGAATATTGGAGTATTTTATTTTTTATATAGTTTAGAGTCCAGGAAGTCCAAAATGTCAAAAAAATGTATATGTTGATGTGCATTATCTAGCGTTACACTTAGTTAAATACATATTCCCGTTTAAGGGTCATTAAATAGAAAAGTATAGAAAACAGTGCCCTGTCACCAACTATCCATAAAATAATAGCTGAATGAGTATTTACAAATTCATCAAATACAACGAGAAAAATTGTATGTTGTTCAGTGGATGTTTGTACTAGGACATGTTTATTGAGTTCACACCGAAATCCTTATATAGAGGCCCGCGAGGCTGATTTATGGCAGATAGTAAATCGCTAATGATATCCCAAGAGTTTTCCTACTTTTCGTTGACTTTTTATTTTCTTTCACTTCATTGTTCTTGCATTTATTAAGAATGTATATTGACTTATATTTTCTATTATTCAATAATAGTTAAAAGATGCAATCAAGTCTTGTTACCTCTTCCCCCAAACCCTTAGCGCTCCAACACACTAAGGTAAGAAGTGGCGTCATTTAATGATGAAATAAAGTAATGATCACTCCATTTCGAGCTGTGCAATAAATGCTGATTTTACAAAAGCACACACCCGTAAGCATTTTTGCAGCAGACCCCCCCCACTTCAGCAAAACATTTGCGCTATACAATGAAACTTCAATTACTCAAAGTCTATGGATTGGTATCTATAGCGGAATCTGCATTAAGTGGCCATCTATAGGAACCAACAAATGGTCTTTGTAGACAGGTTGTCCTTAAATACAAGATTTTGAGCATCTAAGACTATCAAATAAGAAATCAAGTTTTGCGGTTTCTTAAAACAGATGGTCTGTTGAAATAGGTAGCCCTTAGCACAGGTTCAACTGTCTTAGAAATGTTTTTGAGGAATCTGGTGTAGGTCCAGATGAACGAAAATTATATAATTGGGATTCAACTGTACATCGGAAGTATATTTTTGTAGTTGGATAATTGGGATTCAACTGTACATCGGAAGTATATTTTTGTAGTTGGATAATTGGGATTCAACTGTACATCGCAAGTATACTTTTGTAGTCATGGACATCCCTGAGATGAATGTCATTACCAAAAATAGGGTTTTCCAAAGTTTAAACTATTTATTTTACAGTATATACTCGCGTATGTTCCGATACCAACTTCAAACTGCATAGACCCAGATCTGCCGGCATATAATGCACCAGCAGATCTGGGTCTATGCAGTTTGTAAGGACTAATCAGTAGAACAAAAAACCAACAAAAAAATAAAACCCAACAAAAACAAACCAAAAAAAAAAAAAAATTCCCAAGAGTATGTAACAGAAAGGTTTCCAGGAGTAGATAAAGGCTGCCATGAACCTTGCATGGTCATTAAATTGGCTTTCATGTTTGTGACTTATGGACACTATTATTAACATACAGAAAAAAACCTTTAAAAATACCATGAGTATTATTAGAATTTATGTGAAACTACTATCAGGATGATTGTGATGATGAAGTTGGCAATGACATAGATAATGATGATAGAGATAATGCATACTAGTATCCTTCATTTTCATGGTTTGGTTAAATAATATTGTCTTTATTTCTGTTTTTCCATAGATGCATCTGTAGGGTTCGTGACGCCCTGCCAGAAAGGGGGCTACATTGTTGGACTGGGTAAGAGTTTAGCTCACCTGGACTGGGACACAAAAGCTGTGAAAAAACTCAAGGAAGTAGATGAGGGAAAGAACACACGTCTTAACGATGGAAAATGTGACCCTTCAGGAAGATTATGGGCTGGTACTCCTTATTTGCAAAAATTTAGTCATGCTTTTAAAAAAATTGTGTTTACATGTTTTTCATTACTATATAGACACCATTACAGCATATACCGTTAAGTCTTGTTACTACCAGACCTGAATTAAAAGTATTACCTATGTGATTAATCATTAATGAAACTTATTCTGAAGGATTCAGTCGCCTTTTCTCGACTCTTACTTTATATTTGATTTAACAGTAATGAGATTTGGTCTGGTTTTTCCTTTTCAGCTTTTTGCTTTTCAACGAAAAGATACATTTCGATGAAACTTGACACGGGCATACGTTATTACTCAATCTTGTTTCACGTAACGCATACATATGCTCTTCTGGAAGTTTAAAGTCTCATAAACATAAATTTTGATTTTTGAAAAAAAAAATGTTATCAAACCATTTTTATGTCCACTCTATAACATCTTAACAATAAGAGGTATTTTATCAAAACTTTATTCAAGCATACATCATCACTACCTAATACACATGCATATCTTAAATTTCAAGATCATGTAAGGGTCCAACATTTTTACCATGTTCATTTCAACATTGAGCTATTAAAATGTTACAGACCTTTGCCACTTGAAAGTGTCTAGTTAATTACCAAACTCACATGCTTAGCTAAAATGTCGAGGCCACAACAGCAAGGTTGAAATAAGGAGCTATTCCTGTGTGTGCTCTATAACTTTATGTAGGTTGATGGCAAATGTTAGTCACTTAAATGAAAATTTCTTCCTTATCCGCTGATAATTTCTGTGCACACGATACCAACAACATTCACAACATTTTTTCAAACTTCTACACCAAAAGAAGACAGATCTATCTTGAAATATGAATCAGTCATGGAGTCAACAAGTTAAAGGTCAAGGTACAAAACATATTTTATCCACTCTGTGTAGAAACTGATGTTTCATACCACAAATTTTAACCAGTACTTAAAGATACCTCACCCTAGGCCCATGGCAGATACGTAATTTTTATTCTGTCACTACGTTAAGTTTACTAAAAGGCATTTTCTTTCTCCATCTCTCTCAAGATTAAAGTTGATGAAACATTGATTACTTATGGTTGATGCTTTTTTGTGACTTTTGTACTAGTGCTGTTACATTTTGATCAGGATAAATGTGCCTTTTTTAAAATCACAAATCATTTTTTTTAAATGTATGTAGATTCAATGAGGCCTGTGGCAGAATATATACAACGAACTTCCCTCTGTAATGTCCATTCCTCATGAATATACCGGTAAATGTCATAAATTATAAGTACCCAGCTTTAATGTATGCATGCACATGGCACATGGACCTCAATATTTTTCATTCATTCATTTACGAATATCTCCTTCAACAAAGTAGTTCTTCTAATCTAGGAACAATGGGAATGGAAACCAAGCCGACTGTGCTGGAACACCACCAGGGGTCACTCTACAGCTTGGAAAAGGACGGAACGCTAAACACACACCTTGACAAAATCAGCATCTCCAACGGTCTTGCATGGTCGGAGGACAACAGCATCATGTTCTACATCGATTCCATCCCTAGGAAGGTGTATGCCTTTGATTTCGACATAACAACAGGAGAAATTAGTAAGTTTTGTAATGGAAACTTGTGGTGTACAGGACATATTTATGACATTCATCAAAGCAATTACTATCAGCTCAGATGCAGCGTAGCATCAGCTGCTGTATTCAAAAATTAAGTGAACTTCCGATGACCGTCGCCATCAACTTCATAGCTACAGCACATTTCACTGTTTCTAGATTTATATACATGAAATTCCTCACTTTGCGGCTCCTATGGCTTTAGAATATATCATGGTGGTGGATTGTAGTAAGTCTCAACTAATTCAACACAAGTGTTATCAAACATTTTTACGTGAAAGTGTAATAATTGGTATTAGCTTCTTCTTGACCCCCCCCCCCTCTCTCTCTCTCTCTCTCACACATATACAGACACATCTGTCATATTAAGAACAATAATATGCTGATCTGAATTTTATCTCTCAACTTCAGTGCGTGATAATTTGTTTCCAACATTTGTAAGGCAGATTCCCAAAGTCCACGACTGTGACAACTCTGAAAAACTACAGAGTTACGTGCATATGTTAGAAATAACTGAAGAATCTGCATGCATGCCAATTTGGCTGCTGCTGAAGTGCCACTCTAAAGAGATATACTGTCTGTTTCAAAATGCGATTTGAAATGATGTGAGCAGAAACATTGCCTTGCACTATCCTTCCCCACGATAAGGCTGGCGACTATAAATGCAGTGTAGTTACTGTAGCGAGTTTATGGAGCAGACTATAGGGTGCGAGTGCACCGTGAGAAGGAACTATTTTGTCTTAGCACAGCCAAAGGTTGCATTCAGTCCAAATCATTAGTAATCCACCACCCCACCCACATACACATGTTATATGAATTAAACTTCATCAGTATGAAGACACTTAATCAATCATACAACATACTTGGTAATAGATCAAAATCAATGTTTCACATGTTATATTCTGGAATTTACTTTTACTATTATTAAAAATCAGGAACTCATAAATTATAAAAAAAAAAATCAGCATACTAATGTAAATAATTACGTTTAGGAATGTGAATTAATATTATAGGACGTCGTACCCAATGTGAGACCACTGTGTCATACCTACGCCCAGGACTGGGGAAAGGAAAGTGGCAGGGGGAGCAAAACCCATGATAAACCTATCCACTCTCCCACTTGTCCTTGTTCATTAGTTACATAGCTAACTTTAGGTTACAGACAAATTAAAGTCATTATGTTGGTTAAATTTAAGTAAAAAATAATTATCATACGTAGCAAAAATGTAATGTATTTGTAAGAATGGGATGTAAGTGACAAAATCTCAACTCCATGTCAACATTTACTTATTCTGGTGTGACGAAATGCATGATTGTTCATTGTTTTCTCCACACCATATTCAAGGAGGGGGGTCTTGGGTCTTTTCGACTCTTTTCATTGTGCTCCTTGTAACTTTGTATGTTGAAAGCCACAAAGTTTTGTTTCAATATAGTAATATTATTGACATTCAGAAACTGGCTGTTTTTGTTATCGTACGCAAACAGTAGCATAAAATACCAATAGATTCACAGGTGTTCGGCAAGGAGAACATTTATCTCAGTTATTGTTTTACATTTATTTGAATGATTTAGAGACCTTTCTGAAAAGTAGCAGTTGTAAATATATCAAATTATATAATTATGATTTGATTTATACATATTTAAATTTATTGCTGTTTCTTTATGCAGATGGCACCATGTTAATTTCCAACAATGAGAAAGACATGCAAAAGATGCTTGATTGTTTTTCGGATTATTGTAAAACATGGAAGCTGACTGTCAATGTTGAAAAGACAAACATTTTAGTTTTTGGTAAGGGTAGAAGAAAGACATATACTTTCATATATGATAACAGGAACATAATGTGGTAGATGAGTACAAACTCTTTTCAAAATATGGCACCTTTACTTCAGCTAAAAAGTACTTAGCCATTTCAGCCAACAAAGTATTGTTTTTATTACACAAACACATTTATAATTTGAATTTACCAGTTGATTGTCAGCAAAAATAGTTTGATAAGACTATACTATCTAATTCTTACAAACTGTTATGACATTTGGTGATATGAAAACCTAGACATTATTGAAAAAGTACATCTTGATTTTTTTAAGGTATATTCTATGTGTGAAATAATCACCCTGAAATCTATGATTTTTATGGAGAGTTAGGTCGATATCCTTTGTCTATATATATTTAAACATGGTTGGTCATTTTTTTTGTAAAAATTAGTAACCAGGAAAGAGTAAAAAATATAATGTATTTTATACAGATACTTATTAAGCAATCTACGATCTGACACCTTTGCAAATAAATGGATTTGTTGTATAAAGAATACTCTAGAAAACTTGTGGCTAAATTATTTTTGGTGAACACATTCTTTTTCTAATAACAAATCTTCGTTAACACGTTAAAAACAAATTCTTATTAACCAATAAAGACAAACCATTAAATCCGATATGAATAACTCATGAAAAGGGAGAACTTATGCTTTATTTAAAATTGAATTGGAATTAGATAATTATCTAGTAAGCTTGCCAAGAAGTTGTATTAAATATTTACAAAGTTTTGAACAAGTAATCAAAGGTTTCCTGTTGAAAAGGGATGTTGGGAAGAAATAACAAGACATGACAGGAAATGTGTATTATGTAGAAGTGGAGAAATTGGTGATGAATTTCATTATTTACTTGAATATAAATTTTTTCATGAACAACACAAGTGTGACTTGAAAAAAAAAAGTTTTCTACTAGACCAAATATGATATAATTTATACCACTTACCAGTATAAGTGTGAAAAACATTTGTCAACTGAAAAGTGTATGTAGGTTTGTGAATATTACTAAATAGTTTTTAGTCCTTGTTAATCTCTTCTGTGTTCATTTTTAAAATTTTTGGATAATTACACCTACACATGATGCCAATGCATCTTGTTTTTTCTCATATGTCACTGTAAAGTGACCTGAGAGTAAATGAACCCATTATTGCTATTAAAAACCAACCAACCAACCTACATGTACCTGCACCTGAATCCGCTGTAAATGAGCAGCATACTTGATGTGGTTAATCGACTCCAGAACATGAATGTGCCGTCCAGTCACATGACGCAATGACGTAAGAGAAGGACTGCTGGATAAAATCATATAAGTACACTACACATATATCTGTGTTAAGTTTTTGTAAAAACATGTGAAATATGGAATAGATTACAATACTATGACGCTATAGCAATCTAGATATACCAAATGCCGAGTTCATTTGAGATTGTTTTGCTGTTGATGTGTAGAGAGTACAGTTTGTATCATGTACAATTGATATGGTAACAATGTACAGTACACCACTTTGAGTGTGGCAATTTTTACTCTTTTATCACTCAAACATTTTAATCCATTTTAAAATTTATGACATGATTAACACATGAATTTAAAGTTGTGCTTAGAATTTTCCCTATGATTTATTTTACGAAATAATAATAATAATAATAATAATTAGTTACGATTATATCATGATGGTTCTTATCATAATCATCATCTACATTTTTGATAGCTTACATCGTGCATGTTTAGATTTTACTGTGTTGTTCATATTATCTGTTGTTGTCACTCTTTTGAGTAAAATTATAAGCCGTTTAATTTTTTTAGCTTTTTTTTCTCGTTTAAAAGTTGTCCCCCCCCCCAATTGTTTCATTTTTGACATGACCTCAATATACATCAAACTGGGTTGCTCCAAAATAAGTTGACATAAACCTAGAATATCTATTAGAAAACTTTATTTTTATTTTAGATGTTAAAGATCATATTTGTGTGTACGTGTGTGTGCATTTGAATGTGTAGAAAATATGGATCCTTTTGCAATAATGCTATCAGCACACATGTGCGTGTGTGTGTCTTTATTTCTAATCACAATAAATTAGTTCTCCCTTCTTCTCATAAAATGCCCCAAAGAGTCAACAGCCGTCATTGTCAGATCAATATAATGAAAGCTGTTAGTGGATATCTACAAAAAGGTTAATTTGAAAGAAATATTAATGAATGTTAGGAAAGCATGGGAATATTATGCAAAGCATTAATATGAGCACTGATTCCTGAATAAAGTTGTTAATAAAACAAAAAAGAAAATAATTTAATTGCAAACAATGGTAAATTATGTTTACAAATATGGCAGCATTCAATGTTTGTACTGGATATTATATCAAGAGGAATTTTTTTATTAAATAAATTTGGTTTTAACCCTGGGCAAATACATGATGTAGTGTACCACTGACAGTTGTGCCAAGGGTACTCCCTCATCACACATCATATGCTCTCGGTGTCCGAGTGGTTACAGAAAATGTGTACACAGAGCGGGCCTGTTAGTCTTACATGATTTTTGGGAAAAAAAGCAAGGTTTCCATGATCGGGCTTTTTGTACTTGATAGCTTTATACAGCCATTATACAAATGTAAAAAAACCTTGATAGAAACCCTTTCACAAAATTTGTTTTCAGATGCTGCTTGTGTTATCCCCACCCAATGAAGTTGTTGGGGGATACAGAAGTGGGTTCAGTCCATCTATCTGTGGTCTAGATATGCTTTTTCATATTCACAATTCTTCACTTTCAATATTTTGTCCATTTATCTGTCCACCCATTTATCAGTCACACTTTCATTTCCAAGACAATATTCTAACGCTGTTTAAAATATCTCTGAAATTTGGTTCACATATTAGACTAGTGGTGTAGTTGTGCTTTGTGATGAAATTTGGTACACGTATTAGACTAGTGGTGTAGATGTACCTTTATTAGACTAGTGGTGTAGATGTGCTTTGTGATGAAATTTGGTAAACATATTAGACTAATGGTGTAGATGTGCTTTGTGATGAAATTTGGTACACATATTAGACCAGTGGTGTAGATGTACCTTTATTAGTCTAGTGGTGTAGATGTGCTTTGTGATGAAATTTGGTACACATATTAGACTAGGGGTATAGATGTGCTTTGTGATGAAATTTGGTACACATATTAGACTAGTGGTGTAGATATACCTTTATTAGACTAGTGGTGTAGATGTACACATATTATACTAGTTGTGTAGATGTGCTTTGTGATGTTCACAGTTCTTTAGTTTCAGTATTTTTAATGTTTTTATCTATTTGTCAGTTCATCCATCCATCATTCACACTAATTTCTGGAGCAAAACTCCCAAATTGTTCAAAATATCTCTATGAAACTTTATACATATATTAGGCTTGTGGTTGAGATGTGACTTTTGCTTTTAGAAATTCTTCAGTTTCAATACTTTAACGTTTTTTTTTTTCTTCTGTCACTCTGGCTATCCATCCATCTATCATTTACACTTTCATTTCTGGAGCAAAACTCCAAAATCACACATGATGCCTATCACTTTCCTGTATACTTAGTAAATACGAACTTCCAAAGTATGAAATTTTCAACAGTTCCTTCTGTCTCCTAATAGACATTTTGGCGGGATGGGGGATGTAGACGATTTTGTTTTGTAGTTTATTATTTATTTTTATTACATTTTTTTAAATATTAGTTAACCTGTTTTTTTTTTCATCCAGGCAACCAGCGGACCGCAGTGGATTTTGGTGGACCTGACACTCTTGAGACTTTAGGTTTCCCAGACGGAATGACCATCGACACACAGGGGAAGCTCTGGGTGGCTTGCTACAGTGTAGGCAAGGTTATTCAGTTTGACTGTGAAACAGGTACTTAACTTAAGTGCACTGTAACTTTTTGTTCCATGTAGTTATGAATTCAGTTTGGAACGATACTTAGTGGAGAAAAGTAGTGGTATTAGTTGTTTGGTAATACGACTGAACACGCTTCAAATATCACTACTATTACCTCAACAGCAGTCATATACTTCAGACAAGTGCTTCCCTATTTTCTGAAATATACAGAGATTTCATTATTTTCATTAAAAATGTTTTTATTTCATCAGCTTTGACCATGCACATCTGTTTCAAAAACTTAGTTCAATATTCATCATGTATAAGCATATTTTTTCTAAAATCAAAGAACAAGAGCTGTTTAGCGATTACAATAGATGGACCACTTACAACTTTTAATATTAAAATCTTCTTTTGTGGCTTTGCCTACGCAATAAATTTATAAATGAATGCACTAATAACTTCTAATTCCAGCACTCTCAGTTACTAAACTACTCTAACATTTCTGGACCACTCATATTCTTATGAAACAAAACTACCCTTGAATCCCAGGACCACACATTAATTCTTGATTGTACATTGAGTGGAGCACAAATTAATTGGACAATTTTTGGAAAAAATAAATAATGGCACAAAGCTATATTGTGATAAACTCAAGTTTTTTTAGAGGTGATAGACGTATTTCATGAGCTTAATATAAAAGCAACAATCAAGAGATAATGTGTAATTGTTTACAAGTTTGGATGGGATAAAAGTTTGGTCAAAGTTACAAAATAACATATAAGAGAATGCATATGCCAATTTGTCGATTTCAAACATAAACAAGATATTATGCAGTGTTTTAGAAAGGATGAAGATTTACAGATTATATAATGTGATATTAACATTGAAATAAGCAGGAACAGATTTGAAGATAAGATGATCAAAACAGTAAAGTATGATGAAGGAATAAATTACATTTTAGATGTGGATAAATATACAAATTTGTATATGGCCAAATTTAAGGTATAGCAAAAAGATGAAGAAAATTTTACAAGGTCAGTCTACAATGATCCGACATAAACAGCTATAGAATTTATGGAGAACAAATTTCTATATCAAACAGCACATAGTGACTCAGTATGTGATGTAGCTCTTTTAAATTCAATCATGGAAAAGGCATAATTTAACATAAATTTGAAATGATTCATACGTTTGAAAGGATTGAAGAAACACTGCAAATTGCTGAAAATAAAAGTTCCTGTTCTGGATGGATGTCCTGTTGCCTTGTTTGCACCAAAAGACAATTTATGAGGTGTATAGAATTATCTGGATGTTATACATACCATTTTAAATAGCTGACAAAGAACATTATATAAAACATCTTAACTATGATCATGAAAGTTCAGTGGCTTATACAAATATCAGTCTAGTGTGGGAACAATTAAAACCAAAATAAAATAAAATAAAATATGCTGAATTGATAGAATGGTTAACTGAACAATTTATCTTCGCATCGCACAAGCAAATGAGACAAAACTATTTCCATACAAAAGAGTGTATGGTAGTCATGTGGATGATCAGTGGCAGGCAGGCATTGTTGACATGCAATTATATGCTGTTGACATTGTTGACATGCAAGCATACAAAAATTACAATGATGGATACAAATATATCCTGACAATGATAGATATTTTCTCTTAAATATGCTTGGGCTGAAAAAGTAAAACCGAAAAAGGGAAATGACATACACAATCCATTCAGAGAAATCTTCAAAAATCGAAAGCCTGAAAAGACGCAGTTGGACGAAAGAAAAGAGTTTTAAACAAATGTAAGGATTTGTTGGTGAAGGAAAAGATTGAATACTTTTCAAGTTACTCAGTTGATAAAGCAAAGGTTTAAAAGAACTCTGAACACCAAAGTATTTCACTCAAAAATGTAACCAGAAAATGGGTTGATGTTTTACCAAAGCTAATTGAGGGATACAACGACACTCATCACACAGCAATATACATGACTATTTCACTCAAAAATGTAACCAGAAAATGGGTTGATGTTTTACCAAAGCTAATTGAGGGATACAACGACACTCATCACACAGCAATATACATGACTCTGGTTGAAAAAAGCATGGAAGAAAACATCAAAAGTATGGATCAATCTATTCAGCTATTTGGTAACTGATACATTTGGAACGCCTAAATTGAAAATTGGTAAAAGTCAGAATATCAAAATAAAATATAATATTTGCAACTGGAAACCTTCATAACTTTACTGAGGAAATTTTAAAAATCAGACAAGTAGTTTTAGGTGATATGGTAGTTTACAAACTGGACGACTTAAAGGGAGGGGATGTTTTATGAAAAAGAGTTATATATAAATGGAAAACAAGATGACATATACAATGTTGAAAAGATTTTGAAGACCAAAAGAATGAATGGTAAACAGAGTATACTTGTAAAATGGAAAAGATATGATGACTGGTTTAAAAGTTTGGAACCAGCAGATAACATTAATCTATTAAAATAAATTATGTGTTAAAGATATATCTCTCTTCCGGAGACCAAAATTATACATCTCTACTGGAGATGACAGAAAAAGAGTGCAGAAATAGCAGCAATAAGGGCATGAAAAAATAGTGAGTTTCTAGAATGTGACATATGTGGAAGAAGTAGCACATTAGAAAATGAAGGTGTGTAAACATGCATGGTGTGCTTATTTGTACTAATAACAAAACCAGAGGGAAAAATAAAGCAAATCCAAAAACATCAGATTTACGCAACAAAATGGTACACATGAAATATAGACAATGTCCTAGCAGGGTAATAAATGTTTTCATGGAAGAAATGAAAAGAAATAACATTGAAAAATCTGGTTGAATTTCAATACATTTCCCAAAAAGCTAAAAAAAATCCCAAATACATTGTAAAAGACCACAAGCTGGTACAGTACAGCTCACGTGATTTTTCGGAACCCCACGCATCGCGGTGGGGGACTTAATCCCCTCCACTCTAGCTCCATGATAACACTCTGCGGTGGAGGCATAAATTGGCATAAATACCTACAAATCACCACCGCGTTTCGGCAGGCATGCCGATGTAAACTCCACCGAGGAGGGGCTAGTCAACATTACTGATTGACATCTGAACCGCCAATGAATGAAGACCACCCATGGAAAGACTGAGACGTCAAGACTGATTTACAACTGGATACCATTTTGAAGAATCAGTCATCTTTATTTCGATCATATTTGGACAATAAAAAAATAATTTAAAAAGGCTTGTATATTCAGTACACATTACTGTTTATAAAAGGTTGATCGACTTCTTTTGCAATAAGTTTATGATTGTAATTTATTTCAAAGAAATATGAACAAACTTATGCACTGACTTGATGAGAAGCACACATTGCTGAGCTTCTCAAGCAGAATAAATTTCTCATTTTGTTCCAAAGGAAAGTAATTCTCTGAGATATGGACAATTAAAATCCAAATTGACATCCGCTTCTGCTTACCCCCCCCCCCCACAACAAACCTAAAACACTGAATTTACACTGAAATGCAAACCACGTGCTTAAGTCTTTAAGCAGTAATAGCAGAGTCATGAGGCTGAATATTATGACTGCATGTGTACTGTATAAGGGACTGACCATTTAATATATGGGGTTTATATGTTGTTTTGTTTTTTTCGACTGGGATATTTTTTGTTCTTTCATCACAATATTTATTTATTTTAAGTGAAATATAGAACGGATTAATGTCTACTACAAAAATCAGAGAAAGACAATTGTTTTCATGCATTTACCCCCCCCCTTTGAAAATTCAATTGTCTCTCCCTAATAAAGACTTGACTTCAGCAGATGTTCTACAGAAATCAAGGCAGTGACCATTGTGAAAACTGTTGTAAAATATTAACAAGGGTTTGCATCAAAGGATGATGTAAGTTTCAGCTTGAAAACTGTGTTTTTATCACATGAAGCCATCTGACTTGGCGCGTTGTACTTTACAGCCGCAATTATGGTCCCGCCATTAACAACGGAAGTTTGATAATTGTTAGTAATTAATCTGAACTCGGCTTATTACCGAAATGAAAAATAATATGGAAAATTCTAAAATCGGAGATGTTCAGAGATTTTAATTTCCAACAATTTTAGAGCATTTTGCATGGATGTTTTGTCTCCACGTGTATTCCTGTTATTTGCTCATTTTTCTATGGTGAAAATATAAAAATAAAATATACTCTTTTAATTATTTGTACGCAGATATTAATGTATGCAGCTTTATCTTTGTGACTTTGGAGCGGTTGCTTATTGAGACAAGAAATAAACTAATTTCTTTGAATTGCGTTTGGCATGTTTCTGTACATGGTATATTGCTTTACAGCTACAGTTACTGTGGCCAAATGGATAGAGTGTGTGTGACACACACACATATTTGATATTGGAGCACGAGGTCGTGAGTTTGCAACCACCGACGGGAAAATTTGTTTCTTTTTTTCCCCCTCTATTACGCAGTAATGTCTAGTACAGTATTACTTTTCTTACCACTTGCAAACTTTTCCAGATTTCAGTTTACGATAACTTGTGCAGTAGTGATTTGGATTCCATATTTTATGAGAGAGAGAGAGAGAGGGGGGGGGGACTTTACTAAGAAGAGTTAATGATCTAAAATTATTCTTATTATTTTTCTGTATTATGCATATTATGCAATAGGAAAACGAACAGAAAAGAAAAAGTTAAACATTAATTTCATCTGATGCACAAGTTTGTCAAATCAATGGCAAAGAAAACAAACCCGCAGAAGCGCTGCTGTTGTACTTTTAGGTTAACAGTTAGCACATGAAATTAACATGTCAATATCAGCAGTGTTGATGGCTTCTCTTGTGCTAGGTTACTTGCACGTGTCAACTACATGTATCTAGGATGTCCTTTTGCGACCATTTGTGATTTTAAAAAAACGCTACTTTGGTAATTAATGCAAATTAGTACAGTTTAAAATAAAATAACAATGTGAAATGTTAATAATGCTTTATTTAAGCGATTGGATGTCAGAAAAAATCGTACAATATGTGAGTGAATGAGTACTCATGCATGGAGTAACCATCGGAACTTGTGCAATTTTGTTTCACTTCAGTCAGGTATGATTGCAGCTTTGTTATTAATTTGTTCGATGTTTATCGTTCTTTTCATTGCAGATAGTACAATATCACTGACTTTCATATGATCATTAAAATTTTGTATTGCGTTTACTGAAAAAGAAATAAGGATATGAATGCATGTTTAGATTCCGATAACATAGTATTGAAGAAAAAAAAATTAGATTCATTGCGCAAAATGTAGTATTAATACAGTTTGCGAGGCATTGTCATTACATTATCATCATCTAAAATATGATTTGGCACTATGTATCATACACTATCTTTGTTAGAACAAGGAAATATTTATAATTAACTGAATAATTTTTTTTTCAGTGTCCAAAAGTTAGCAAATTGCTCCCCAGAGGGATAATGATGTAGATAAATTGGTACCCCCCCCCCCTCCCGTCTCTCTCTCAACCTCTGCTTGCATGGGTGATAAACAGTAAACCATGCCCATATTATCGAGACCACGTCCACTTTGCGGTGGTGATCGGATGCGACTCCGCGAGAAAGCATGGTTAGCAGGGCTATTCTCCGCGACAACTCCTTCAGGATGCGTGGAGTGATGGTGGAGGGGTTTTTCTTAATCCTCTCCACCCCCACCGCGATGCGTGGGGTTCCGAAAAATCATGTGAGCTGTACTGTATATAAGATCTTGAACAACATAAAATCACACAGATTTTAATCATGTAATACTTGCATGCTACTATGGCATTGCTTTCCTTTTCTGGTAGGCTAAGTCTGCAGCCCAACCTAAAAATATTTCCCCCCTCCAATTAGTAATTGGAGGTCCAAAATTGAAAAGAACATGATCCCAGTCTGATTCCTTAGTCATAGCCAACATATGGAATATCTTCCTCATTTGACTTGAACCGAGACATCAGGGCATCAGAGGGGGGAAGGAAGAGAGAATCATTGCAGTAGTAGCAGGAGAGTATTACATAATTAAGTTTTCTCCTCCCCCCCCCCTTACATTTTAATAGCAGTAACACATTACCTGCCACTATTGCATTGCCAAATTTACCAGTTAGAAGGGAGACTGATGGCCTCAAAAACAAAAACTGGTATAAGAAACTTGCATTTACCTTTACTGTAGGAGTGTTTCCTACTGAAGGTTGGTGCTGGCTTGGCCACATGTTGTTCTGTCACATTTGGACCCAACAAGTAAATGCCTTTACTCTTGCGCATCAAAGATCAAAGGTAAAAGGATGAAAAAGTAGAATGAGATCGCCAGATGGCGGCTCACATGACATCCTCTAAAGAGCAGTGCTTCAGGTATATGTGACTGATGAAATATCAGAGGAACCCTCGAGAGACAGAAAGAGATCATTCCAACCTTTCCTTCTCCTTTTAGAAGATGCCCAATAAAACCTTAAGGCCCAAACTGGGCAAAGGAACCTATCTTGATCATCCACAGTAAAGATACGACTGTGCCTGAGAATCTCAATGCGAGCAGGGGTTACTGAAGGTAGCTAATTCTTAGCCAGAAATCCAGACTGGCAAAGAAGAGAAACCGAATCATAGTTACCTGTAAATTACCCTTTTCTGCTGACAAGGCACGAGTTTCAATCCATCTTCTTGCTGACGCTAAGGAGAGCAGGAAAACTGTCTTAAGAGTAAGGTTTTTGAAGGAAGCTTTACTCAAAGGTTCATAAGGGGTTTTTGATAACGTCCAAAGGACATAAGAAAGGTTCCATCTAGGCAGCTGCCTTGTGAACTGAGAACTGAAAGCTATCTATAAATCTAATCATTCTTTTCTGTTATTTCCTTACCATCCTTCATGAACCTATCAACTATGGAATCCTTGCTGAATGAAATTTATTTATCATTGTTATTCACAATGATTTTTACCTCTTCATTTGGATAATTTTTTACAAGTATATTGAAAACGAGATAACTGTAAGTCATAACTGGACAAGCTGTGAATGGATAGTAGCATATATTTTGGGCATCTGAAATTAAAATTACATTTGTTATGAGAAGCCCCTCTGTACTTGTCTTGTTAAGTGATCATGGTTGCAAACTTTGTGAGCATCAGCTTTGTCATCATGCATTATGTACGCATGCACTTTGCCATCACAAAGTTTTTTCTTTTAACTTTTTTTCTCACAGATATGGCATGTATTGATCGATTTAAAAGACATTTCATCACCATCTGTGAAGACAAGTTTTGCATTTTTCAGTCTTAATTCTTCGTACACTAGTTTTGCAATCCTATTGAACATATTGCAAAACATCCGAATGCAATCAGCACCTCTCTAACTGATTGTCCTGTAACATTTATTAATTGTCTTGAGGTACAAACAAAACCCTGAAATTGTGTTTAGATGTTGGCTTTATCCAAGATATATTTATTTGTTGCATAGCTGCATAGCACTATTACAAATCCTTGATTGTAACCACTGCAAAATCTGCATTTAAATTTCTCTTAATGAATCTCAAAGTCTTTTAGTGAAAATTCTGTTTAAATTCTTAAAGTCTGTGTATTCATTCTCCCCAATTCCTTTCTAGTTGTAATATGTACTAAAGGGAGTTGTAATGTTTTGGTAAGTCTTCATTATCTTGTATTTATCTAGCAATATTTCAATATATATTTCGCTACTAATTGTTTGGATATGTGAAAAAAATTAATATATTTAACTTTTGTCATAAATGTTTGCAAAAGCCCATCAGCACTCTCTGTTCTGCCAATCCCTGGAGGAAGCCACCTCTGGAGTTTAGGTGCACTTGACTGCCCCCAGGGACAGGATTTATCATTCTTTCGTACAGTGAACTAGGAGGGTTGTCATCTTGGTTTCCTATATCAAATTGGCCGGGATGTGAATAAATCACTTCAATTACTCAGTTAATTTACCACCCCCACCCCCCCATTGGTGCCCCTAAGTTGAAAGGCTAGAAACTATCGAAATAATTCAAGCTGTGGGCATAGTGTCATTGTTCTCTAGAGATTTAATGTGCACCAAACTTGCTTAATAACACTGTGAAACTCCCTATTGGCTAACATAGTAACAGACAATGCTTAGCGTTTGCTGCACTGCACTTGTGGTAGTGCAATGTAATTTGTTTTAACTTTAGTGTTGTAGTATCTCTACACTTTGAAGCCTCCATTTACTGCTATCTGAATTATTTCAATATAATGATAGTAAGAATTTATATAGTCGTATATAAAGATAGTGCTGGAATTAATTTCTCAGCGTGATCATTTTTATTTTTCTTCAATTATTGTGGTTGGGCAAATTCTATATAAAGTAAGACAAAGTCATAATAAATCACTGTTAGTCCTTGCACTATACATTTTTAACTTTAACAGAATACTAAATTTCATATTAGGTAGGCTAAGAAAAATATATGATGCAATATATGGCTAACATGTCCAGTCACACAGTAATGCATAATAATTTGTGCTCTACTCAATGCACAATCAATAAGTATGTAGTCCAGATACTCTGGGCATTTCTGTTTTATAAAAAAAATATGAGTGGTCCCGAAATTTTTAGAGTAGATTAGTAATTGAGAGTGCTAGAATTAGAATTTAATGATGTACTGTTTATTTATTTATTGCTGGACAAAGCTCGTGCAAAAAAGGATTTTAATATTAAAAATTGTTTAAGATGTCCAGCACTCTCAATTAGTAACAAAATAAAAAGCAAAGAAAGAAAAAAAAACAAAGTGTGTAATATTGTTCAACTCATTAATTATTATAATTAAAATTGTACAGTACAGATTAACCTGGTTTATCCAAAACTCATTCATCAGGATTATCAGTTTATATAAACTGCATGTCCCACAGCAAAATTCCGTGAACCACAAGAAATTTTAAATACAGTAGCACCTTGATAGCTCAAAGCTTCAAGGGACCAAGTGAATTAGCTCAGTATATCATAGCTCAAATAAATGTTCTTTAAATATATTACCGGTAGTAATACATGTATTCTGTCTGGTAATAAAAACAAGTTCGAGTGATATTAGGATATTCAAACTGTAGCAAACAAACAGTTGTTGAACTTACTTAAAATGTTCTTATTTCAGGGAAAGAACTGAGATCAATCGAGTTCCCTGCCAAAAAAACTACATCTTGTTGCTTTGGTGGGAAAAATTTTGATGAGCTGTATGTGACATGCGCAAAAACAGGTTTAACAGAGGAAGAATTTAAACTGCAACCTTTGGCAGGCTCTGTGTTCAAGGTCACTGGACTAGGGGCCAAGGGCAAACCAATGTATGTGTATCATGGATAAAGTGATGTTACAGCTTGTAGACTTGAGGAGTTTTAACATAAAGTTACAAGCAGCTGTCTAATTTTTACAAATTCTAAAACAAAAACAAGATGTATATCAGTGAAATTTGCATTGCATTTCTAAAGATCATTATTTCCATAATAATTAGTTAAAAAAACTTTGTACTTTGTTCTCAGATAATTTTCTGCCAATACATGTATTTACATCAATATCAGTGCAAAATCAGATGGACAAATGAGATAATTATGTTATGGACAAGTTATCACTTCTTTGGATGTAGTTACATCATGACAGTCGTGTTCAGCTACAGCCACTAGTCAAGTGTAAAAGTTGTTTTGCACATATTTGTATTTTACTTCTATCAATAAAATTATAATTTTTCTTTTAATATTATTTATAAAACTGCAGTGATAATTCATGTTTGATACACCCTGTACAATTTCATCTCCATGCTGTCTGTCATTTCTTCAGCACTGTATGCAATCATAGGCATTGAAAATAGGTGGAGGCTGCAATTGGATTGAACCCTGTGAGATCATTCCCTGAGAAAGGCAACTTCCACAGGGCTAAAATCAGGGTTAGAAAAATTTGTCCAACTTTGTAATCCTCCTCTGAGATTACTAAATTTACACAATTTATGATTTCCTTATTATTGATCCTAGGGTTACAATACTGTTGTACTAAAAAAAAACAACAACTTTTAAACCTAATAGAAAAAGGTCAGTCTATTAATACCTCCAGTTTGTCAATCTTTTTTATATTGTAAAACCTGTCTAATGTGACACCTTAAGAGAGCTGTAGTCAGAATTGACAGGTCAGAAAAGTGATATACACTAGAAAATTGTCCATATAACCAGAATACTTCCACCAATATGGTATAATACATTTCTTTACAGATCAATACTCCTCAGTTTTGGAAAACAGTTTTAGTCTGCTCAGGTAGTGGTAATTTGTAGGACTACAGAAGTCCTGTTATACTACACTTTTAGTCTGCTCAGGTACCAGTAGGTTGTAGGACTACAGAAATCCTGTTATACCACACTTTTAGTCTGCTCAGGTACCAGTAGGTTGTAGGGCTACAGAAGTCCTGTTATACTTCACTTTTATCTAATATACAATTTAACAATCACCCCTGGTGAGGAATAGTAACTTTTATAAGATATTTCTTTTCCCACAAAATAACAGGGTGACCACACTTTTGGATTTTTCCTCAAACTGGATTTGTCACCAAGGTAAATTCAAAGGTAACTGTTTGCATTTTTGTACTTAACTGAGCTTATAAACAGAATGACATACAAACAACAAAAATTCCATTGAATGCTATGTCTCACCTGCTCAATGTGGCATAATCCAGAAACCTTGAAATCACTAGAGCAAGAATGACTGTACATACAATAGTGTAAGAGAAACTGAGGTAAATGCAAAAACTTGATAAAACCACTAGAACATAGGTCACCTTGATCGACCTTTGCCTGTGGTAAGTAGTACCTTTCAAGATGAATATACGCATCAAATTTCATGACTGAACAGAGAACAGTGTTAGAGAAACTCAGCTAAATGCAAACACTCGTAATCAGTGGAGCGTGAAAAGGTCAGTGACAGTTTTGCTTGCAGTGAGTAGTACCCACCAAGATATGTATACACCAATAAAGTTGTATGACTCTGTATACAGCAATGTAAGAGAAACTGAGATAAAGGCAAATACATAGAGTTCTATGCCAACAACAGCATTGTAACAGGATGAAGCTGGGTGGGGTTGGATCTTGCGAAGACACACATCAAGTCAACATGAATGAGATGTTTATTTATGACACGCAAGTTAATGAATATGTCATTTTTGACACCATAACTCACAACCTTATTTCAATCTCACACAAACTAATTAACCAAAAGAATGAAAGATTTAACCTACACATTCACACAAATACTACAATTCTAATGACACAATGAATTCTACAAAGTAATATAAACGACCCTTCTCACTCCTTAGCTGGCATTTATATCAATGCATGGAATACAACATTCCATAAATGTAATCAATATGACCCTGTTCCAGTTGCATTTGAGTGAGTTGAAATTGTTCTGTACACTTGTGACTGATAATCAATTATCCTGCTGATATAGCAGATATGAAGTTGTTCAGTTCATAAAATTATGAATCTTTTGGCATATTGGAGAAATAAGCCACAATTTTCAAGAAATAGTATTTTTCACAAATACATGAATATACTTGAACATCAAGAAATAGTATTGTTCACAAATACATGAATATACTTGAACGTCAAGAAATAGTATTGTTCACAAATACATGAATATACTTGAATGGATGCTGGTGGAGATCATCAACAGGTATGAGTAAATGTACAAGGAGTTCACCAACAGATATGATAAATACACGTAGTTCATCTACAAATATGATAAATGTATAGTTCATAAACAGATATGCTGCTGCCATATTTATGTCATTCACACAATGAATGTGAATAATCCCATATCACAACTCACAATGAAGATCTAAGAAATGATTCCATGTACATGTATTTCAATCCTCCTGGCCTGCTGAAGGATTTGTTGGAAACCTTGCTACCATGCTGATTTGTTGGTTCAGAACCTTTGGCCCCTCATGCTGAGTTGACCAACTTCATTAGTTTTCCAATGTCACCAAAGTTACCATCAGTGCAATGGTCAACAATGATATCAGGGTTAAACAACCATACAGAGGTCAACAACTCCCCTGGAACAGCTCTATAGTTGGGGATTGCTTCGTGAAGTGGACAGAGCACACAGGGTAAGCAGTCCCCCACTGCCAGCACTTTCAACATGCTGCAGTAAGTGAACAAAATTCACTATTTTGCAATTGCCAAGACTAAAACCATACACCATGGGTAACGCTGTATGCAGCAATTAAACCCACTCTATATTTGTGTTCAGATACAATACACACATACACAGGTTGATAGTCAGCATTCTGATGTTGATTTGAAGGTACAAGGTCTTCACTCAGGTTTTTACATGTAATGGCATGTTAGCATAACACACAAGTATGAATGGATTTTAATGAAACCTAGTTTGTGGATAGATCTGAAGAATACCTTGAATAATGCCAGTTCAGTAACTTGTGTTTTGAACAATAATGGCCTGTGAAACCAGCAAATTCCAATAATATTATTCATGGATTTAACAAAACTTAACATTGAAGGGTTATCTTGATGTGTTCAATGATCTTCTGTTCATGATATTAGGTTCAAGGTCAAAGGCCATTACAATGATTTTTGTATCTTGTGAACATGTTAACTCCAACACATAAAATATTGTTATTCCTCACCATGACACAAGTTCTTGAAGAGTTTTCTCTTTTGGTAATGGTAGCCATATTTGAAGGTGAAGTAATTTCTATGGAATGTTTTCAGCTAGGTGAGCTCAAACAAGGATTCTACAAAATATTTACAGATAGGTGAGCTCAAAACAAGAGTTATATGGTCCACAGAACTTCTGTTTGAGCTCAACCAGCTTTAAACAATCCCAAAATCCTTGTTGAAACACACCAAGTTATAACGTTTCATTGCAGTTGAATTCACAAAATTCTGTGATATACTGCATCCAACCAAGTCAGAACGTTTCATGGCAATCCACTGACAACTGTAAGACTAGTTGTGTTCACAAGATTCTGTCATACAATACGTCCAGCTAAAAGTCAAAATGGGCAATAACTCTTGCAAACACTGCTGGAGTAAAGTGATTTGTCAATATGGAAATCTTCAGATGATGAACATAATATGCAGTGTTTCAACCAGGTTTGAGAAGAAAGGGGCCGATTGGCTCCTTTCATTTGAAAAAGTGGGCCAATGGATTGACCATAACCGGCCAACCTCATAATGAAATGAGATATCAGTTACATAGTCTATTTTACATGTTATTTGCATGATTCAGACAGCCTTGAGCAATTCAGACATTTAATCACTGGTTTGTGCATCTGTATCGGATCAATGGTAAAAAAACTTTGTGGAAACAATGTCCATAGACTTATATATGGGTAAAAATGCTAGAGTATATGAATGCAGCAAATTACAGTATTTTACATGCAACATGATAATTGAAATAATGATAGAAACAAGAGTCCCTCGAAGGGATTGCCGCTCCACTGGGTGAAAAGAATTTCCAGGAATGTTGAAACCATCTCCAATATTCTTCAGTGATAACAAGATTTTCAAATCAACTGCTGTGTTGGACATATTGGATGTCAGATTGGCACCATTTTCATTTAGGACCAAGTAGACATTATTATAGGTCTTTTGGTGAAAACCCAATATCATAATGATCCATTCAGGGAGTAGTGACAGCAAGATTTTCAAGACAGCCATCATGGCAGCCATATTGAATGTATGACTGGCATCATTTTCATTTTCATTTAGGACCAACTAAGTATCATAAGAAGTCTGTTCATGAAAACCCCATGCTGATACAGCCATCCATTTGGGAGGAGTATAGATAACAATATTTTTAGCATGGCCACCATGGTGACCATATTGAGGATCAGTTTGCATTATTGTCATTTCCGACCAACTAGACACTATAAGAACTCTTAAGATGAAAACCTCATGTCAAAATGACTTTCCATTTCAGAGTTGCAATAAAAAGATTTTCAAGATGGCCACCATGGTGGCCATATTGGATGTCAGATCTGCACCATTTCAATTTAGGACAAGAAGACATTATGAGAAGTCTTCTGGTGAAAACCCCATGTAGATTTGACTTTACATTTTGGAGGAGTAACAATAAAAAAAATTTCAAGATGGATGCTGTAGTGGCCATATTGGACATCAGACCAGCACCATTTTCATTTAGGACCAACCAGACATCCTAAGAAGTGTGTCAGCCATATTGGATGTCTGTGTGGCACCATTTTCATTTAGGACTAACTAGACCATGTGCTAACGGACAGATGGATGACAGACCATTCTAAAAATCAGTTGATGTAATACTCAAACATTTTCACAAATGTTTCAGAAACAGTATAAAAAATTTGTAATTGTCGATACATCCAGAGATGCTGCCAGAAATTTTCTTAAGAGGAGGAGGTCCCCCACACTTTCCTCCAGAGGGGAGGGGGGCAAGGGTAAACTATGCCGAATGGCAGCTGATGAATGACAACATTATTATAAGGTGCAATAACACCTAATTTAAACCAAGCATTTAATGATTTTGTATCACTTCTTTGATAATAAAAGTATAAGGTATCTGCAAACCTAATTGTTGCTCAGCTGGTAAATATTCTTCTTTGTTTCTTATCACTCCCCTTCAAAAAATCCTTTGTAAACTGAAAATAATTTACTGGACCACACACACATCTGTAAAATCAGTTTATTTACTGTTTCAGATGTTAGCCCACAGGCCTTTGAAACTCTACAACTGTAGCAAGAAAATGTCAGAATATCTAACAAAAAATGGAAGAAAAATCCTTACCATAGATATATATATATATCGGATTTTGTTTAGTTTTTTTCTCAGACATTCTGACATTTTCATACTTCAGTTAAGGTCTGTGGTTATCCTATTCCGAGGAGTAAGGTGAATTTCGCTTTGAGAACTGAATCCACATTCACAATCCGCTTTTATAACGGCAGAACCGCTGCAATTATGGCCAATCTGAATAGATTCGGGAACTGGTTTTCAGGATATATATCCAAAACACAATGTTCCACAATTCATGCATGTTTTTCCTTGGATATTTCTGTTGATAGATAAGATTTTCTGCAAGGCCTAAACAATAATAAATGACATAATGCAAGTTATTTCTGTATTACCACTTTCTGCGCTATATTCAGTTGGCAGCAAACCATCAGATAGTTCATTGTCCCTAGTTTCATCCTTAACAGATGATCTTTCAATCTTGCTGACTTTCCAAAAGAAATCAGCTATCTTTTGTTTCAACATGACACACTGCTGTTGTACTTCAGACATTTCCCTAATGGCTGATTGATGGATCAATTTACCATACTGCTCCAGGAAACAATTCAATCGGAATACCTCCATATTTTCTGCAATACTCCAATAGATCTCCATCATAAAGTTGCTTGAAACAATATTCCCCACAGATATAGGATTAATTGAGACCATGGATAAAAGGTTAAAAAGACAATGATCTGATCAATCTAATTAAAAAAAAAAAAATCACAAATTGGGTACAAGAAATCGCAAAAACCACAGATAACTTGCGCGATCTTTCCCCATTGGGTTTTAAAAAAGTTGCGTGACCCGCTGTCACTTTTGTGAGAAACTTGCGATCCTGCGACCTGGCAGCATCTCTGTACATCTCCTACCTAGCAATGCAGACGTACTAAAGGCAAATTTTTAGAGTATATACTTATGGGTGCCAATGAAGTACATATACAAAAGCCAACCATTCAGCTTTGTGTGACTTTTAACTTGTCTAGGCTGAATCGACAAATTTGTACGTATAACATTACTAACGGACATATATCAAAGGAAACAATTTTGAAAAAGAGAAAAGAATTTTCAGGTTAGTGATAAAAAAGAAAGAAATACTTACAAAACCTACTTTGTACAGAAAATATTTGATGGGCTTCCTTTAGACTATTATAGACTATGCCTCTAAAAAAAGTAGCCATTCACATTTGCCATAATTAATTAGCTATAAGAAGGTCACATGGACCATCATGTCCAAAATCATGGAAGGAACATATATCAATGATACACATGGACAACACTTTTAATAGGTAAGTAGAAGATACAAACACCAGCAAAACACGAAAGGAAAAGCTACAGTGAGTTTTTGTGGGCATTATTTGCCCTCTGTATCAGTAACATACCAAAGTGGTAGTACCTTTGTTCCGGGAGTTTGCATAATCTTGTGTCCACAAAAAATTACTTCAATTTCAACTCTACAGATCTGATGTTGCAGATGTCATTTGTTAAATTAGTTGATATAGCTATAAATTTGCCACAATAGTGAAAAAATTTAGCATTTTGTCTTTTGATTCATCTCAAGGACTTAAACAGTCAGACTATTTCCTACATAGGGAGGAATTTCAATTCACAAAGTTGATGGCAGCTATGACTGAAATGTTGGGTCAGCCCACAAAAATCACTTTGACCACCATTTTCCATTAAAAAAAGCAGGCACAAAAATCATTATAGCCACCATGCCACTCCACTAGAGTAGTTTCAACTAAAGACAGGTACATATATGTGGTTTTACTTTTCATAAGGTTATCTGTCCCAGAGATTCATAAATGACAAGCAAACAAACCTGTCTAAATGGTGCCATAAATCATCAGTCATCAGATAAGATCATGGTAAACAAACTTAGCATGATACTCAAAGCCCCTCCTTTACATTTTCAGAATTATAATTGAAAAAGATCTTCATTTGAAATACAGGGGTCTATGCATTTTTGAAAAATGATTTTACTTGTTTATAAGTCAAGTTCAACTACAAACTGCACAGACCCAGATCTGATGTCGCATAATGCACTGGCATATCTGGGTCAATGCAGTTTGCTAGGAGTAATCAGTAGAACAAACAACACAGACCCTTATCTGCCTACGCCTAATGTGACAGCAGATCAGGGTCTATGTTGTTTGCAGTTAGACTCGGCTTATAATCGAGTAAAGATGGTACATCAATTTTTAGTCTCAAGATTACATGTTTTCTACTTTGCAATGGGAAAAGTATCACCAATCTTAAAGTGTGTTACATTTGCATATGTGTTAGAATCATTAGCAAGTGGTGAATCTTCTCTATTTTGGGTACTATAGTTAAGTTTACTAGAACTAATATGATGTTATAACAAAAGTACCGTGAATGGCACATTATACGCCCACCCCATATTTAATATTCCTCTATGTAGGCACTAGTAGGGCATGGCTGACTCGGGAGATTATTGACCAGCAGGTTTCAATGACCTGGACCTTTGGTCAAGATATGTGGCCACGAACTAAACTTACTGTGCAGAAACCATTATTTTCTTATTGGGCTTACCACAACAGTGACCTCTGACTGTTGGACACCAGAATACATCAGTTTCTTTATTACTCCAAGTGCAAGCCATCCACAAGATTTGGTCAAGAAACTTACTCTAGAACAAAAGTTATTATGCAAAATCCATCTTCTTTGAGCCATAATGATCTTGCCCTTTAACCTTTGGACCCCCAAATCAATAAGCCTCTTCCATACCTTAAGTGCAAGCCCTCCACAAACTTTGGTCAAGGTGCATAATCCAGAGTTAAAGTTATTATGCAAAAAAAAAAACATTTTTCTTCTTTCAATTACTGTTATTTTGACCTCTGACCTTTTGACTCCAAAATCAATAGTCTTCTTTCTTACTTAACGTGTAAGTCATCCACATACTTTGGTGAAGGTACATAGTCAAGAACTGATATTTTGGTGTAGTAACCATTTTTCTTCTCTCAGTGAGTTACCTTGACCTTTGACCCCTAAAATAAGTAGTCTTCCTTAGTCCAAATGCCATCCACATAGTTTGGTACTGGTCTGTGATGTAGAACTAATGTTACTGTGCAGAAATCATTTTTCTTCTTTCAGTCACTGTGACCTTGGCCTCTGACTTTTTGACCCTAAAATCAATGTTTCTTCCTAACCCCAAGTGCAAGCCATCCACAAAGTTTGGTCCAGGTCTCTAATGTTGAACTAATGTTACTGCCAGACCTTTTGTCCTCAGTCAGTGACCTTGACCTTTGGACCAGGAAATCAACAGATTTGTTTTCCTTACCCCAAGTTTAAGCCATCCGCAAAGTGGTAACTCGAGTAAATTGTGTGGAAATGAAATAGGATGGACAGATGGATGGACAATGTCACAACGTAATACTCTTCATCTTATGGCAGACATATAAAAAAAGAAGTAAAATGATTTGCACAGGTTGCTTTCCTTTGCTGGAAATAACAATCTTGATTTTCTGCTGAAACTGTATGAGGTACTATTTTATTTCCACTTGTTTCTGTTAAAATTAAAATTCACAATGTACAAAATTCATGAAAAAAGTTATTCCCCTCGAAACAATTTCACTGATCTTTAAGTTGCCCCCTTAAAACTTCACAGTTCTTCTGCACGTTGATTACTGTAAACTTGCATTTGTAGAACATATCTAAAAAAAACCCTATCATCCTTATGAAAAGTTCTAAAATACACATACTCAAATCAAATGAATAAGAAAGAGTAGTGAAGAAACCAAACTTGTCAATTCACATTCCCACAAGGAAAATCAAACAATTTAGGCAACGTTCCAACACAGGCATACTGCTACTGATGGTAAGCCAGCTGTGAATGCTTGCAGCTGCCTCCAGAATTTACAAGCTGCCATTGTGTATGTGTCACTTCCTACAGATTAGAATGGACTGAGGTGTGTCCATATAACACTCACATTAAGAGCTTTGTTTTGTGTTTTACTCAACAACAAAACAGATGTTATCTATAATAAATACTCTCACAAAAAACGATAAACATTGCCAAAAGCAGTTGGATTTTGGTATCATGAATTTTAATTTAAACTCTCACTTATGACTGTTTAGAGGTTAAAATACAATCTCTGTGACAAATGAAAATTATTGTTATCTTAATATAATTACATGGGTCATTTGTCTGTGCTATTTCAAACTCATCCAAAATGTTCTCATTACCTAAAATCCAAGTTAGATGATACAGAGATATAGTCACAAAATAGAACCTTCAACGTCAATTCAGCTTTTCTGATGATGTGAAAGACACTCAAGTCAAAAGGTTTTGTTTTGATTCCTGATACTGATATTCAATTTCCACTCTTTCATTTCCTACTTAATTTTGACTGACACTGGAAAATCTCACACAAGGCATTGTCACATTCTGAACGTCTGTACACTACTGATTGAACCAAAGGGTCCTGGAAATGGTCTCTGACAGTCAGATTTCAGCCTCTGATTAGGATTTTTTACTGCTGGGTTTCAGTTCATCAAAACAGGATCTCAAGAAGATATGTGGCTTCATCTTCTGGGGATCAAAGCCCTCATGACCCTGGAAAAAAGACAAGGGAATATTACTATGGGGATCAAAACCCTCAGGACTCTGGAAAAAACTTATGGGAATATCACACAGTAAATTCCTTCATTTTCATGTATTATTAATTTTTGTGGATTCGTAATACATCATCTTTCTGTGGATAGCTGAATATTTCAATTCATCAATGTACTGAAATGTGTGCTGTCCTCAAAGCTGCAATTTCTGTATTTTTTTGTTCTTATATTTCTTCCTGAAATTCACACAATGTCTTTGAATTCCATAAAGTAGTCTTTCACAAATTGTCCGTGATAACCATGCATGCTGTTATGATACTGAAGCAGATTAGCACTAATGAGTTGGGGGACTGCCCAATTAGAGAAGCTTTTATCTCATTTTATATGAACTTGCTACTTTAATATATGTGCACTGCTACCAAATCTATCTTGAAAACAAATTATACCTTGAAATGATCATTCTGAGGTGAAATCATGTCTTTATTGACATAAATTTCCCATGGTTGTTGCCTATGTATTTACATTCATATGTTTTCCACCATTCTGTTCAACTATTTGTATATTTGGAAATCCCACAATAAAGTAACTAAGAAATCTTAAAATTCTGTGAGAATAAATCAACTTCAAATTAATTTCCTAACCAATGTTATTGAAAATTTGTAAAGCACTAAATCATGTGATTCTAACAGTGTGCAGATTTCAGCCAGTTCTAAACTTATGAAAAATACAGACTCTGTAGCTTTAAAGGAGGAAAACCTATCATTAGGTCTAGAAATCTGTGCTGAAACAGCTGCAAAATCCATGAAAATTATGAAATGTAATGAATTCACAGTATATAAAAACAAACCTGTGCAAATGTGGACCCAGATGTGCCATCTCATAAAGCAATGACAGATCAGGGTCTATGCCATTTTGATGATTACTACATATATCACATTTCAGGTGGTCATGAGACCATTGATAACTATCAACATCCATCTTTGAAACAGGTATACAAATTTTATACTTTTTACCCATCATGCACCATGCTAATGTGAAGCTACCAACAAATCACTGTAGTTCATTGGGGAGTTTCCAAAGGAGGCATTATGGGAATGATGTTATTGTTGTGTGGTGAGCTCACCAACTAACCAATCAAGAGACAGAGATTTTATATGATATTGGCTTACAAATTTACACTGGGTACCATTGAACTATGCCATTCACTTGCAATATCTAATAGAATGGACAGTGTAGACTCTCATCTATTGACACATTATGCAATGTCACTTCTGGGTCAAGTCTGCAGATGAGTATGCATTATACACAATGAAATTACCATATTTTCTCATGTACAAGTCTGGTCCAACTGCAAAAAACATAGACCTGATCTGGAATTGCATAATTTGCTGGCAGATCAGTGTTGTTTGTTATACTGATTAATCCTAACAAGCTACATAGATCCAGATCTGCTGGCACATTATATGACAGCAGATCTGGGTCTATGCTGTTGGCATTTGGATCCAACTTGTGTATATACAACAAAGTCATAAAGTTTCAAAAAATAAGACTATATGAAAATCTCAAACACATTTTGTTATATTATTCAGTAATTCATTTCACTTATTCATTCATTTATATATTCAAAGCCATCTAATGTATCTACATACTTACCGGACAGTGTGCTTATATTAATGCATGTATATGAAAGATGACATACACAATTTTCCTAGAATGTAAGTCAGGGGTGTCAAACTCATTTGCTATGGCGGGCCAGATTTGATATAAATAATAATAAATAATAATAAATAATGAGTTTGGCAGGCTGTATGTTGGACAACCCTGATGTAAGTAATGCTGTATCTAAGGAAAGAGAGAATTTTGAAACAGTAAACTCATCACATATATCACAATTGCTTTGTTTTTTCTTATTAAAAAAACCTCGGACTAAAGAAGCTTTTATGGCCCATCATCCCATGCTTTTTATTACACAATTTCTCCAGCAGTAAAATACGAGACAAAGCTACAGACAGATGAAGAGTATCACAATATCCCCGACACCAAAGCATGGAAACAAATATTAGCAAAAATTTTTTACTGACCTTGAAAATGTTAGGATTACATTCTTATGAACTAATATCAAGTCAACACTCTCAAATATACTATCAATATACTACCTTTGACCCCACTCTCAAATATACTATTAATATACTACCTTTGACCCCACTCTCAAATATACTATTAATATACTACCTTTGACCCCACTCTCAAATATACTATTAATATACTACCTTTGACCCAACTCTCAAATATACTATTAATATACTACCTTTGACCCCACTCTCAAATATACTATTAATATACTACCTTTGACCCCACTCTCAAATATACTATCAATATACTACCTTTGACCCCACTCTCAAATATACTATTAATATACTACCTTTGACCCCACTCTCAAATATACTATTAATATACTACCTTTGACCCCACTCTCAAATATACTATTAATATACTACCTTTGACCCCACTCTCAAATATACTATTAATATACTACCTTTGACCCCACTCTCAAATATACTATCAATATACTACCTTTGACCCACTCTCAAATATACTATTAATATACTACCTTTGACCCCACTCTCAAATATACTATTAATATACTACCTTTGACCACCTCTTAAATATACTACTGTTACATATAATGTTTACATATTTAACTTTGTCCTTGGTTATAGGATGTAAACAAGTTGCTTACTTAGAATTCGAGGTCATGGTTGTTTTTGTTTACAATTATACTGGTTTTTCCACTAGAATTACTGATATTTTGTCAGATAAACCATCTGATTTGCTAGAAAATTCTGTCAGGTGACCCATGCTTATATATAGGAAGTTTGGTAAGCAGTATTTTATTCCTATGCTAGCTATCAGTCTTTAAGGAATTTGGTTTAAAAATCAGATGTTTATAGCTGTGATGTGAAAATCAGAGCAAATTCAGAGAGAGGAATTATTTATTTAAAATATTCATTAGAATACCAAAGTGCTCATGGACTTTAGGACTTTTTGAGATTAATACATGACTTTAGGTTTTTTGTGAAATCATTCAAAGATTCTGGATTACATCATTGTGGTACATCAGGACATTCAAGACTACTGACATATCAGTACCTTTAAGGTTACTGGAATTCATTCAGAACCTTCTATATTTTGGACTTGTGATTAGTACACTTAGGTTTATTGGATTATTTGGACTTTAATTCACATTATTGTAAGTGCTTTTTTAATTTTCACTTTAATTGTCTAGAAATAAATTGCTTCTTGATTATACTTTATTTTGTTGGTTTCACATTCTTTCTGTTACATATTTTTAGGCCACAGAGTCGTAACACTACCAATATATACTACCTTTGACCCCTCTTAAATATACTATCAAAATACTACCTTTGACTTCCTCTCAAATATACTATCAAAATAATACCTCCAACTCCCTCTCAAATATACTACCTTTGACCAGTCATAACTTGAAGCATAGGCAAAAATGTTTCCTTGTGCATTGAAGTCACAAGCAGTAAGGGGTTGATCAAACTGTTCTGATGTTTTTAACTTGGTTCTGGCATCTTTGTCCCAGAAACTGAATCGACCATCAGATCCTACAGTGGCAAGAGTCCCATGTACGGGATGGAATGAAATGTCATTCACCTGAAGTGCAAAGGTTCAGACATGGTTAAATAGTGATATTACCTGTAAAACTATGCTAGTCTACCACTCCAAACCATTAGTGTTCCTAATGAACCTAATATTCTACCAATCCATCTAAAATATAAAAAAATTTAAATTAGTGGTTAAAACTGGTACATCTGCATGAATCTGGAATATTTCTCCTACAAAATTTCAGGAATTTAAAAAATGTGAATTTGCTTGTGGCCAAATACTGTACATTAATTTACTGAGTAAAAGAATGGGAGATGTTGAATTGGGCCTTTATTTCTGGGCCACTGCAGAATTAAAGATACTCGGATAAAGGTGAAGGTAAAAAACCACTTCTTTTAATTTAATATGTGTGGTAGGGGTAATAGAGACCGTGCTAAGTGTTCTTCCCCAATTGCTGTGCAGTCCAAATCAAAATTGTATGGGTGATGGAGACTCTGAAAAGTGTCTTCCAGTCCTCACAACACTACCACTTCAATACATTTAATTTTGGATTAGTCCTTACTGTTCTTCTTGTGTCATTTTTTTTTTAAAATGTATGATCTGGAAATAGGCATGAAATTGTCAAAAAAAGGTGTGACAAAACTTTAGTTTAACTCACAGCATAGATATCCTGCATCCCTCCTGATGTGCCGTTGGACCTGTGACACTTGAATGTGAAGTTATCTTTAGGGTTCTGTGGGTTCACATAGTGAATGGCAACTCTTCCCTCAATACTGCCCAGAGCAAAGCCAGTGGGAGAATTAGTTTTCCTGTCCATAAACACGCTTACACATCGATGCTGAAAAGGTGATACAAAAAGTCCTACATACTGTGAATTCATCTAGTTTCATGAGTATCAATTTTTTGTCAGGAGGTAAATTTGTAGACTGGGGAAGAGGTTCTTTTGTCTTCAACATATGGTGAATTTTTGTATGGGTCTTTAAATTTGTGATTCATAGAACCAGGAAATCCACAAGAACTGATAATAAAAGTTAATTCACTGTAACACTTCTTGACTAGTTTGTGACATTTTATGCTCAATGTTAAATTTCATATTTTTAGTGGTAACTTTTGCAAAATGAGTGTGCACAATATTGTCAAGAAAACCATATGAAGTAGCTCTGAGGGTTTAAAAGATACAAATTTACATGCGATCAGATGAAGAACTTAACTCCAGAGATATTGCTATTAATGTAATTTTACTACTGTAAACATATTGCTCTAAATAATCCTATTAATATTAACATTCTGAAACATTACTGGAGGAATTATTGCAGTGATTTTCTTTTAAATGCATTTTCTATTGTTTAAAGTATTACCATCAATGAAACAATATCCATGGGAGATAACTACTATCAGGTCTAATCATTTATCTAAATTTCAGTTGCCTCCCTTGAGTCATAACATTGACCTGAAAGGCCAGAGGATCTGTACTTTGTTACTAAATTTAGTAAGACCATAAAGTTTGTTACTATTATTAGTAACACAAACTATATGTGGTACAAGAGACTGGACGTTATGCCATAAGGCATGGAGGGACTGAAATCTCTATAAGCCAATAAAATGGACAAACAGAATGTGTTCCCAGATGTATGTTTCATTCTGTAGGAAGTTACTAATTATACTTACAACAATCATCCATACAAAATCAATTTCTTCCAGTGAGTCAGGATAATCACTGTTTTACACTACATGATAAACTTGACAGATGATATGCGTGGCAAGTGGTTCATTATGACCTAATTCCTCTGACCATTTTCCAAATGATATAAGCATCATGATGACCAAGTTACAAAGTTAAATCAAGATATGCCAGGAAACTAAAATTGAAACCAGGTTTTGTCTGTAAATTTTAAAAAATCAAAATCAAGAAAAAAGTCACAGTGGCCCACATTCCCCAAGGGTGGTTTAGAATGATGCAAAGAACATCTAGATCAAGTTTTATATAGAACCTTGCATTAAGCTGCAGCTAATGACAGGAAAATAAAACTTCAGGACTGGGAAACATTTACTGGTATTTTAGAACACTGTATATTTCTACATCAGCCGTCAGTTGTATCCCCTTACTGAAAGCAATCTATCATATTGTCTGTATTTTTTAACACCCTCTATTGTTTTTAACACTTATCAATCCCTAAAAATCATAATTATTGCTTATATTATATTCCTATAATTATCTGTACATCTAAACAATAACACAAAGTGTACCAAAACTTTGATAAAATACAGCAATGCTTCCTCACTCTTGCCATTTTAAAAAAGCAACAGAACAATTAGTGAATACGCTCTGATGAATGTCTACCAACAAGAGGCCCATGTGTGCCTGAGATCACTCACATGGCTAACATCAGCCTAATAACTAAATACACGAGCAGTTGGTCGTAAAGTATGGGTCAGTAAGATGCATACTCGTTAAATTTCTTTAATGCTGTTGACTGCATATGTTATGAAAACAACTGTTTCAAGGTTTCTCTAGTTTTATATATTCATCCATATTTGATCAGCATCATCTGTCCAATACTGAATGGCTTCTGTGCCAGGACACTTTCTGTCAAGTTGGTCAAATTCTGTTAGGTGCTTTTCTTAATAGAAAAAGTTGTGTAAATGTTTCCATATTTTAAGTAATGGTGGACATATCTGATGGTGGATCAGCATCATTTATATAAAATTAAAATGTCTTCAAGCTAAGACAGGTCAAATGTTTTTTTTTCGAAGAAGTTATTACAAGTATTTCTATTTCTAGTAGCAGCAGCCATATTTGATGGCAGATTAGCATCATATGTATAAGCTTACAAGCCCTTCATGCCAAGATGCTTTTTGCCAAATTTGGTCAAATTTTGTTCATCAGTTTTTGAGAAGACTTTAAAGTATTTTCTATTTTAGTAATGAGTACCATAATTGATGGTGAATTGGCATTATTTGTATAAATGAGTACCATAATTGATGGTGAATTGGCATTATTTGTATAAATGAGTACCATAATTGATGGTGAATTGGCACGATTTGTATAAATGAGTACCATAATTGATGGTGAATTGGCATTATTTGTATAAATGAGTACCATAATTGATGGTGAATTGGCATTATTTGCATAAATTTGAAAAAAACTCTATCACTGAATGCTTTCTGTTAAAAATTTTAACAATTTCTGCTGAGCAGTTTTTAAGAAGTCATTTAAAAGGTGCTTCTGTTTTTAGTATTGGCAGATATACCTAATTGCAGATCAACATAATTTGTACAAAACTGGAGGTCTTCTATGTCAGGATGCTGTCAAATTCTGTCAAGAGGGTTTTTTTAAGAAGAAAAAGTTTAAAGCTTTTTCTGTTTTTTAGTAGAAGTGGCCATATCTGATGGCTGAATGGTACCATTTGAACAAATTTGAAAGCCCTCTATGCCAGAATGTATTTTTCTGTTCAATTTTGTTGAATTCTGTTGTGGTTTGGACAAGATGATGCACAAAAGATGAAAAACCAACTCAAAATCTCACTATGAGTGCTAATAAAAACCAATGACATTGAATCTCTGATGCCAAACTGTCCAATCAGATATCACATTACACCAGTAGAACTAGGCTTTCTGACTGGCAAACAGTGATCACACTTGAAGAGTTTGACTTCTAAAGAATGTTTTCTTACTTAAAGGTTCTTATAAAACTTTTCCTTCTACTTTAAAAAAGTTCTCAAAACATTTATCAAAGTTAGTCTTCATTTTTTCATGATTACCGTATATACTCGCATATAATCCGGGTCCAAATCCAAACAACATAGACCCTGATCTGCTGTCGCATAATGCGCAGGCAGATCTGGGTCTATGCAGTTTGCAGATGGTATCGGCTTATATGCGAGTATATACGGTAATTAAACTGCAAGGATAGTTTTCGAAGTTACCTGGTACTTGAGTGGGGACTCAAACTTCCTAAATTCTGAGGGCTGATTTTCTAGCTGATAGATAATAAGAGCTCTGCTGGCCGTCCCAACCACTGCCATAGGATAAAGCTGAAAACATATGCAAAACTGAGCTTCCTCACTGAATAATTGAGTGATTGATTTCTTTATTTTCTCCAATTATCAAAGATTACAATTATATTGTCATGTTTTGTGCAAACAATAAAAATGTACTACATTATAGGCATTGCCATAATATACTACAGAATCTCAAAGCAAAGGGGTGTATCATTAAGAATATTGTTCTACACAAAACTGCAGAAAGTAAGGTATATTATATGTGAAACTACATAGGGTCAGAATTTTGCATCCAGTATGAGGCTTTGCAGAGTGTCTGAAGCAAAATTCTGATCCTGTGATTGGAATTTTCCTATCCAATACCAAAGCATAATGAAGGATTATTTTTCTCAATTTCCTGAATGAAAAAATGATGGTTAAAGTCAAATTTGCATATTGTAAATACTGATGCAACTTTAAAACAGCAAAACACACACTGAAAATTTCCTCACCTTAAAATAGAGCTAATAAAGTTATGTTTACATTGAAAAATTCAGTGTAAACTTTAAATTATGTTTAAATACATATCAGTGTTCGAAGAACATTGGGCAAGACCATCAAGATAATGGCAATACACTGCATCTAAGTTGTGTACTAAACATAGCTTGCACAGTGATATGAATGTGAATAGAAATAAAAAAGAAAAGTCCCGTCTTACCACAAGGATTAAACAATTTTCCTTTCATAAATAATACTGAGAAGATTAATTTTTTAAATAAAAAAACAAAAAAAACAAAAACAATTACATAAATGCCTTTTTTTCTTACAAATTTAAAACTGGACTATAGAATCTGTACACATAGTAGGTCAATCAGTGAAAACATTTTGTTTGTGGGACTCTTAACTTTAACTGCTGTACATTTTACTATGTAAATGTCTTGCAATTAATGTTTAATTTAAGTACTGTAAAAGAATGCTCAAATGATGATGAAAATAAGGGAGTCTTTGCCAGTTTGTGTGCACTATGATCACAAAATGTCAAGAGATGAATGACAGCACTTCCCATCTTTGTTCTACACTGGAAAACATGATCATGCACAAGTAGGAATGTGAGAAAGAGATACTCGCCATCATTGTTTTACATTGGAAAACATGATCATATACATGTAGGAATGTGAGAAAGAGATATCCTCCATCATTGTTCAATACTGGAAAACACGGCCATACACACAAAGGAATGGGAGAACAAGATATTCCCCATCACTGTTCTACACTGGAAAACACAATTAGACACATGTAGGAATGTGAGAAAAAGATATTCCCCATCATTGTTCTACACTGGAAAACACAATCATACACACGCAGGAATATGAAAAAGAGATATTCCCCATCATTGTTCTACACTGGAAAACACAATCATACACACATAAGAATATGAAAAAGAGATATTCCCCATCATTGTTCTACACTGGAAAACACAATCATACACATGTCGGAATGTGAGAAAGAGATATTCCCCATCATTGTTCTACACTGGAAACAAGAGTCTTTCAAAGGGACTGATGGTCTACTGGGCAAAAAGAATTTCCTGGAATTCAAGATAAGACCATTTCTTCCTTTGGACTGTTGAGTGTTGAAACCATCTCTGATAATCTTCAGAGATAACAAGATTTTAAAATCAGCTGCTGTGTTGGACAAATTGGATGTCAAATTGGCACCATTTTCATTAAGGACAAAGTAGAAATCATTATAAGTCTTTTGGTGAAAACTCCATGTCACAATGATCATCCATTCAGGGGGTGTAATGACAACAAGATTTTTAAGACAGTCGTCATGGCAGCCATATTGGTTGTACAACTGCCACCATTTTAATTTAGGACCAGCAAGGTATCATAAAAAGTCTATTGGTGAAAAAACCATGTTAAGAGGTGTAGAGACAACAATATTTTCAAGATATGACTTTCCATTCAGGATGAGTAGCAATAACAAGATTTTCAAGATGGTTGCTGTGGCAGCCATATTGGACATCAGATCGGCACCATTTTCATTTATGTCTAACTGGACATCAAGAAGTCTTCTGGTGAAAACTCGATGTCTATATGACTTTCTGTTTAAGTAGAGCTGTGATAACAATATTTATCAAGATGGCTGCCAAAGCAGCCTTATTGGATGTCAGATTGGCACAATTTTCATTTAGAACCAACCAGACATCATAAGAAGCCTTTTAGTGAAAACCCCATGTTGATATGACCATCCATTCAGCAAGAGTAGCGAGAACAAGAATTTCAAGATGGCTACTGTGGCAGCCATATTAGATTTCAGATCGGCACCATTTTCACTCAAGACTAACTAGACTTCATAAGAAGTCTTTTCGTGAAAACCCCATGCTGATATAACCATCCATTCAGGAGGAGTAGTGATAAGAAGATTTTCAACATGGCCACTTTGGTGGCCATATTGGACATCAGATCAGTACCATTTTTATTTAGGACAAACTAGACATCATAAATAGTCTTTTAGTGAAAACCCCATGTTGATATGACCATACATTCAGGCGAAGTAGCACTAACAAGATTTTCAAGATGGCTGCAATATTGGACGTCACATTGGCACCATTTCATTTAGGACCAAGTAGACATCATGAGAAGTCTTTTAGTCAAAACCCCATGTTGATATGACCATCCATTCAAGAGGAGTAGTGATAAGAAGATTTTTAAGATAGCCACTGTGGCAACCATAATGGATGTCTGAACAGCACCATTTTCATTTAGGACCAACCAGACTATGGGATGAATGTGAGTGTAAAGTTTCATAGCAATCCTCCAAGAAATGTATATACTCGTGTATAAGCCCATTTGCATATAAGCCGAACCCCCCATACTGAATAGGTTAAAAAACATTAAAAAGTGCATGACCCACACCTAAGCCGACCCATGAAATATTACTGGTAAATTAAATATTATCCACCACAAAATGAAGTTTCCGTCAGTGCTGTTAACTGTGGGTGTTTACTAGTAAGTATATTGCTTCCAATTTCGTGCAAGTCTGAACAACCTGTATTTGTTTTATATTTGTGTTTTGTTGTATTAACACTGTGTTTGATGCAATAAAAGTTTTTGATTTGATTTATATTTTCTTTTTCGATCAGCTAGATCTAATTCCTAAGTGATATTTCCAATGTTATCTGCCAGTGCATGTGGGCTGATAAACCCATGGCTTGTAAGGCAGTACTGCCTGACTTTGTTTTCAAGATGACAATCCTTTTGATCGAGCTGCAAATTTGATACTTGTTCAGTGCCAAGTAGAGTCCTACATGTCTTACAAATATGTGTTTGACCATAATCCCTTAGCATCCTCTTTGTTTTCCCACATTACAACCCTTTGATTGAGCCACCAAATTGATACTTATTCAGTGCCAATTAACAGTGGGTGGTTATCTGAACTCCCTGTGATCTTGCCACACAATTGCCACCTGTTCAGTTGCATCCTTTAAATGATTTCACATACTGTATGATCGAAGTGTCACTTACAGAGCCTAAGCTGTCTCCACATAAGCACCTGCATATGACAGTAAAGATGAGGAATTGGAGTCAGATGATATTTACAATGACTAACAACGATGGAGGATTTCAGCACTTATATGTGGTCACTCAGATGATGCGGATGAATTCTTTGGCTTTGTACCAGATGATGTTAGTGACCTTTATAGGATACTGTGATTCACAAAAGTGTGGACTTGACTTTCATTGTTTATTTGTGAGACGTGTGGAATTAACATATTATGGGATATTGTGAATCGGATCATTCTGGCTACTATTTTTATGTTGGTATGTAACCTATAATAGAATTCATGGATTTATCATATCAACGGATTTAAAATGTCAATAATAATAGATTTCTATGGGGTTTTATGACATGAAGATGAACAAAATGTAAGTTGTCAATTTATTTGTGACACATTCCACTCAATAATATACTTAATTGTATTTTACACTGGTTTTGTCTTTATTATTCCTAACTATCTATCTATCTATCCATCCAGTCTCCTCCAATATATACCGATGGTCAACAAGAAAACTTTAAATTTTTCAAGTTTATACCTTGTACAACGGATAAGCCAACCCCCCTTCTTCCTGGCTTTTATTTTTTCCTAAATTATTCGGCTTATATGCAAGTATATACAGTATTTTAGGAGTAGCGATAACAAACTTGGGCTAACAGACAGACAGATGAAGGACAACAGACCATCCCAAAAGCCCTTCTGGTCTATGACCAGCAGAGCTAAAAATGATCATACATATACAGGTAGGAATGCAAAAAAGAGATATTCACTGTGGCAGCCATATTGGATGTAAAACCAGCACCATTTTTATTTAGGACAAACTAGACACCATTAGAAGACTTGAGGTGAAAACCCCTTGTTGATATGACCATCAATTCCAGAAAATTAGTGATAAGATTTTCAATATGTTCATTGTGGCAGCCATATTTGAGGTCAGATCAGCACCAATTTCATTCAAGACCAACTAGATATCATAATTAGTCTTCTAGTGAAAATCCCATGTCGATATGACTTTCCATTTACAAGGAGTAGCAATAATAAGATTTATAAGATGGCTGCCATGGTGGCCATCCTGGATGCCCGATTTGTACCATTTTCATTTAGTACCAACTAGAGATCATAAGAATTCTGGTGAAAACCCAATATTGATATGACTTTCCATCTAGGAGGAGTAGCCAACAGATTTGGCATCTATATTGGATATTAGATTGGCACAATATTTATTTAAGACCAACTAGACATGACAAGAAGTCTTCCAGTAAATACCCAATGCTGATATGACTATCCATTCAGAAGGAGTAGCAATAATAAGAGTTTCACGACAGTTGCTGTGGTAGTCATACTGGATGTCAGATTGACACCATTTTCATTTAGGACAAACTAGACATCATAAGAAGTATTTTAGCAAAAACCCCATGCTGATACAACCATCCAATTAGGTGTAGTAAAAATGGCCATTGTGGTGGCCATATTTGATGTCTGAGTGGAATCATTGTCATTTAGGACCAACCAGACATCATAAAAAGTCTTCTGGTGAAAACACAATCTCAATATGACTTTCTGTTCACGGAAGAAGCAATAACAAGATTTTCAAGATGGTTGCCATGGCAGCCATACTGGATATCAGATCAGCAACATTTTCTTTTAGGACCAACTAGACAAGTCTTGTAGTGAAAACTCCATGTTGATGTGACCATCCATTCAGGAGAGGTAGCGATAACAAGATTTTCAAGATGGCTGTTATGGTGGCCATATTGGATGTCCAAGTGGAATGATTTTCTTTATGACCAACTACACATCATAATAAGTTATCTGGTAAAAAACGTATGTTGATATGACTTTCTTTTCAAAAGGAGAAGCAATAACAAGGTTTTCAAGATGGCTGCAGCCATGGCCATATTGTATGTCAGATTGGCATCATTTTCATTTAGGACCAACTCAACATCATAAGAAGTCTTTCAGTGAAAACCCCATGTTGATATGACCATCCATTCAGAAGGAGTAGAGATAAGATTTTCATGATGGCTGCTGCGGTGGCCATATTTAAGGTCTGAGCAGCACCATTTTCATTTAGGACCAACCAGACCTTGGGATGAATGCGTGTGTAAAGTTTATGGCAACCCTCCAAGTAGTTTAAGAGAAGTAGTGAAAACAAATTTGTGCTAACAGATAGGTGGACATGAGACAATGGGTAAGGAATGACAAAACTAAATGATTATAAATCACATGACTCACCACATCACCTTATGCAAGCCATATGAATTTTTCTGCAATTATCTACATAGGCTGAGATTAGGCAAGCACCTATAAATTATAAATCACATGACTCACCACATCAGCACAGTAACACCTCTCTGGCAGATTAATGGTCAGGATAGGGTTTGGTGTTCGAGTGTCCCAAAACTGAAATATAGGATGAAAGGGATTGCAATGTAATTTTACAATTAGTTTCATGGACATTCTTTATTGTTTTTTTAATAAACATGTACAGCTGCAATGAAGTTTTTTTAAAAATTAATTTAAAATTAACCCCCCAAAAGTATTCTAAAGAACCCGGTGTCTCACCTGCATCCATGTACTGACGATTCGGCACCCCACCCCACTTGACACTACTGCTGCTGCTGTCAACAGATAAGTAACTCCTATTTTTGTCACCCTATTCAGAAGTTTGCCCATGCAAGAAAGCCATGTGGGATACACCTATCCCACAAACCATGTGTGATACACCTATTGCAGAAGCCATATGAGATACAGCTATCCTACAAACCATGTGGGATACACCTATCCCACAAGCCATGTACATACTGCCAACCTTCCAGTGAGTTGGTCTTTTTTTTTTTCAGACTCAAAAAGTGTTTTGTTGTCCCAACGGTGTGTGTGTATGTGTGTGTGGGAGGAGCCACAGTGCATGTGACACAAAAAAGCTACATCATTGAAAATATAGAACAAATTTCATATAAGCTTATACAAAATGACTGTAAATTCACATCTGAATAAATGAAGATAAAATATGTTTTCCTTGAAGCATTTAATACACTTTCAAACAAAAAATTGTTGGCAGACTTTGCATTGTCATATATTATCACACACACATATACACATAATCACAATCACATCGACAATAAATACAAAATACAGCAGGTTTTTGTCTTCAAAATACATTGGACAGTGGAATACCCTCTTAACTACATGCAGACTTTGCTGCTCTCAAATAGTTCCGCTGAAGGTTTGGAGGGGATGCAAGTGTCATTAGAGACCGACCATTTAACCTTCAATGGTAGGGGGGCTGGAATTTTCTTTGCAAACAGGAGATTTTTGTATCTTCTATCTCGTAATAAATTCTTTTGTCAACTAATACAATGGATAGAATTGGGTTTTTTTAAAAGCCATTTGGGGACTAGAATATTTTTAAAAAATAATGAAAAAAATAACCCATTCACTTAAAAAATTCAATGATCAGTCCCTTATTGTTCATCTTTGCACACAATCAATACTGGATGGTATTGTTGTCCAAACTTCTCCAAAGATTTTGTTGAATTTTTCTCATCAATTTTTTCCTTTGCAACTGAATTTCTTAGCAATATCACTATCTGGGAACACTTCCTTACACAGGTCTAAAAAATTATCTGCAACTGCAAATGATAGATTGTGTTCTACTATAAACTACGAAAAAAAACAGAAAAGCACTTCAGCTCTTGTCACATGGTCTTTTGATAATTGTTTAAACATGTTAATTTCTTTTGGGATTGAATTCTGCATTTATGCATCATCCCCTTGCTGGGTGATGTTACTATGTTGATTGAGCATAACTAATGCCTAATGTCAATATGGTGCTTGTAGTATGTGCAAAGAAATGCTCCCTACTGCTACTGCAGACCAGGATTTCTGAAATTTGGTTTCTCTGGGCTTTGCTATGGCTCATTCTTTCTTGAATCACAGCTGCATCTTGACATTTTGCCTTCAAAAATTAATCACACTTCCACACTATTCGAACTACCAAAATAATCATGTTTTGCATATTATATGATAGTAAAATCTGACTTCAAAGAAATGTTGCCATTAATTACAAACTAGTTAATAATCTTTGATAAAGACTGCTTAAACATTCTCATTCAAAGCAATTTAGTGTAGTAACTTTTGTTTCTTCAAAATGCATCTCTCTGATTTACCTGCTGTTTATACAGGTTAGAGACATTTATTGTGGTGTCAAGAAAGGTCTCTTTTTTCATTTTTTTTTCCTTCAGATTTACTGGAAAGCTTATTTCATAAACACGATCATGTTGTGTTTTCACGTGACACGTAGATGTTCTGGCAGGTATGTATGTAGAATACACTTATCCCACAAGCCATATGAGAGTTACACCTGTCCCAAAAGCCATGCAAGATACACCTATCCCACAAGCCATGTGGGCTTGTGGGATAAAAGTATCTCACATGACTTGTGGGACAGGTGTATCTTTTACATGATACACCTATTACACATGAATGCAGTCAGTAACACAATAGATGACATGTCTATCCTTATGATATCACAAATATCTCAATGTTTTTCTTTTTGATATTTCAAAGATAAATTTGTCCAGTTTATAAACAAAAATGTAGTTGTTTTTTTCTGGTGGGGGGGGGGGGGAGAGGGTAAAACTAATTCTAACTATGTAATATTTATATACTATTATTGCATTGTTATCCTTTTCTGTGACACTAAGTCCCCAGTCCAAGCTAAATATTCCCTCCTCCAATTAGTAACCGGAGGGCCCAAAAAGAATAGAACATGATCCCAGTCTGATGCCTTAGTCATATTCTACAGAATATCTTCCTCGTTTGACTTGGACTGAGACTACAGGACATCAGAGCAGGGTGGAAGGAGGGAATCTTTGTAACAGTAGCTGGTAAGTATTACATAACTAAAAATACCCCCCTCCCCCCAAAAAAGAAAAACTACATATTTATAGCAGTAGCACAATACCTACTACTAATGCATTGCTGAATTTACCAGTTGGCAACTTGACTTCAAACCTGGTCTTGGCAGATTGATCATATGATATGAGCCAAATGTGAAGGTGGAGAATCTGTGGGTTGTTGTGTTGTACTGCAACAGACGGTTCCTCCTCTGAGGTAATCTCCTAGGTTCCTCTACCAACAGTCTGAGATTGAATAGGGATGTGGAAATATGCATCGGTCAAATCATGACTGATCGCAAATTCGTCCCTTTTGATTGAAAGTCTGATTGAATGAGCCGTTTCCATCTTGAACTTCAGTGTTGTAATGTATTTGTTGAGTTGACCGAGGTCAATGATCAGCCAGAGCTTTCTGTTGACCTTTGACACAAAACAGAGTCAAGAATAAAACCTGGAGAGTTTGGTTTCTGACAATCTCCACTGCCTGCTTGTCGAGTAATGACCCGATCTCCTTCTGCATAATCTCAGCTTTCTCCAAATCTGATGGGACATCCATCATGAAAGGAGAAGACAAAAGGGGAGGGAATCAAAAAAATGAAATATGAGGCGCCTCTGAAACAACTTGGATTGCCCATTTGTTTTTCAAAAAGAGGTTGATCCAATGCTGATGGAAACGAAGGAGTTTGGCACCAAACAGTAGACTGTCTGCAGGCAGCTGGGGTGGTGAATAGTGGTTGTTAGGAGGCTTGGGGAAAGAAAAACTTTATTTCCTGTTCCCTTCATTAAACTGTCTCCTATATTGAGGAGCCTGTTGTCTGCTGAAAATTGATTAAGGTCGAAACTGTTGCTGTTGCTTGGCAGTATTTTGCCTCTTGTCTCTTTACCAATGATCATCTCTCTTTTGAGGCTGAGACAGATTCAGCCTAAATGTCTGAGCAGTAGACAATACCAGTTGGCAGGGCAGTTCCAGTGCTGCCTGCCTTCACACTTCCTCTATCCTACCGCCAAATAATAACAGCAACCCAAAGGGTGTTGCACAGAAATCCAAGGAATGGTGTGACTTAAGTGATGATGAGTGAAGACAGGCATCTCATCTCACCAAATCTAAGTTGGCAGAAGCCATCTGACCATTAGCCATAGAATGGTGTGCTGCTCTGTTAATGATCTTAGTGATCCTAGCCATTTATTCCCAGGAATGATCAGTCTGCTTTTTTGGCAAGCCGAAAAATGGCTAGTGATGCTAGATGCAACAGTGAAGATGCTCCCGTGATCATAAAAGACACTTTTGTCCACCTTGTACAACAGCGGGATGGTCATATTCACCACCACATTGTTCTTATCTAGTGTTCGAAGTTCAGTGGTAAAAGCATCTAAATGCGTCCTATACCAGCATGACAAAAAAGTTGATGGTAGTTGACTTTCCAAGAAAAACACTTTAGAATTCCCCAGTTCACTGATTTTTCTGACAGATGGTCAGAAATTTCCTTCTTTTTTTGCTGCCTGTGGCAGTAGGTGGATGGAGCGATGTTCCTCCTCATCTTCCAGGTCTATTTACACCTTGTTCACAGTTAACAGTGGTGGGTGTTTGGAAGCCAGCAACACCTTGTATATTTCCTTGACGACCGCCTCAAAACTAAACTCGGTCCATTCCATTCCATAGTTGGATCTGAGCTTGTTAAGGTGTCACGGGTATCCCCACACTCATTGTGTGAGTTATCCTCATCAGGGCATATGTCCATGTCTGTATAAAACATTTCCGGCTGCATAGATGAAGCATTGCAATCATCTCTAAATGTATAAATGGCCTGCTGGTTGAAAGGGCTGAGCAAGTTTTGCTGGAATAGATGAACAGAGAGTATAATGGAGGGCCGGTTGGATGGTCTACTCAGTTGCTATCTGGCTGGTATGCCTAACTGCTGGGTGGTCAGCTGGTTTGGGAACCTTTGTGCAAAAGGTGAGGAAAAATGGATGGATTGGTCAGTCTGATGACCGCATGGTTCCACATACCATGGCAATACTGACCAGTATGTGATAGGACTCAATGAAGTGACAGATCAACGGTTACTAGATAAATGGTACAGCCAGTCAGCCAGCTGGACTGGCTGGCCAGCAGCCACAACGGCGTCATACGGTATGAAAGGACGCTGAAAAGGATCATCAAGACCCAATAAAAAACCCATTCTTACAGGCCTGAAGGTCATGCTTGGTCATGCAGGGCAACTTACACCCACTTGGCTGCCTAGAAATGGAGGGGGATCACTACCGAATTATATATAGATTGTGACAGAAGGACGGGCAGAAACTGCCCCAAATTTAATAACTGTGTCATCACCTAGCTGACACATTTGTAGCTCTAGCATCATCTGGGACAAATTCGTGGATAGCAACTCCACAGCCCCGTGGTAATAGTCAACATCAGCATCATACGGCTAACTTTAAATGGAGGGGGCACCATTGTGACATCCTCCACTATGCTCACAACTGATTCTGTCTTAGCGTGAAGGTTCAAAATGTCACATTCTTCTGGATGCGACTTCACAAGTTTTTCTTTGCCTTTCATGCTCTTTCAAAACACAGCAGACCAGACAGTTTCTGATGGAAGACTGCAAATATGGCATGTAGAGGATGAAGAAGAAGAAGATTTGGTACATGCAAGGCATGTCTCTTGATTGTCCTCGCTTGATTTTAACTTCTTGCATTTGCGGCATTTTATCATCATTTCTAACTGAAATAACAAGAACTAAGAAAAAAAAAAAAAAAAAGAGAAAATGATGAAATTATCAGTCCAGTGTACCCAAAATTTACAATAACCACAAGCGGATATATGTATGCAGTATGTGTCAATAACAACCAACAACATATACCAACGATGCCATGTTGGAGCACAAGGTCAGAATAAAAGTCCACACTGCATAAAATATTCACATAAATATTTATCAAATTTCCAAAATAATGTTTACCACTTTCTGTATGGATGGCCTGAATTCATGAATATTTCGGAAGATTTTCAGGAGGTCTTGTAGAACTACCTCAACAGTACTAAGCGAAAGCTTAAAGCCAACGCTACCTTGCAATGGTCAAGGGGAGGTAATGTGTAAGAGTTTTTCCCTATATGATATATCAACAGAAGACACACATTTTTGTCTTTCCGGGAAGGTTGGATTTGGGAGTTAGAAAGCTTTTTTTCCTAACATTATTGTGATTGGAGAATGTATTCAAAGGAGAAAGGGGGGATATCGACATGATCCCTGTTCCAAGACCATGTATCAAAACCTGGTGTCCGTGTCCTCAAAGAGCATTTAACAGTGACTGGCACTTGAAGCTGGTGCCTGGTGACTGACTAGTGCCTGGTAACCGGTACCTAGTGACCAGTACCCGGTCACCAGTCAAAACTTGTCCAGTGATGATGATCTGATGGAAGAATCTCTGTTCAAAGAGCTCGAGTCAGCATCAGATCTGTTAGAGTGAGAGTGCTGCTTTTCCCTACCTTCAGGAAGGCACAACTTGCTCTTAATGGGCACTGGCACTTTCCCTCTCTTGGGAGGGGACAAAAGATCCCTCCCTAAGACAGGAAGTGACCCAAATAAAGCAAGGACTGGCAAGACTAAAACAATGCCAGAAGGAGATGTTTGGCTGAAAAGTGGCCTAATGACAAAAACGAAGACAAATTTCATTGAGCATCTTGACACACGTGTATTTGCAAGAGATTCCAAGGAAAATGAGGAAGATATCTCATTTGTTGGATATGACTAAGGTATCAGACTGAGACTGTGTTCTATTCTATTTTAGCCAGAACTGGGGACTCAGTGTCCCGGAAAAAGGTACCAATGCAATAGTAGCTGGTAATGTCTTACTGCTATTAAAATTCTTGTTTACAACAAATTTCTTCTTGTAAAATGGAACATTTTATACTCTATCTAATGATGTACAATACTCTGTAAAATAAAATCTATCTATAAGCTACATCTATACCAATGATCTGCCATTTTTTTCCACCACTCCTTTCTGATTAGAAATGAGGGTGCTATGGTAGCTCAGCTGTTAAAGCATCAGACTTGTAATCTATGGGTCATGGGTTTGATACCTGCCCAAGCCAGCAGCCAGGTCAGATGTTGGTGTCCTTGGGAAAGGCACTAAGCTCCAATATTCTCAGCATGATATAACCAATAATGTGTTAAAAAAGCCATTAAAACCAACCAACCAACCAACTTGATTAGAAATGAGAGAAAATAATCCATCATATGCAATGGTGTCAGATAGGGAAATCCACTGGTGTGGGATAGGGAAATCCACAGATGCACAATAGGGAAATCCACTGCTGTGTGATAGTAAAATCCCAAACAAGATTCTAACTTGTGGGCTGGAACGGACTATCCCACGCCATCACACATATGATGAATTCTATCAGTCTCAACATGCAAACGTAGGAAACAACAAAAAAAAGAAATAAACTGGAGGTCACTGTTAGATGATTTATTTTTAATACGTCAACTTAAATTATTGTACAGAAAAGAATGCACACGAGGAGACCATCAAAAGAATTTCATGCACCGACTCTAAGGCATAAAAATCACGGAAGGAACTTTTGTTCTGATAGCAACTTCAGATGAAATTATCAAAAGTTTAGCAACTTGTATAAAATAACTCTACTTTTGACCCACAGACTGAACACGAGTGGTAACTGAAAAATATTTTTCTGTATACATTGTGAAGTTGTATACATTGTCGATAAGGATGCCCATAATGATATTATGATGTCAAACAACTTTTTACATTAAGACATCATCCAACTTACCTGATATATTTATGGATGAATTAATTAAATTATGAATGAAGTTTTAAAACATTTTACAAAGGGCCAACATTTATTTGAATATTTGTAATTTTTTCCTAAAGGCAATGTTAAAAGGTCTGGTAACTCATGCTGATTATAAATGTGAGTATAATTTACTGTATATACTTGCGTATAATCTGGGTCCAAATGCGAACAACATAGACTCTGATCTGCCGTTGCATGGTCTATGTTGTTTGTTCTACTGATTAGTCCTAACAAGCTGCACATACCCAGATCTGCCTACGCATTATGCGATGACAGATCTGTGTCTATGCAGTTTGCAGTTGGTATCAGCTTACTCGTGAGTATATACAGTAATACACATATTATTGTATGTGTACTGTCTCATAATTTGGGTGGACTCATTGTTTTGGTGTAGCTGTCGTGCAAGCTTGTCAGCCACATACCAAAACAACTCATCCAGTTAGATATCAGACAGTACACATACAATAACCTATAAATATATTCAAACCAGACAAAAATATTAGACAAGGGTTCCAAGGAAAGTGTTGTTTTTATTGTGTGCCATCCTATGATGTGTCTCCACTGTATTTGACTTGCAAGAACTTTAACACAAAACTTTAAACACAGAATCTTGATGTTGCCACCATACTTATGTCTCACCATTTGATAATACGGGTGAAAGAAGATAGCAATATTTATAAAATTTCACAGAATCATTTGGGAAATGTACTCAATAATTATCTGCAAATATTTTGTACCCAGAATGTGTCACTGTACTATATATTCACCTTCGCTAGCCAAGAGTATTTCATCCAGTTCATTCCACATTAATCCTTGGCATATGTAGCTAGCCAATACAGTGTTTTGAACAAGGTGTTTACTTGTAAATACAAATTATGTTGAAAACAAGAGCCATATGGAGTAGCCAATAATATGCAGACTGGTATAGAAAATAAAAAAGTAACTTAAGCCTGAAAATTATGTCACAGTAGCCTATTTTGGTATGGCTGATTTACTCTCCTTAAGGGGCAGTTACATACGAGTTTTCATGTTTAGATTATATAGGGTGTAAGATATTGAAGATGTGAAAAATCCCATAAAACTGTCTGGTCATTATTTTTTCCCAGTTGTTTGCTCACTCTATAGCCACAAATCACAAGAAAAAAGAGTGTGAAAACTGATCTCTGGACTTTTCAAAACCTTATAATTGAATGAGTGTCCCAGGGTCTGTACCATAGACATTACATCAGTCCCTCATAGCATGTGCTTTTCAACCATATTGAGTGGTGGTGTCTCAACATATATAAGATCTTTAGAACAAAATATATGTAGTCTAGGTCCTGATTAAAAAGAAAAAATATACCAGCAGCAACAACTAGTTTTTATTATCATCCTCATACACTTGCTTTAGGACCTGATCAAATAAAACTTCACCACTGGACTTGACCTGAAATGCCAATTAAATGCTTTGCATTTTTGAGGTAGTAAGTCTGCTTGTTGTCAATTTATTAATTTTGTAAAAACAGTAGAGTGGTATAAAAAAAACTGTTGCTGGGTACAATTCTACAGTATAGTTTTCTGAAAGAAAAAAAATCATTTTTATAGATAAACAGTTTGAGAGAATCCTACTGAAGCATGGAAGAAAAACCCTAAAACTGAAGCAACAGCAAATCCGGAACCGAAAATGACACATTTTTTATTACATTTAATAAATAATGTATATAAATGTTTTCTTTTTTGTTAAATCTTGTTCTACCATTTTTGAATGTTTTTATATTCAATTTCACAAATATCTGACTGCCATGTTAGTTTTATTGTAAAAATGTCCAACAGGAGCCATTAGAATTTCAGGATCCCTGGTGTGTGTGTGTGTGTGTGTGTGTGCACGCATGCATGCATGTTTGTATGTACATATATATGTATAGGGTTTAATGGCACATCATCACAATACTGGCTGGTGTCTCAGTATATATTAAATCTTTAGAACAAAATATGTGTAGTCTAGACTTTATCCAGTGCCGATTCAAGTTAAATTCTAAAAATGTAAAGTAAAGATGAAGAATTGCAAAAAAAACTTTAGGAGTTATAAACCCTTCCAAAGAAATGTTAACATATAGTACTACAAAGCTGGAAATACAAGTCACACAAGCAACACAATTAGGCCACAGTGACCTAGTTTTTGTATGCTGCGTTACCCTCCTTGAGATGCACCCACATGCCAAGTTTCATCAGTGTAGATAAATTAGGATCCAAGATAGTTGCAAAGACAAAAGTGACTTGAGTATGAAGATCACAATAACCGAAATTTGATATGGTAGAATTATCCACCTTGATATGCATCCACATTGTAATTTTTTATAAGTGTACTTGAAATAGGGTCTAAGATATTGACAGCATAAAGAACAGATAGCCAAAAATACTAAAGTCACTCCAGCGTGAAAACTGGGTCACAAAGACCTAGTTTTGATATGGCCAAGTTACTATTGTTAAGATGTATCCATATGAAAATGTTCATGTGTATAGGTGAAATAAGATCAAAGATATTGAGGGTTCAACAAAATTGATAGCTGAAAATACAAAAACTACTCAAATGTGAAAATTGGGTTACAATGACCTAATTTTTATATGGTTGTGTTACATCTGTTGAGCTGTATGTATCCTCATACCAAAATTTCATGAGTGTAAGTGAAATTGGGTGAAAGATATTCTGGATGTAATGAACAAACAGCTGAAAATACAGAACAAATGACTTTGGTCACAGTGACCTTGCTTTAATGACTGAGTTACTCTTCTTGAGATGCATCCACATACCAATTTTCATGAGTATAGGTGAAATAGGGTCATAGAGTTACCACCAGTAATAAGTGAAATCAGTGAACCAGTGGGAGAGTTCATTGCATAACCTGTTAAATATTCAAATTGCAATATTTGTGATGTCCAAATGCCTTGGCTTAAAAGAACAGGAGTCCCTCAAAGGGACTGACACTCTACTGTCCATAAAGAATGTCCAGGAATTCAAGATAAGACTATTTCTTCTTTATAACTGCCAAGTGTTAAAACCATCTTTGATATTCTTGAGAGATAAGATATTTAAATTAGCCACTGTGGTGGCCATATTGGATGTAAGAATGGAACCATTTTCATTAGGTCAAACAAGACATCATGAAAATATGACCATCCATTCAAAAGAATAAGTGACAAGATTTTCAATATGTTCACTGTGGCAGCAATATTGAATGCCTGTATGGCATCATTTTCATTTAGGAAAAAACTAGATACCACAAGAAGTCTTTTGGTGAAAACCCGAGGCCAATATGACCATCAATTCTGGAGTAGTTGTGATAACAAGATATTCAAGATGGCCACCATGTTGGCCCTATTGGCATCATTTTCATTCAGTACCAACTTGACACCATAAGAAGTCTTCTAGTGAAAACTTCATATTGATATGACTTTCTATTTAGGAGAAGTAGTGACAAGAAGATTTTAAAGATGGCTGCTGTGGTGGCCATATTTAAGATTTTATTGGCACCATTTTCTTTCAGGACCAACCAGATATTATAATTAGTCTTTTGGTGAAAACCTAATGTTGATATGACTTTCCATTTAGGAGAAGTAGGAATAACAAGATTTTCAAGATGACTGCCATGGTGGCCTTACTGGATGTCAAATCGGCACCATTTTCATTTAGTACCAACAAGACATCATAAGAAGTCTTCTGGTGAAAATCCAATTTTAATATGACTTTCCATTTAGGAGTAGCAATAAGATTTTCAAGATGGCCATTGTGGTGGCCATATTGGATATGTGATTGGCACAATTTTTATTTCACACCATCTAGACACCATACGAAGTCTTGTGAAAACCCCATGCTGATATGACTTTCTGTTCAGGTGGTGTAGCAATAAAAGATTTTCAAGATGGCTGCTGTGGTGGCCATACTGGATGTCAGATTGGCACCATTTATCATTCAGGACAAACTAGATATCATCAGAAGTCTTCTGGTGAAAATCCCATGACAATTTGATCCAATCAAGAGGAGTAACAATAGCAAGATTTCTAAGATGGCTGCTGTGGTGGCTATACGAGGTATCTGAGCAGTACCATTTTCATTTAGGACCAACTAGACTTTGGGATGAATGTGTGTGAGCAGTACCACTTTCATTTAGGACCAACTAGACTTTGGGATGAATGTGTGTGAGCAGTACCATTTTCATTTAGGACCAACTAGACTTTGGGATGAATGTGTGTGAGCAGTACCATTTTCATTTAGGACCAACTAAACTTTGGGATGAATATGTGTGAGCAGTGCCATTTTCATTTAGGACCAACTAGACTTTGGGATGAATGTGTGTGAGCAGTACCATTTTCATTTAGGACCAACTAGACTTTGGGATGAATGTGTGTGAGCAGTACCATTTTCATTTAGGACCAACTAGACTTTGGGATGAATGTGTGTGAGCAGTACCATTTTCATTTAGGACCAACTAGACTTTGGGATGAATGTGTGAGCAGTACCATTTTCATTTAGGACCAACTAGACTTTGGGATGAATGTGTGTGAGCAGTACCATTTTCATTTAGGACCAACTAGACTCTGGGATGAATGTGTGTGAGCAGTGCCATTTTCATTTAGGACCAACTAGACTTTGGGATGAATATGTGTGAGCAGTACCATTTTCATTTAGGACCAACTAGACTCTGGGATGAATGTGTGTGAGCAGTACCATTTTCATTTAGGACCAACTAGACTTTGGGATGAATGTATGTGAGCAGTACCATTTTCATTTAGGACCAACTAGACTTTGGGATGAATGTGTGTGAGCAGTACCATTTTCATTTAGGACCAACTAGACTTTGGGATGAATGTGTGTGAGCAGTACCATTTTCATTTAGGACCAACTAGACTTTGGGATGAATGTGTGTGAGCAGTACCATTTTCATTTAGGACCAACTAGACTTTAGGATGAATGTGTGAGCAGTACCATTTTCATTTAGGACCAACTAGACTTTGGGATGAATGTGTGTGAGCAGTACCATTTTCATTTAGGACCAACTAGACTTTGGGATGAATGTGTGTGAGCAGTACCATTTTCATTTAGGACCAATTAGACTTTGGAATGAATGTGTGTGAGCAGTACCATTTTCATTTAGGACCAACTAGACTCTGGGATGAATGTGTGTGAGCAGTACCATTTTCATTTAGGACCAACTAGACTCTGGGATGAATGTGTGTGAGCAGTACCATTTTCATTTAGGACCAACTAGACTTTGGGATGAATATGTGTGAGCAGTACCATTTTCATTTAGGACCAACTAGACTCTGGGATGAATGTGTGTGAGCAGTACCATTTTCATTTAGGACCAACTAGACTCTGGGATGAATGTGTGTGAGTGGTGCCATTTTCATTTAGGACCAACTAGACTCTGGGATGAATGTGTGTGAGCGGTACCATTTTCATTTAGGACCAACTAGACTTTGGGATGAATGTGTGTGAGCAGTACCATTTTCATTTAGGACCAACTAGACTTATGGGATGAATGTGTGTGAGCAGTACCATTTTCATTTAGGACCAACTAGACTTTGGGATGAATGTGTGTGAGCAGTACCATTTTCATTTAGGACCAACTAGACTTTGGGATGAATGTGTGTGAGTGGTGCCATTTTCATTTAGGACCAACTAGACTTTGGGATGAATGTGTGTGAGCAGTACCATTTTCATTTAGGACCAACTAGACTTTGGGATGAATGTGTGTGAGCAGTACCATTTTCATTTAGGACCAACTAGACTTTGGGATGAATGTGTGTGAGCGGTGCCATTTTCATTTAGGACCAACTAGACTTTGGGATGAATGTGTGTGAGCAGTACCATTTTCATTTAGGACCAACTAGACTTTGGGATGAATGTGTGTGAGTGGTGCCATTTTCATTTAGGACCAACTAGACTTTGGGATGAATGTGTGTGAGCAGTACCATTTTCATTTAGGACCAACTAGACTCTGGAATGAATGTGTGTGAGCAGTACCATTTTCATTTAGGACCAACTAGACTTTGGAATGAATATGTGTGAGCAGTACCATTTTCATTTAGGACCAACTAGACTTTGGGATGAATATGTGTGAGCAGTACCATTTTCATTTAGGACCAACTAGACTTTGGAATGAATGTGTGTGAGCAGTACCATTTTCATTTAGGACCAACTAGACTTTGGGATGAATGTGTGTGAGCAGTACCATTTTCATTTAGGACCAACTAGACTTTGGAATGAATATGTGTGAGCAGTACCATTTTCATTTAGGACCAACTAGACTTTGGGATGAATGTGTGTGAGCAGTACCATTTTCATTTAGGACCAATTAGACTTTGGAATGAATGTGTGTGAGCAGTACCATTTTCATTTAGGACCAACTAGACTCTGGGATGAATGTGTGTGAGCAGTACCATTTTCATTTAGGACCAACTAGACTCTGGGATGAATGTGTGTGAGCAGTACCATTTTCATTTAGGACCAACTAGACTTTAGGATGAATGTGTGAGCAGTACCATTTTCATTTAGGACCAACTAGACTTTGGGATGAATGTGTGTGAGCAGTACCATTTTCATTTAGGACCAACTAGACTTTGGGATGAATGTGTGTGAGCAGTACCATTTTCATTTAGGACCAATTAGACTTTGGAATGAATGTGTGTGAGCAGTACCATTTTCATTTAGGACCAACTAGACTCTGGGATGAATGTGTGTGAGCAGTACCATTTTCATTTAGGACCAACTAGACTCTAGGATGAATGTGTGTGAGCAGTACCATTTTCATTTAGGACCAACTAGACTTTAGGATGAATGTGTGAGCAGTACCATTTTCATTTAGGACCAACTAGACTTTGGGATGAATGTGTGTGAGCAGTACCATTTTCATTTAGGACCAACTAGACTTTGGGATGAATGTGTGTGAGCAGTACCATTTTCATTTAGGACCAACTAGACTTTGGGATGAATGTGTGAGCAGTACCATTTTCATTTAGGACCAACTAGACTTTGGGATGAATGTGTGTGAGCAGTACCATTTTCATTTAGGACCAACTAGACTTTGGGATGAATATGTGTGAGCAGTACCATTTTCATTTAGGACCAACTAGACTTTGGGATGAATGTATGCGCCAAATTTCATGGCAATCCTTCAAGTAATCTAGGAAAAGTAGCGATAATAAGCTTGTGCTAACGATGACCAGTATAGCTAAAAACTTATATATGAACAGTATAAATTGGAAAAACTACACGCGACATGTGTCATTGTCTATGGAGGTCACTATAATTATTCCCAACTATCTTTCTGGGTAAATGTAACGAACCATCTGACTAGATCAATTTTTTTCTTCTGCATTCAATCAGATAGTGGAGCACCAATACTATTTCGGTTAATTCAAATGCCCAGGGTCAATGTGGAACAAAATGGACTGATGATCCTTGGCTAATGAAGATGCTGCATATTTGACAAGGGTTTAATGCAGGGTTCATACACAGTTTGCAGTGTGTAAACATTTGCCTTAGCACAAGACAAGAGTTTGAGTCCATTCACTCTATGATTGTTATTCTAATATGATCAATAACTAAGTATATAAACTTATTACCAAATACCTATAAAAAGGAGTTTTCACACCATGGAAAGACCCATACTTCTGCAAAATGTGCAATTCTTATATGGCTGATACCATAAAATAGCAGTATCAACTTATCTAGAACCAGCCTGATCACACAGTATCAAACTAGCTGGAACCAACCTGATCACACAGAACAAAACTAACTGGAACCAGCCTAATCACACAGTATCAAACTAGCTGGAACCAGCCTGATCACACAGAACAAAACTAACTGGAACCATCCTGATCAGATAGTATCAAACTAGCTGGAATCAGCCTAATCACACAATATCAAACTAACTGGAAACAGTATAATCACACAGTATCAAACTAGCTGGAACTAGCCTGATCACAGAGAATCGAACTCGCTGGAACTAGCCTATCACACTTGAAATTTGGATATACTGGCAAAAATTACAAACAGCACAAAAATTACCCAACATGACTTAGGGATGGTGCAATCGAATAATCAGGTAATTGAGCAATATACATGTTAACATTGATTTTTTATAAAAAAGTTAGGTAATCAATGTTTAAGGAAGACATTTTACTGCCATGAAAATTAATCTACGATGAATTTTGAACTACAGTTTGCCTATTCTCAAACATGGAAGTTTGAATAAAAATATAAAAAATGATAAGTGGGTATGCTTTTGATCAATGAAAACAGAAAATTCATTCATTCATTTTTGGCCCAGTGCAGACATGCTGTAAGCTTTCATTCTATTGTCTCTTTCACATATGATGTTTCACAGTCATTGCTGATACTCACAGTAACATTTGACAAAAGGTCTAATGCAAATGAAAACTTATTAAAATAGTGTGTACTAGTTGGGTCCATTTCAGAAAAATAAAGGTACAGCTTTTGTTTGGTTGAGAACAGTCAAAGATGGTGATGGACATTCTTTTTCTTTCTTACAAATCAGTAGTACTTCATGGAAATGGAAAATCATCTCAAGAATTTCTATGAAAATAAATACTGTTAAAGTTCAAAAGCTCAAGCTCCTATGGTATCAAGTGCAATGCTGGATGATGTGGTGCAATGTGCAGGCCCACCAATGCAATTATTTGAATTCTCCCTGGAGTCCTGTTTCTGTACTTGCCCCCAGAAACCAATTAAAAATCTTTTATTTATCAACAAGACCAGTAATTTATGGCAATTTAGGGTCCAATTAGTCAGCTCTAGCATGATTAGTATGTTAACACACACACACACATGTGCAAAGAGCTCATTGAACTTACAGTCAGGTAGTGCCAAGCTACCTCCCCCGAGGGTAATAGATTATCAGATCTTCTTAACTTTTGTGCTTTCTAAAAGATGGTTGTGGAGCACTAACTATGGGTCCCTCTAATTGAAAACATCAATAATTTTTGAGTACCTGAGGGTTTTCAAAGGAGGGGGGGGGGGCGCCTGAAGAGAAACTTGAGGGATACAGGTTTTCTGTTTCAGGGAAATCCCTGGTGGCACGAAAATATATTCCTGCCAATATATTTACTATGAATTCATATATTTCTGTATGTATCAATTTGTGTTATTTTGCAAATACATTATTTTCATCAGTATTTAAATTTGGGCACTGGAGAAAGAGTCATTATGTTTGCACATAAGGATAATTGTCTTTAATTTTGTAATTTGTAGCAACCCCATAATCCACAAAAACTGGTACCCTTTGAAAAATAGTGACTTCACGTATCTGAGAAAACTGCCAAAACTGGGTACTGCAATATAAATCCCCATACAGTATTTAACTTTACCTTAAGTGTTTTGTCCCAACTGCTTGTTATCACACAGCTGTAGTTGGGGGCCTTTACCCAGTGGATGGTCTTGATTGGTGCATCATGCTGAAAAGACAGTATGTACTAACAAACATTTCTCACCCATGTGACAGTGAAATCTTGCAATTAGGTGACCTTTTGTTTTTCTTTCTCACCCATGTGACAGAAGAATCTTGTAAACTGTGATCCTTACTTTTCTTGTCTCAGTTGGATTATCTCCAGTCAGCTATCTAGAATCAATTGTCTTGGTCTCCTCATGAGAAACATGTCCTAACAAGTTTCAGCAATTGGGTATATATGTAATTCACAACCCGTACCATAAGTACTTGATGAAGTCCTTTCATGAAAAATAATGCTGATTGCAGGTCAATTTCATGCAAAAATTATGCTGATTGCACATCAATTTCATGCAAAAATTATGCTGATTGCATGTCAACAATTAAGAGCACTAAAGATAGAATTAAAATGAATTTGTGTCAACTAATTCATAAAATACAATGATAAACAAATGGGTGAGCAAAATAATCAAAAAAGCCCCTAAAAAGACAGAAAATGTAACCCCTAGATTGGTATTTCCTTATCATAGTGCCATTGATTTAACGAGTCTTGGTCTCATTATATCAAGTTGATTATCTGTCATCATTTATTTCTGGGTGGTTTGATAAGGTCATAATCTGGTAAGACACATCTGAATGACATCAAAATTCTAAACACAACTCCCGTTTGCATAATCATAGGAAGTAAATTAAATGATAAAATACAGATACAGGAAATATTATTAACAATTGTCTTTGAAGAAGAAATGGGTGAGAAAAAATAATAAGGGCAGGAGGCTGGCACTAAAATAAGTAAAACCCAGTTTTGAGGTTGGATTATTTGTACTCTGCTCATCAGACCCCCTAGGAAGACAAGATTTCCTTGTGCCAGTGTCAACCTCAACTTAGATTCTATTAGTTTCTGCTATAGCAATAATTTTTCACTACAGGTAAGCATATGTAAGAAATGTCACCTGTATGGTGCTAAATCTTCCTCTTTATTTCCTTGCTTTAAAACTGGGATCATACAATTTGCAAGTGTTAAACTTATGCTGGGTACCAGAATGACCAATATATTCTGCCCCAGTCCTCGCATCTTTTTACATGTGTAATTACACAGATGTATTTTTGTGTTCATTCTACCATAGGAGTTACCTGGGCAATTATGCTGATGTGTTTGTTGGTTCATTCTACATAGAATTTACCTGTGCAATCTGTATTGCCTGGTTGCTGTTAAGATCCCAGACTTTTGCAGTTTTGTCACATGATGCTGTAAATACTTTTGTTCCATCCTGAAGATACAAAAATAAAATCATCATTAAATAATTTAAATTATATTCTTAATTTGAAATGTAAACAACATGTAACACAAGCAAGATGCTTTATTTTTCTTCTATTTTTACCCATTCAGTTTGCACAAGAACTACATCCATACAGTAACCTCCCTTTGATTGCCTTTTCATACAACTATAAAGAAAGCTATAACACATTCATTTGTTTCATATGAATATCGTACTCTGAAATCTGAGATTGAAATAACATACCCTACAAAAGAGAGTTTCCCTACAGAGCAAATTTAAATTGCATATTTAAATGCAGTTTTTTTTAAAGTGCTACACATGTATTGGACCAATGTAGTTTCATATATATTTCCAACACCAAAATTTGACACAATAACCAAATGTTTCATCCTTAGAATAGATTCTTCCACCATGAAGACAATTCTACTATTACTGCAATACATATTGTTTGAAACAGGCATATGTGCCTGAGACAAATAATTAGTCAAATTAGGCACAAAAGATACAATAAACATGTCTTTTAGCTAGTTTGCTGTAAGCTGAATACCAAAGACACCAAAAGTATTACATATTATGTATCCTTGTTATTATTTCCTTTGTAATAAATTTGTATATGCATTGTAAAATGTTGGTAAGAAAAATAATAGCAATACATAATCAATGATCATGACATCCTTATCAATACTTAAATCTAAAATTAGCTGAGCTATTTTCATTTTTAATAAATGTCCAGCAATAGATAAAAGACTGAAATATGTTCAATTTAAAAATTAAAAAAAGAACAAAATAGCATGACATTATTTCTTCTGTCCAACAGAATTTTGCATGTGTTCTTCCAAACCAAAATTTGCCAGACTTCAAATTAAAATGTTCTCCAACTTTTAGCTAAAATATCAAATCCACAGATTTTTCTCAAAATCTGTTTTTCATTTACTTTTACCTGACCCATAGTAGCCATGTCACTATACACGAGCAATAAATACATGTATGTACTTAGCAGAAGTCACTAGCTGGTCATGGACTGCATGTCAAGTCTGCCCCCGATCTCCAATAATGGGGGCATATATTTAGCTTGATAATGTGCATAGTGAAGCTTATTTCCGGACATGACTGGATAAAATCGTATTGAAATAAATATGAAATTAAATAATTTTAATGTTGAGGTTATTCTAGGGTGTGTACAGACATATGGACAGACACACACATGGGCACCAAAGTGATCACTATGCTAAGCTTCTGACAAGATGGACTTGGCATAAATCATCTGAAACATGCCAAATCTGACGCTTATTTTGGTTGTATTTGCTTACGACTTTAATTAAACCTCTCTTCCTACAAATGTACTGTGATTTTATTTTTTTTTGGGGGGGGGGGTATTATTTTTGTGGTTTTCTGAAAAATTGCTTTTTTATTATGTCTACATTTGTGGTTTTGAGAAAAAGTCTTATTGTCTCCAAAGAAGGATAATTTTTGTTGGGTCTTTACATTCGTGGTTTGTAACAATAACAAAATCCATGAAAATTGGTACCCACAAAAAATAGTTAATTTATAGTAGTCTCTTTTGCAAATAGGTGGAATTTTCACATAAACGGAAATTACAGCAATCTGATATGCTTTAAGGGGCATTTATATCTGTGGGAAAATAAGATTGGATCTTGGAACTTAAATAATTTGACACTTTATTTATTTGGGACACCTCAAAACATATACATGTAATTTAGTTTAAAGGAGAAAATACTGTATCTGCAAATGGGAATACATCATTAAAACAAGAATGCCGCTGAATGCCAAGTTCCGACTGCTATGCTGTGGGATAATCTGAAAACTTTGCAGAATCAACAGAGCATGAACAGGACATCAGAGGTGATTAATAACTCTAATATAAATACACCCATCAAATTTCATGACTGTATAAACAAGTTATAAGGAACTGAGCTAAATGCAAAAACTTAATGTAATCAATGGAGCATTAAAAAAAATCACTCTAACCTACTTCTACCCATGATGAGTAAGTAGTACCCTGTAAGATAAATATGCCCATCATGACTATACATACAAAAGTGTCAGAGAATGCAAAAACTAAATGTAATCAATGGAGAAAAGTGGGTCCAGTCACTTTTGCCCATGGTGAGTAGTACCCTCCAAGATGAATACATCCATCATGTATCATAAGTGTACATACAAGTGTCAGAGAAACTGAGCTCATGCAAAACCTTAACATAATATGAAAAGTAGGTCACTGTGACCTACTTTTTCCTGTGGTGAGTAGTACCCTCCAAAACAGTGTCAGAGAAAGTGAACTGAATGCATAAACCCAACAATGACACTGTAAAATAGTGATCCATATATCATGCCTATGCAGGCAAGACAAAAACTATCATGCAATATGCCAAATTAAAAATTTGACACAAACTATCATGCAATATGCCAAATTAAAAATGACAAAAACTATCATGCAATATGCCAAATTAAAAATGACAAAAACTATCATGCAATAAGCCAAATTAAATATATGACAAAAACTATCATGCAATATGCCAAATTAAATATATGACAAAAACTATCATGCAATATACCAAATTAAAAATGACAAAAACTATCATGCAATATGCCAAATTATAAATGACAAAAACTATCATGTAATATCCCAAATTAAAAATATAAAAAATGTTGGATACTTTTCTGATTAAAATCTATTTAATTCTACTGATATACATAAACTATTTACAATACTTTTCATGCCTATTTATACATTATGAGAATAGGTAACTGACGACTGTTCTTGTAAGGCTGAAACATGTACATGTGTAACCAGCTTAATTTAGTCTACTGCCTATAAACATTTACAAAATCAGTAAATGTGTAAATGAACATGTATGTGGCTGTCAGGGATGCAGGAACTACCCATTCCAATTAAATTATATATTTCCACATCTCTGCTCAAGAGGATTCTTCAGTAGGATTTTTTGTCAATTTTTGTCATAAAGTACGTATGATTTGCACATAGAATGTGGAATCGCTAGGAAAAAGTTGAAGCTGACGAGAATTGGTCATAGTGCACATAACACAACATTACACATCAGGTTGATTTGCTGATAATACTGATACAAATTTCTTTAACTCATCTTCTCCTTCTGGGGATTATTTTCAATTTTTGCCTGAAATGGGTGAAGGAAAAACAATTTTTTAAAATTACTTCTGACTGCATCCAAACACATCGGTTCCAGAGAGAGATTTTCATTTTACTGGATGCATGGATGTTTAAAAGTCATTTCTTTGCTTGGCTATTTCACCTGCGCATTGGCAGATGCATGAAAATTGGACTTCTGTTTTCTTTTGCTTACTGGACCCATGATTTTCATGTTCTGGCCCATGCTTCCTCCAAATCTCAAACTTACCCTACTTTTTGCAAAGATTCAACTGTCATTGTGCAGCTTGGAACAGTCTGCTTTAGATCTAACAGCAGGAAGTCTAAAATCCAGACACAAACTCCGGTTCCACAACCGGTAATTTTTGGGGTATAAAAGATCTGGTCTCATTAATTGGTATAATTGTACAGCTTTCCCCTTTTCTGAAATACCACCCACTTTGGTGTATCATGAATTATGTTCATACCACAGAGCTCGGAACAAGGGTACTATCTCATGATACAAAAATGTGGCATGCGGGGATAATGAGTTAAAGTACATTTTTTACCTTTGAAACACGTTCGTTAACATAACCTTTGATTAGTAACATTTTAATTTAAAGCAAAACTATCTCAAATTTGTAAGGCACTGCATATTTTCTTAATCACTGAAGATTCTACAAAAGAATCATATACACATGTCCAGTTAGTATGCCATGTTGCATTATAAATTTGTTTTCATCATGTACATATAAGTAGCAGCTGGAAACAATATCACAATGATTTTAGGGATGTTTTACTGTCATACATATTCAACAAAGACATGACTTACAAACTACCGTATATACTCTCGTATAATTCAGGTCCAAATGCAAACAACATAGACCCTGATCTGCTGTCACATAATGCACTGGCAGATTAGGGTCTATGCTGTTTGTTCTACTGATTAGTCCTCACAAACTGCATAGACCCAGATCTGCCAGTGCATTATGTGATGGCAGATCTGTGTCTATGCTGTTTGCAGTTGCTATCGGCTTATATGCGAGAGTATACGGTAAATCCTGTCATAATAAGAAGTAAAAGACATGCAGCAAATGAAACAATCGCAAGCTGTGAGGTATAGCATGCACATTATAATAACTGCCAGTTCTTTAGCAAGTCTAACGGGTAGATGGGGGAAAGGTTGAGTTTCTAATCATTTCGATTAAATGCTATCATTTTGGTTATTGTAAACCATGTACATTCTTTTGACATTTTTGTAAATGTTGCTGCCTTATTTTCTAGCAAGCACTGAAAAAGGGAAATCTTCGTTTGAAATCAAGGTGTATATATTTGTGTATTTTGATCGAGGTAAATCCCAGCATATTTGTAACTTCCAATGAACAACAAAATCTACTTACATCACTCCAATCCACATCTAGAATAGGGCCTGTATGTGTCTGCTGTGCCTTGGGAATAGTCTGACCACTTTGCTGGACTTCCCAACAGCGAACCTGAAAAAGTACAAATTACAAGCAAGGATCAATGTATGATGGGGAAATCCTCAAACACAGAGCAATGCATGTAGGGGAAATCCTTGCACACGGATCAATGCATGAAGGGGAAATCCTTGCACACAGATCAATGCATTTAGGGGAAATTGTTGCATACTTAACTTGTGGCCATAATAGGAGTTTTATAAGTAAGATAATAAGGCGGCATGTAAGTCTACTTTGACAAATACAGCACCTGTAGTGAGTAAATCAGCAACTCTGTGGTATTTCCATAAGTCCAGAAATGGTCATATTTTTTTAGACATGTCTGATAAATGAGCTGCAATGACCAATAATTACAGAACAATTGCAATGGAAGTTTTCAATGGGACACAGCACTCTGTGTATCAAGGATCTAAGAGAAAAAGATCAATCGCAAGGAAAATCCTAAAATTTGAAACTGTGAACACCATGTATAATGAAGAAAGAATTCAGTTTAAATGTTTTTTTTATGATGGGTAACAAACCACTTTGTCAACTCTGTGTTTGGAGATCTTGTATTTATAGTGGCTTTTGACAAGAGAATTAACTTCTGCTAAGAGTGTGAACAATGACATCATAACAATACTTATCCAATTTATTGATATAATTGATGTGAAATTGTAAAAAAACGATTATCCAATAATACAGATTTTTCATACACCACAGCATTTTGATGAAAAATGTAGGGGTTTTTTTTTTTGGGGGGGGGAGTAAAACTAATTGTAATTATGTAATACTTACCTGTTGCTATTGCATAGCTAATCTATTTCCGTGACAGGAAATAACCGACGGTATGATGAGAATTCATCCTCCCATAGGGTTGACTAGAAAGTTCTAGTGCATAGAACTCTCTGTGTAAACCCCCCAGTCTTTTGCACATGTCACCCACAATTCATCATTCTTTTTCAGGACGTAGCCTTACTAGTGGGACATCAGTGCGGGGAGGGAGGAGGGAATCTGGCAATAGCAACATGTAAGTATTACATAATTAAAATTAGTTTGCCCCCCCTCCCAAAAAAACCCCCATTTAAATATCAGTAACAGCTTACTCTGTTGCTATTGCTCAGCTCAATTTGCCAGTTTGATGGGAGACTGATGATCTCACAACTGGTTAAGGAAAATAACAAGGAATACTCACCCCCACTGTAGAGGCATTGACTACTGCCGGATGGTATCTGCATGGGCCACTTTTTGAGCTACAACTAGTCGACCCAAAGAAAATATGCTTTTGCTTTAGTAAGCCAACGAGCGAAGGTAAAAGGAGAAGGTCGTGTGAGATCGTCAAAATGCTGCTTTCATCACATCCTCCAGAGAAAAATTAGTTACACAGGCCCATGAGGTAGCAATGGCTCGAACCTCATGAGCTTTAATTTTCATAAAAGAAAGATCCCTCTCGGTAAGGGACTGGTAAGCTCTCTTGATAGTTTTGGTACTCCACCTCGAAACAGTGGAAGCTGAAATATCAGCTGAACCCTTAAGGGAGAAGAAAAGACACTTCCTACCCTTCCTTCTCCCTTCAGAAGCTGATAAATATAAACATAAAGCTCTAAGTGGACATAAGAATCTATCCTGATCATTCAGAGCACAGATACAACTGAGACTGGGGATTTCAATCGGAAGTGGAATGACCGATAGAAGCTTGTATTTTGCTAAAAGACCTGGTTGGCAAAGGAGAGAAACAGACTCATAATTCCAATTGAATCTCAAACAACCTTGCTCTATGGACAGATCATGAAACTCGCTCCTTCATCTCGCGGACACTAAGGAGAGCAAGAAAACAGTCTTGAGGGTAGGGTCCTCGAAAGAAGCCTCACTTAAAGGTTCATGGTGGGATTTATTAAGGGACCACAAGACACATGAGAGATTCCACCTAGGCATCTGAGAGTGAGACACTGGTCTTTGCAGTTCGAAATACCTGATCAGGTCTGCTAAGTGAGAGTCCACACCAATAGCCAGACCCTTCGAAAATTTTATAGTGTTAGAAAGGGCTGCCCTATAGCACTTGATAGTAGAAACTGAGCATTGTCTCTCTTCAAACAAGAAGAGAAGAAAATCAGCCACTGCACTCAAAGAGGGACAGCTAGGATTGATATGTTTCCTACTGCACCAATCGCAAAAGATTCTCCACGCGGCATCATAGACCTTCGATGTAGATCGCCTCTTGGATTGAACGATGCACTTGACAACTTTGCTCGGAAACTTCTACTGGCGGAGAGATTGTTTGAGATGAGCCAAGCATGAAGGTGGAGAATCTGTGGGTTGTTGTGCCGAAGAGAATGCCTGTGCTGTGACAGAAGGTCCCTCCTCTGGGGTAACATCCTGGACTGGTCTACCAGCAGGTCGAGAAGATAGTTGAACCACAATCGTTGGGGTCACAGAGGGGCTATCTACACAAGCTGAGCAGTGGAGTTCCTAACTTTGTGAAGTACTTGTGGAATCATCCTGAAGGGTGGGAAGGCGTAGGTGAACAGACGATCCCAATTCAGGCTGAAAGCATCCACTGTCCATGCTCCCTAATTTGGGACTGAGGAGACGTAAAAAGGGGAGCTTGTTGTTTAGCCTCATGGCGAACAAGTCCACCAAGGGTGTCCCCCAAAGTCTGAACAGGGAATCTGCTATGGATCGGTGCAGAGACCATTCTGTGATGACTATCCGTCCTTCCTTGGACAGACTGATCACCAAAATATTCTTTCTGTCAGGAATGTGGCGAACTTGAAGGATAATCCCTTCCTAGGTTGCCCAGCAAAGGAGGTTCCAAACCTCCATGCAGGGAAAAGGGGCATTTGTGCCTCCTTGTCTTCTGAGGTAAGCCACCACTGATGTGTTGTTGGAGACCATCACGCAGTGACCCCTTATGTTGCTGATGCACCCCTGAAGGGCTAAGAACACTGCCCTCATTTCCAAATTGTTTATGTGAAGGGTAGATTCTTCCCGGGACCATGAACCCTGAAGAATCAGACCCTTCGGCTCCAGATGAGCACCCCACCTTGAATCTGACATGTCTGCAAACAGATAGGAGTGGTGACTGGGGGCATGTATAGGGACTCCGGCAAGAAACCGGTCCCAATTGATCCACCAAGACAGATGATGGTGGAAGACCTGACCTAGAGAAATTCGAACATTCAGAGGGTCCCTGTGTGGTTTCCAGTTTGCCAAGAGAAGAAACTGGAGAGGATGCAAGTGTAGCCTGCCTTGGGTGACCAGGTCTGCTACGGAGTTCAAGGTCCCCAGCAAAGAAAGAAAAAGACGAGCAGACATGGTTTTGGCTCTCAGCGTCTCCAAGAGGGACAGTTTCTTTCCCACTTTCTTGGGTACCATGAAGAAAGCGGGACTAGAAAGCCGGAGAATAGTCGTTAAACACCCTCTCCACTGCACCCTTTTGAAGAAGGGAGTATACCTCTTCCCTTAACCGCACCAAATTCGACTGATGGAAGAACACAGGGATCCTTACTAGAGGAGGAAGATCTCAAAACTGAAGATGGTATCCTCCTTGTATGATAGAGAGGACCCAGCCATCGATCACAATGCAGGACCAAGCCTCTGAAAAAAGGTTTAGTCTGGTACCTACGAGAACCCATGAAAGAGGGACACTCTGCAGGAGAGGGATATAGTCCTTAGGAAAAGGGGAAAAGCCCGTAAACCTCTTCCCTTGGCCTATGCAGCATGTCCTTCTAGGCGCAGACTGGCAAAGGGTTGGTCTAAACTGTGGTTGTTACTTAGACTGGGGCTGCGTGGCTTTAAAAAATTTGGGTGAAGGGCCCTGAGACCATTCAGGATGACTTTGCTTCCTGGCTGGTTTTGACAGGCCATGTGCAGATGCAAAGGTTAAAGGTTGCAACATAGAAGGGGGGACGGACCACCCTATACATTGTCTAGGAAACTTCTGGCTCTTATAAAACCTTTGGAACAGTTCTTTTACAGTAGCCAAGTGAGAAAGCAACAAGAGATCTGGACGAGAGGCAAGCTGGAGAGAATCTTAAGTGTCCTCTGAGCCTTAGGGCTTGGGACACAAATCATTGGACAATAGACGGTAAACCTCATTAACTGCTTTGTCAAATGACCAGACTTCTTCCTCTGCTGCATTAACCGATGGTTCGAGAAATCCTTAGGAAGGGGGTGCCACCTGTGTCGGTTCCATATCAAACTCGTGAGAATCCATGAGGACGGAAAGGACTTCCTCATCCTGCACTTGAACCTGGGAAGCAGGACTATGTGACCCAGTGTCTCTCTGTTTCTTAGGCTAGAGAGACTTGGGAGTACAAGGAACCTCGACCCGTGACTCCTCATGCGGAACCAATGGACTGTCCTTAGTGGAGGCATGACTCTCAACCCTCCTGGTGCGGTTGGGGGAGAGTCTTTCCCCTTCCCTCCTTCTATGGACTGCAGCATCGATCTCACTGCCATGGGGCCAAGGCCTTGAAGACCATGGCTGTATGCAGGGGACAGTCCAATTACTGCCATGCGTTGGAAGGCCCCACATCCCATAAGGGTTTAAAGGAATCACAGGGAAGGGGAGATGCCAATCTGATCCTGTTACCTAGTCCTACGTCAGTACGACGAATCCAAATCCCAAGAGGGATTGAACAGTGTATGTATATACACAACTATATATATATAGGTAGTAAGATAAAACAAGGTGACGTAAACTAGATTTATCGAGTACTGGATACCAATAATAAGCAAAAAACAACTTGGTAAAATGCTTTAATTAATATTATAGCAAAAGGAATAAATTCCTATACTAATTAAATAAAAATTGAACCTGAGTTCAATATAAAACACACATAAAGAAGAAAAGACTTGGGTGCGACCTGCTTTCCTGAGCTTTAAAAATAGCCAACCAATCAGAATTAAGGGAAATTAATTTTTGATGCTTTTGTGAGTTTTTAAAAAAACAAACAAAAGAAAATCAACAGGTTGGCAACAGGGATAAGGAAAAAAGAATAATTTACCTACCCTAGCTTAAGAAAACAATATGGAATTCTCAAAAGGCAATAATTAATCCCCCATAAACAATACGTGAATGGGGAAATAACTGACTAACCAAGATTAAGAAAGGACGTTTCTTGGTATCAAATTGCCAAACTCACAAGAGAGTTGAATATTTCCAGACAAGGAAAATACTGGTCATGGGTAAATACCACCTGTAGTTTACAAAAAAAGTAATGAAAGAGCTTAATTCGCAATGCTGACTCGTCTAGCGAAGGCAATTTCTCAGTTGATAATTTCACCATCTTCATCAAGATGACGACCAGAAAAAGAATGATTAATTGTAGGAGTCACATGCAAAGACTGTGGAGTTTACACAGAGAGTCCTATTCACTAGAACTTTCTTATCAACCCTTTGGGAGGATGAATTCTCATCATACGATCGGGTATTTCCCGTCACGGAAATAGATTAGCTATGCAATAGCAACAGAGTAAGCTATTACTGATATTAAACCTGTATTTCCAAGTCTGATCAAAATCAGATAAAAAAAATGGCCTCCAGAGTGGTAACAAGCACATGTTGATGGATCGAAGAGAGACACAGGTTCATACAATAAGCTCACTTGGTACTACAGCCAGGTGAACTAAAAACAAAAATCTTTTAAAAAATCTGCACACAGTACTGTCATTTTAACACAGAATTGCTATTTATAAATGAAAAATATAACTGGCCTTAGGAAGTTGCACCTCAATGTTTTGCAGATTTTTCAATCTTATCCACAGAGAGTAACTAAACTTGACAAATTTTCATTACATTTCCAACCAATTATATTTTCAAATGAATAATTATACATACAGGTGAGGAAGCAGCAAGGGAAGTGTCTAAACTTCGCACTAAAGTTCTGGTTTTCAGATAACCATTTAAAATCTACTGCATAAAATTAAAGTTTATAATTTATAAACGGCTTTCATTTTAGTGAAATGCAATTTCAAGTTCACAGGTCAGCTTGGTGATATAGCCTTATATTTTTTATCATTAGACTGGTTTACAATCCTGTTAAGAAAATATAATTAATTGTATAAATTAAAAACTGACATAACGAACAAATAATGGAAACTGAAGCAATACTGGAATGGAAAACAACACATCTTCTGGTACATCCAATAATCAAACTTTACTCAATTACATGTAAGACCAACCCCTTAATTCAGACCCAACAATCTGACAAACAAAAATTTTAAAGAATTAAAATCTCCATTAAGCTAATCAACCATTTTTATATATACTATATATTTTTCAAAAATCTCCCAGAAATGAAGAACAGGTGGCTGAATGGCTGTTTCAAAAGTATCACATGTATTCACCGATGGGACTGAGAAAAAGTGACTAATAATTATTCACGACTGCTGAAGATTAAAGTCACTTGCATAGAATAAGTATCGCTTTGTATCGATTCTTCCCCTCTTGTATCGATATAGAAAAAAGTACTACATCGATATATCGATTTATCGTTTCACCCCTAGATGGGACTGAGAAAAAGTTATATTAACTGAGGAGTGGTCTGATTTATGACTTTTGCTCTCATACAAAATAAAGAGTAAGAATGGAATATAACTGAGCATCAGTCTCATTTCAGGGTAGTTGATTGGATGGTGAGGTACAATTTTACTGAACTTTATATTATATATCACTTATGTCCAATGATGATGTTAATTGTCTGATTAAACTTTCCGATAAAGACCATTCAAACTTCTGAGCCCCTGGCATTGTTTTGGATGTAACAATATGTCCTTAAAATATAATACAAAGGGATATTATTGGATAAGATCATGGGAACAAAAAAAAAGCTTACATTGTTATCCCAGCTTCCAGCAATAAGGAAGGTTGATGGCAATGTTCCGGGGCTAAATTTCAGACAACTCACACTATCATCTGGTGGTGAATTCACCTGTATAAAAGAGAGTTTTGTAGTTAGCAAATGTCAAAATGTGTCAAAACACAACATTGTATTCATCATAAAGAAAGTGTTTTGGAAAAACAGTCATGTCTCTTGGATTTTCACACAGAATGGGAACTTCCCCTATAGCATTTTTTTCAGCGGAGATTTTCAATTTTTACGGGGGGTGGGGGTGGAAAGCAGTTTTTATATAAGAACAGTATCTATAAATAGATCCCCTTATAGTATGTTTCAACAAAATGTGTAATAAATAACTTTTAATGAATAAAGATTACTTACAGCCATTTATCTTCATTATTGGCACAACAGCAATGACAATGACACAACATCGTATACATTAGCACTGCATGTATCAGAAGATACATTACCACCAAATACAGCATGTCCGCCATTGTATAACCTTGCCAAGTACAGTTAGTAAAATGCTTTAATAACTAGATAATGAACAATAGCATCTCACTGTTCAACTGCAAAAAGTCAATTAGTAAGCACTTGATAATGGAAACTGATCTAGAAATCAAGCACTTATATGATCCGATTAAGCTTTGCTAATATTAACAACTATTGCAGGTTTTGTTACACTTATCACAAAACTATGCCCATATTTTGTCTGCTTGCGCATTTTAAAGACTTGATTCATTCAATTGTTGGGGACTCGTGTAATCATGCATCCTGGAGAAGAGACTGAAAGAATGCCACATCTCCAGGGTCTATTCTAGTATGCATGATTATAGGATTTTTGCTTATTTCTAAAAATTGCACCAAACAATCAACTAAATGCACAATCAAACATTATATTTTCAAGCCCTACTTTTATCTTGTCATTAAATCCCTCCTATATTCAGAAATATACCCCCTTTTTTTTCAAATGGAGATGGGGATTTCCCATTAAACTTCAGCTGTCGGATAGACCCTGCATCTCTCAGCAAAACCAAAGCCTTGGCAAGCACAATAAATCTTTATCATAAGTGATCAACATGGAAATGAACCTTGTGTAATACGAACGACTGAAATGACACCAATGTCAACAGCATAACACCATGTCTATTTAAGTCATGCCCATACACAAGCAAGACAAATGACAGAGGAAAGATTTGTGCATAACGCACACTTACTGTATATACTCGCTTATAATCCAAGTCAAACTGCAAACAACACAGACCCTGATCTGCCATCACATAACGTGCCTGCAGATCAGGGTCTATGTTGTTTGTTCGACTGTTTACTCCCAACAAACTGCATAAAGCCAGATCTGCTGGTGCATTATGTGATGGCAGACCTGGGTCTGTGCGGTTTGCAGTTGGTCTCTACTTATAAGCGAGTGCATACAGTAACTGCAAATAGCATAAAGCCAGAAAAGTTGTCACATAAGGAGCTGTCATATTCACAAGTTCAAAAACAAGGATCTTCCATTTGGGGTTAAATTTTGTCTCCAAGATTCCAGATACACATAGTATCTTGTCTTATCAAAGTTACATGGCAACCACACTGTCCCATCAAACTTATAAACATACTGTACAGTACATTTTCACAGGAAATAAAGTATGTCCCTTTCACCTGCTCATTATTCATTTTCAAAAAGCAAATCATTCCTAGTTCCAATGTATCTTAATACAGAGTTTGATCTTGGCTGCATTTTTTCACCAATGGTGCAAAAAAATCATTGATAGCCCACTCAAATAAGAAAGACATGTCCACATATTGCAGTGTCAAAATAATTGGTGCAAATGTTGCATGTCTCTGCAGCCATCATCTTGCTGATTGTGAATTCAACTCTGTACCTGTAATGTGTTATATGTAGATGAGTGTTTGACTGACAGAGACCAATGGGAGTTTAGCTAGACTGGTTACATTTGCTTCATGTTACTGGCTTCATATTTAACACAGCAATAAATGATAACCAATCTTACTATATGCAAATGTAAAGCTTTACAAGAAGTGCTTCATGAATATGCTGGTGACTTTCTTTAGCAGAAATTCGCCCAAACTAGAATGAATCGAAGTGCAATGCAAACTGTCTTAAGATGCTTCCCTTTCTTCATGCAGTCCACCATCAGAACCAAATAAAAATCAACTTTTGGTAATAAAGTCAGCAATTATCACACTACAGACAGATATACATAAAGTGATTCTCATTTGCATGTTGTTATATGTTTGCTTTGTAAAACAATTCTCATTGCTGTTCAAAACAATTGGTCTAAACAGAAAACATCAGCAATGAAAAATTACCCCAGCATATTCACTGGCACATAAGTAAAGCACCCCAAGTAAATTTAATTCAGCGTAAAAGTTGGAGAAACTTGTTACTTATCTACATTAAACCTATCTTCACAAGCAGGCCATCATAAACATCTAATTTTACTGTAAATCAAACGGGAGAATAGTCCCTTTAATTGAATGTGGGAAGAATGCAAGTGAAGAATTGACTCACATGAAGAAATTTTTTTTATGCTCATTTATTTACATAAATTGCAAAGAGTGAAATTACTAAAAACAAAAAACATTTTTCTACTGTAAAAGAACAAAAACCATGCAAAATAATAATAATAATAATAATGAGGACTTAGCACAATGCTTAATCTTTAGAAGCTCTAAGCGCTCACAATATTAATTAACACATAAGGACATATACTTGGACACAATTACAAAAAACAAACACCATGAAATTACAAACAAAAAACATGCTGAAAATAATTAAGCTAAGGAAACATTACTAAGTTCCAAGTCTGTTCTTGCAGTCGAAATAGGTGAGTTGAAGAGCACTCTTGAATGAGATCACAGTGTTATTGGGTCAAGTTCAACAGGTAAAATTCATTACAGGTAGCTGGGCCCTGGTACACAAAAGAACATTGTCCATAGGACTTTGTTTTGGTAGTGGGAACAATGAGAATATGTGTCGGAAGCGGAGCGTAAGTATCTGGAAGGGTGTACACGTAGGTGAGGTCTGATAGGTATTTTGGACTAGAGGCAGTCAACGAAATGTAGCATAGAGAACAGATGTTGTGTTTAATTCTGGAACAAGTAGGTAACCAGTGGAAGGTACATAGCAGAGGGAGAGTGCTCGGTTCTTGGTACTCTAAGGATGATCCAAGCAGCTGTGTTTTGAAGTTTCTGTAGGAGATACTGAGACAAACCAGATAAAAGTTAATTACAATAGTCCAGTCTAGAAAGTACTAAGGAACACACAAGTGGCCTATCAAAACCTGACCTAGCCCCTTTACAAAATATCTCTAAATCCTACAATGAACCCTGTTGATACTCAATTTTGTAGCAGAAACTTGATTCACAACTAGAATTATGACAGAATGTCTCATCAACAATTTTGTGCTGATGATACATACATACTGTTACTACTGTAACTAGTTTCTAAGATATCCATAGACTGAACCTGTTTCTACCATTGAAATAAATTTGCCCCAAATTACTGTCCTTATAACATAAAAAGAGAAATAACAAACTTGTTTGCAGGGCTGACAAAATTCCCTTGTTGAGCCTGGGACAAGCGTATAAATTTGCTGGCAATTAACATCTTATATTACCTGTCATTTCAATTTTTATAACAAGTTTTATATTTACATGAATTCATTATAATCCCAATTCTGGACAAGTAGAAAAAAGTTGATTTTGCCACTGGCCTGTGCATTTTGATGAGGGCCAGTTAATACTGACAGCTGCAGGCCCAATTAAACTTTCCAAAATTTATTTTTATTTGATTGGGAGAGCCATTTGATTTTCTGCAGGGCCAGTTGATTTCCATGTGAGCTGGCCCTGCTGGCCAATGGAAAACTCAGTGCTAAGTATACCCCTGGAAAAAGAGTATTTTCTCCATAACATGTTTATGTCTTTTCCATTCTGATGACTACCATTCTTTTCATTTTTTCCACAAAACAGATGTAGCACTTGATTTGTATACTGACGCACAAACTATCAGACAACAATAAAACCAAAAAATCAACAATTCAATCTGATAAACTATACATTGATATTTTGATATTAATCTTTAGTCATAATTTCCAACTGATTTTCCTATCAATTATAGACATTCATGCAAAAGAAATAAAATCAATAGGTCTGAGTTCAACATTTTCTTTTTCCATTTGCACATAAAAATGTAAGACTGGCAAAGTCTCTCAGAATAAACACATTACCTCAATATCTTTCATTGCATTATAGTTGGTGGGAGCTGCCTGGCCAAATAGGCCAGAGCTACTTGCATTTCCAAAAGCGTTTGATGGAGTTCCAAACAGACTCATTTTCTGTGTTTCTAGAATTCTGAAACAAAAGGAAGTTGTCTTTGTAAATCAAATATCTTGTGTGGAAAATAACTAGTTATGCACTGGATTATTATGATTCCTCAGCTATATTTAGAAAGAGACAATTTTAGACTGTGGGGGAAATCCCGAGTTGGTGATCAAGTCATCTAACATTGTATTCAGCACAGGAATTTGGGCAATAGCAGGTAGGACTGGTGATTGAGTGAAGATGGGGGAATCTATGTGTTATAGTCAGTTATATGACACAGCAACAGAACTCCCCACCCCCACTCTCCTCTACCACCAATCCATCTCGTTAATATACCCAAATCTCTGTGATATTCAGCATGTAACAGTTGCTATACATTTGGTGTGATCCTGTTTCTCAAGAACAGGTCACATCAATTTCTTTTTAAACCGTTTTCAGATATAATTATTGAGCAAGCTACTTTATGCACAACGCATGGAGAGTGTTCATGTGCGGATCATTTATTGATGAAAAATGGCGCATTATTCTTATTTTTATTCTTTACCCTAACAATCAATGTATCAACGGTCTATGACCAAAGTCATTTTCACACTTAAACAGCGGTCTAATAAATAAAATAAAAAGAAATAAAATAAATTGTTGCCATAACGTTTCTTACATTCAGAACAAAAGTAATGATCCGACCCACATTTCTTACTATTTGTGAAACCGGAAATGTACAGGACAACGTAGAGTACCCCGCATGCGGTAGGCCGAATTTCTAGGACGGACCCAAACGAACCGAGAAGAAAGCGGAATGAACCGAAACGGAACCAAAACAAACCCAATCATGATACCAATATTCTAATATTTAGTAATAGTTTGTCTTTGTTTATTTTCAAAAAGGTTAAGTTTTAACTAGCGCCAACTGTACGGCACACATTAATGTGTGAACCATGGTACTCGAAGCATGGGCGTCCGCAGGGTGTGTGTGTGTGTGTGTGTGTGTGTGTGTGTGTGGAATATAAAGATATAATATGGTCTTTCTTTTTTGTAAATCAGAACAAAAATATTTATTTCAAGCTATTTGAGGGCCGTAAATATTTTAAAAAAAAAAAAAAAAAAAAAATCTTATGCCCACCAGCACTATCACCACCACCATATATGTTCTAGCAATAAGGCAGCTCTATAAGCTTTCCTGTCCACTATTGAGAGAGACATTGTATCCCACTTAAAAGGATAATCTAATCAAACAATATTTGAAAAGATTCGGAAGATGGGGAACATTTTGTTATCAAACCAGCCGATGACGGGTCCAGCGTTGCTGTAGCAACAGACAACTGTCGAATGAAATGTTCTATACGAAACTGGATGAAGATCCGATAGAAAAACACGCAGCGATCTTAATTCATACACGTATTAGTTAAACGATATGTGCGAGTGGGATACCAGAGAAAATGTTATTGGTAGAGAAATCGAGAGCGAATAAGCGCTGGAGTTTCCTCTCCAAATACCCTCTGAGTTAGACCAACAAGTTGTTCTCCGCCGTTTTTTTTTTTTTACTGGTGGCTGTCACCAGTAAAAAAAAAAAAAAAAGGTGGAGAACAACTCGTTGGTCTACCCTCTGCGTCATCCATCCTACGATCTCACTAGTCTCACGCGAGAGAATATTGTGTAACTTATTTATTGCCTGACCACGGCTTTCTTTCCAATTTTTATATCAACTCTTTTTTTCACCCGGGTCATTTATATTTCCCTTATGAGCTTTTTTCCCAGCATTCCGTCTTTTTATAAAAAAAAAAATGTTGCATCATCTATCAAGCCACAAGTACTCGTATTAAAAAATTCTCACGTGATCGTACTCGTGTCTCTTTCAATTCGTCAGATATACATGTACGCTGGGCAGTGCTGTGATGTTGTAAAAGACTATTCAAGATCAGTTTGTCACTCGTTTTGGACCATTTGAAGGCACAGCGGGATTATTGGTAATGCACAATTCAGTACAGGTGGGTGGGGGATGGTACTCTGATTGGGAAGAAATGGTTTTAAATTATGGTAATAGTGATGTCCCATTTCTTTCAGTTAAGTATCCTGTAACATTTAGCAATGAGTGTGTGAAAGAATAACTTACAATAATGTTATGTATGATGTTTATATGGTGTTGTAGGTATTTTGGGAAATTGTAAATGTTTCTTCACTTTGATGTTTGCTTGGATCTTAATGTTTATCAGGAAAAACATGTTTAACTAGTGTCCTTAAATTAGGTTGTTTTGATCAATATGTTTTCTCAATTTGAAGGTCAAGGTTGATTTTGTTTACAAGTAAAATTCCATTAAGATGACACACATTCTATAACATTCTGTCATGTGACCAATCTTTATATATGCCATGTTTGGTGGACATTTATTCAGTTTTGACATTGCCATCAGTCTTGTAAAGAGCTATTACAGTTGTGAAAATTCATTCCAAATTCTAAGAGAGGAATTATTTTAAATATTCATTGGATTATAACAGTGCTCATAAACTTTTGGATTTTGGATTTTTAATTGACAATTTTGGAATTTATGTGAACTTATTCAGAGATTTTGGAATACTTCATTTTGACTTCAGCACATCAAGATTTCTAGTACATCAGGACTTTGGAGACCATTGGCACATAATAACATTCAAGGACACATTCTATATTTAGGACTTGTGATTAGAACAATCATTTTTATTGGATTATTAGGATTTCAAAACACATTACTGTAAGTGACTTTTTGATTTTTCATTTTAATTATCTAGTAATAAATTGCTTGTTGATTTTTACTTGATTTGTTGGTTTCACTTTCTTTCTGTTACATTTTTCTTAGACCATAGAGTCGTAACAGAAATTGGGGGCTCGTCGTTCTGGGATCTGAATTTCTTTAAAGCATATTAGAGATATTAAATTTATCTTTGAAATTCATATTGATTTTGTCTCTGAATTTTTTTTGTCTTTGGCAAAGATTTTTAAATAGAGAAATTTTTTTTGTGTGAAACCAACAAGCATTTACTATGGCATCTAATGTTCAGAATTTCATTTCAAAACCTATCCAGGAGGGGATAGAGTGCATGAGAAAGTTAATTGAAGAGTTCAAAAGGTGCATCCATAGTGATGTTAAAACCTATCTTGACGAGCAGAATGTGGAAACTTTGGAAAATGCTGCTCGTATGGCTGATGATTATTCCTTGACTCACAAAATTTCATTTGGTAATAAATCGTCCTCTCAGCAGTTTTCTGGTAAAAAAACATTTCAATCTCATTCGAGTACTTCCAAATTTCACAACAGCACAACTGTTAGGAATCAAACATCTGATAAGACTGATCAGAAATCCTTATCTCTTCCTACGTGTACTTATTGTAAAACGAAAGGGCACTTTATTTCTGATTGCTTCAAGTTGAAAAATAAGCAACAGAGTAAAGACAGAGCTTTTCCAAATGCTCTTATTTCTACGAGGTCAAGGTCACGGTCTTGTATTGAAAGCAATACATTTGTTGGGTCAAACAAACCCCAGTCTGATTCTATTTTGGAGGCTTATGAACCATTCATGTCAGAAGGTTCTATATCACTTATTGGTGATTCTGCCAAACCTATCCCAATTAAAATATTAAGGGACACTGGAGCTTCTCAGAGTCTTTTATTATCAGGTACTTTGCCTTTGTCTGAGGAGTCTTCTTCAAGTGAAAGTGTTCTTGTTCAGGGAGTAGAGTGCGGCTTTGTAAATGTTCCTCTTCATTGTGCAAATTTGGCATCAGACTTAGTTTCTGGACCTGTGACTGTTGGGGCAGTGACTTCTTTACCCATAGAGGGTGTTCATTTATTACTAGGCAATGACCTAGCTGGAGATAAGGTTGTGGTTAATCCACTTGTAACTGACAAGCCTTGTTTGGATCAGAAAGTTGATCCTGTCGAAACTGAAATCCCTGATTTGTACCCTGCTTGTGCAGTTACTAGAGCTATGGCAAAAAGAGCTCTTGAGAGTGATGTTGATCAGGATATTATTCCTTTAGCTGACACATGTATTGGTCAGTCTTTTGATGAGGTCACTTTTTCCTCAGGTATTGATCAATCAAATGGTATTGATCACAGTGATCCTCTTTTGGCAACTCATTCTCTTTGTCCTACTCAGGGTGACAAACGACAATCCCTTGTCGTTGAACAGGAGCAAGATCCCGAGATATCTTGTTTGTTTCAGAGGGCTATTAGTGAAACTGAAGCCACACAAGTTCCAGTGTGTTACTTTGTGAAAAATGGGGTCCTTATGAGGAAATGGAGACCACATGATGTACCCGCTGGTGACGAGTGGTCAGTGAGCTATCAAATTGTTATTCCTAAGTCATATAGACAGGAAATTCTTAATTTAGCCCATGAAACTCCTTTGGCTGGTCATTTAGGAGTCCGTAAGACTTATCGCAAGATCTTGAATCATTTTTGTTGGCCGAAACTCAAAAGTGATGTTTCTAAATACTGCAGATCTTGTCACACTTGTCAAATGGTAGGAAAACCCAATCAGAAGATACCTAAGGCTCATCTGCAACCTATTCCTGCATTTGATGAACCATTTAGTAGAATAATAGTAGACTGTGTTGGTCCTTTACCTAAAACCAAGTTAGGCAACCAATACTTGTTGACCATCATGTGTGCATCTACAAGATTTCCAGAGGCAATTCCTCTGAGAAATATAAAAACTAAAACTATTGTGAAAGCTTTGGTGAAGTTTTTTACACTTGTTGGCCTTCCCAAATCTGTCCAATCGGATCAAGGGTCAAATTTTATGTCTGGAATTTTCCAACAAGTTATGCATGAATTAGGCATCCAACAGTTTAAATCTTCTGCCTATCACCCCGAAAGTCAAGGTGCTTTGGAAAGATTTCATCAAACTTTGAAGAATATGATTCGATCATATTGCTTTGATACAGAAAAGGATTGGGATGAGGGTGTTCATTTGTTGTTGTTTGCTGTTAGGGAATCAGTTCAAGAGTCGTTGGGTTTTAGTCCCTTTGAACTAGTTTTTGGTCATACTGTCCGTGGACCATTGAAATTATTGAAAGAGAAACTTCTTTCAAATGAAGATTCAAAGATTAATCTTCTTGATTATGTCTCTGATTTCAAATACAAGTTGTCCAAGGCTTGTGAAGTAGCAAGAACTAATCTTCACACTACCCAGTCAAAAATGAAATTAAGGTATGACAGAAATTCACAGGAAAGGAGTTTTAAACTTGGTGACAAAGTTCTGGATCTCTTTCCCATACCTCAGAATCCTCTTCAGGCTAAATTTTATGGTCCTTATACCGTTGAAAAGAAAGTAAATGACTTAAATTATATCATTAACACTCCTGGGAGACGGAAACAGAAACAACTTTGTCATATAAATATGTTAAAGGAATATTTTGACAGAGATAGCCCAGCTAATTATTCTGTTAATTTAGTTGTACCTGTCCCACACAGTGAAGATATCAACGATGGAGTACGATCAGACTATAGTGACTCTGGTATAACCAATCTTCGGAATTCAGAAATATTGAACAACCTAGACCAGAAACTTTCACATCTACAACAACAGGAAAGAAATGAACTAAAACAGCTATTACACGACTATGAGCACTTGTTTCCTGATGTTCCAACACGAACAAGTAAAATTTATCATGACGTTGACATTGTAGATTCTGCGCCTGTGAAACAGCATCCTTATAGGATGAATCCTCTCAAACAGAACTATCTGAAGAAAGAAATTCAGTATTTACTGGAGAATGATTTCATAGAACCAAGTAAAAGTAACTGGAGTTCACCATGTATTCTTGTTCCCAAGCCAGATAATACATTCCGTATGTGTACTGACTATAGAAAAGTCAACAGTGTCACCAAAACTGATTCATTTCCAATCCCAAGAATGGACGATTGCATTGATAAAATTGGAAATGCGGAATATGTCACCAAGTTTGACCTTTTAAAAGGATTCTGGCAAATTCCACTGACGGAAAGGGCAAAAGAAATTTCAGCATTTGCAACTCCAGATGGACTTTATCAATATAAAGTCATGCCGTTTGGAATGAAAAATTCGCCTGCAACGTTTCAACGTCTGATGAACATGATAACATTTGGTCTTGATAATTGTGACGCTTATATCGATGACGTCATTATCTACAACAACACCCGGGAAGATCATTTGGAAACCATTCGAAAATTCTTCGATCGACTCAGCGATGCGAATCTGACAATTAATTTGAGCAAAAGTGAGTTTTGCCATGCTTGTGTCACATTTTTAGGACATATTGTGGGACAAGGTCAAGTTAAACCTATAGAAGCTAAGGTCAAAGCTATCTCTGAATTTCAAGTTCCAATTTGTAAAAAGCAACTGATGCGATTTCTAGGTATGGCTGGATATTATTGGAAATTTTGTTCCAATTTTTCCAAAATTGCTGAACCTTTGACAAGTTTATTGAGTAAGAAAACCAAATTTCATTGGTCTGACAAGTGTCAGGAATCTTTTGACAAGTTAAAGGCCATGCTTAAGAATGCACCAGTTCTTTCTGCACCACATTTTAGCCAATCATTTAAATTATCTGTTGATGCAAGTGATGTAGGGGTTGGTGGAGTATTGATTCAGGAAGACAAAAGTGGTGTGGATCACCCTGTGTGTTATTTTTCTAAAAAAACTAAACAAGCACCAGAAAAATTATTCCACAATTGAGAAGAAATGTTTGGCTTTGATATTGGCTTTACAGCATTTTGAAGTGTATGTTACCTCAGCTCTTTCTCCAATTATTGTGTACAGTGATCACTATCCCCTTACTTTCATCAACAAAATGAAAGATAAAAATCGGAGATTGTTGAGATGGAGTTTGATATTGCAAGAATATAACATTGACATCAAACACATCAGGGGAAAAGACAATGTGATTGCAGATGCACTCTCACGTGCCTAGAAATGTAATATTGCTTGATGTAATTAAGTCTAGTATCATAAAACATGTTCTTATGTATTTTTGGTTATTGTAGTATTAGATGTATATTCAAAAGAAAGCTTTATTACATAAATCTTTCTTTTTCTTTATGAGGGGAGGTGTTATGTATGATGTTTATATGGTGTTGTAGGTATTTTGGGAAATTGTAAATGTTTCTTCACTTTGATGTTTGCTTGGATCTTAATGTTTATCAGGAAAAACATGTTTAACTAGTGTCCTTAAATTAGGTTGTTTTGATCAATATGTTTTCTCAATTTGAAGGTCAAGGTTGATTTTGTTTACAAGTAAAATTCCATTAAGATGACACACATTCTAGAACATTCTGTCATGTGACCAATCTTTATATATGCCATGTTTGGTGGACATTTATTCAGTTTTGACATTGCCATCAGTCTTGTAAAGAGCTATTACAGTTGTGAACATTCATTCCAAATTCTAAGAGAGGAATTATTTTAAATATTCATTGGATTATAACAGTGCTCATAAACTTTTGGATTTTGGATTTTTAATTGACAATTTTGGAATTTATGTGAACTTATTCAGAGATTTTGGAATACTTCATTTTGACTTCAGCACATCAAGATTTCTAGTACATCAGGACTTTGGAGACCATTGGCACATAATAACATTCAAGGACACATTCTATATTTAGGACTTGTGATTAGAACAATCATTCTTATTGGATTATTAGGATTTCAAAACACATTACTGTAAGTGACTTTTTGATTTTTCATTTTAATTATCTAGTAATAAATTGCTTGTTGATTTTTACTTGATTTGTTGGTTTCACTTTCTTTCTGTTACATTTTTCTTAGACCATAGAGTCGTAACAATAAAAACCATTCCATACCTTGTTGTCCACAGACTTTGATGCAGTGTACAGCAATATGGAGTCAGAATTCTGTGAAAAAGAAATGTCAATGACACTTATGAATAATCCATTTAGTGGCAAGGAGAAGTGGATTTTGTATAAAACATGGAGAAAATTGAACACGAGCTGTTTTTCTGCACATACTATTTGCAAATAAAATGGATTTTTGTCTTTTAGTTATCTTTAGATGAGTATCAAGAAGGAAGGACTGATAATACCCGAAGATATAAACTTCGGCGGATTAATATTTACTGAACTACATGCGGTGAAAGAAGAGAGGAAAAGAAGTAAAATGTAAACAAGCAAATAAGTCAGTTCATAGTATGTATTTCAGGAATGTTTAGGAATTTTCTTTGCTATTAACAGTACCGACCACAACTGTATGGAAAGTTTGATAGCCATCGGGTTACCGGTATTCGTATAATATCACTGTCAGTCATGGGACCGGGTTGACTGGAAGAAGACCAATATGGCAGCCCCCATTACATGGCATCGTGATGTTTGCCAAATGTATTGTATGCAAGACTCAGTGTATATGAAAAATGTAACGCTCGTTGCATCATGCTTAGTCTTCATGCAACACGATAATTACAATGCAATAGCTCAATACTATCTCAATGCCGTGATCTATTGCGCGTAAAATGCAATATAAAATGCATATTTGAGCTTTTATAAATATCTTTTCCGCAAAGCAGATTGTACTTGCACATTTAAATGACAGTTTTTTAAGTTACTAATTTATAACTTTTCACTTATTGCGTACTATACCTAATATATGGCTATACCACACCCACCCACCCTGTTAAGCCTATTCTCATTACCAATGGCCCTTAAGTGGAAATGCACACTGTATTGAAGGAACATTTGTGGACAGTTGTGCATGCAAATTTAATTGTTTCCTGATAACTTTCCGCTGATGAAGAAAATTTGCCATTATTTCATCAGTTGAAGAAAAATTGAATTGAACATGCAAAACTTTCGAACAGTCCAACCTAAAATAGGTTTATTTCCATATACGCATTGTGTAAGAATAAATTTTGCTGAATTTATACCTGTAAAATATTGCCAAAATATGTCAAACTAAATATACGGACGACGGTAATAATACTAGTGGGTTTCTCTTTCTTTCTTTACTTCCTCGCGTTGATTCATTTTTGTCTTTCGCGATTCGATGTTTTCTTTCGTTGTTCATTTACAGGATGACAAAAAAAAAATGTAAAAAAAAATACAATAATTTTTCATTGTCTGTCATTTCCTTTTATTCTCTTTATCGGTTTCAAAAATCTCTCTCTCTCTCGTTGTAATCTAGATTTTTCGTCACGCTGATTCATTTTTGTTTCTTTGCATTGGACTGTGTTCTTTCATTGTTTATATATAGGATGGCAGGATACACACAAGTAGTTGTTAATGTCTACCGTTCATGTTAATTGCCAACGACTCAATTTCTAAAACTCTCTTTCTCTTTCTCTCTCTCTCTCTCTTTATATATATATATATATATATATATATATATATATATATATATATATATATATATATATATATATATATATATATATCAGCGATTAGCATTCCGGACTCACGACCAAAAGGGTGCGGGTTCGAATCCTACTATCGGACTAGCCTGGGTTACCTACCGTGGTGTGTCCTTGGTCCAGGCACTTTATTCCAATTGCCTCGGCACTAAATAACCTACTTCTGCTGCTGTGCCGTAAAACACCTTACCAAACAAAACCAAGTATAAACGACTGGGTTTTGGGTCGGATAGAAGAGACCGCGCCCATTCGTGGGATATACCGGGTATTGGTACTACGCTGTCTAGCCACGGGTTATCGGAATTAAGAACAGTGGAAACATTTGACGAGAAAAACGCCGTCATATAATAAGGACATGCATGAAGCTGGACGCACAAACAATAAGACCCTCACTTCTCTGCTTTCTGCCGATCCAGAACCCTTGCAACCTAAAATACACACAGCAGGTAACCCCCGTAGATCTTGCAACAATCACCCCACAGGCTACTGTACGCCCCATTGTACAACAAATGTCTTCTTACATTTCTTACATACAGGAAATCTACCACAAATCTCCTAAAACCAATCTGCCCATTAATGCAACCTTCGTTACTATTTATGTGTGCTTCTTCTACACAAATTTACCACATGACGAGGGTTATTATACTAGATTGCAGGGAAGCGTGCGATAGCAGTCCCAACCCTTCTTACCCCCATCCCCGTCAAGCCTCAGAACCATGTTTTAAAGATGAACAACTTTGTGTTTAAAGACCAAAATTATCTTCAGAAATGGGTACAAAAATGGCACACTTCCATTCACTTCTAAAAGGTATCGTTTAAAATGAGAAGACGCTCATCAAAAGACACGAGGAGTTTAATAAGGACTTGAAAAAGAAGTGGATAGAACAATAAAACTATATAAAAAACTAAAAGTCTCCTCAGACACAAAGCTAAGACTGCCGACAACAGTGTCGCTCTCTCAATAACATACGATTCAGATGCCCTGAACATTGGACATATTCTTCAGAGACACTGGCACATTATTGATTCATCTGTACGTGTAAAGGAGGTCTTCAAAGACCTACCTATGGTCGCTTATTGACGACCATAAAACTGAAAAGATCACCTTGTACGTGCCCATTTGTACTCGAATCATAGTATGGAAGCAGTATGTCTAATCTGTCAGCAAAGATGAAAACTGCTACTTTCAAGAGTTAATCAGCACGAGTTACTTACAATATCAACCAAAGGTTAGGATCTGTCAGTAAAAAGGCAATTACGTCATAACGTACAATATCTGTGCCATCCAATATGTTGGCGATATTAGAAAAAGAATGAACAATCACAAAAGCCAGATCAGAAACAATGTCAACACAATTAGTAGGTGAAACTGGAGTCCTGGAACAGTAAAATATTTTTTTTTCCAAAAATATTATTTTAATATTCTGAACAAAAAATAAATTTGTTTGCTGAATATGCTGCATTAAAAATATTTTTAAAATTATAAATGTTTTAAAATATTTTTGTTAATCATCGTATTATTGTAACAAAAAGATAAATTCATTGCTGATGATTTTGCAATAAAATAATTTTCTGAAAAACAATTATATATATATATATATATATATATATATATATATATATATATATATATATATATATATATATATACACACACACACACACACACACATGGGATTTCTGACACAATCAAATGTTAGTAAAAAAAATATTAAAACATTTGTAATGTATTTTTTTAATGAAATAAGAATATATATTTTTAAGAAGATAATTACGAGAATTTTGCACATTTTTGACAAAATATTTCGTTTTTCACAAATAATAATTTATGATTTTTAAAAAAAATGATATATCGTGAAAAATAGGATGAATATAGGTGCTTTTATTGAGAAAAATAAATTGCGTCACGTGTATTTGATAAACAGTCAAAAACTCAGACAAAAAGATATCAAAGGATATATTGTAAAAACTATAATTTATCATTAGTTCGCTAAAAACAAAAAATAACAATAAAAACATTTTTCATTTTTATAATATACCCTTCATCTGTGTTATATCATAGCCAATTTTAAATAAATATTATTTTTAGCGCAGATAAATATTATTGCCCTAGAAATGTAAAAAAAAGGGTATGTGCTCATTTAAATTTTAAAATTATATATATATATATATATATATATATGTGTGTGTGTGTGTGTGTTATCGACATATTTACCCCTAAAGAACAAATAGCTAGTATGCACTCAAAATGATTGTCAGAGGTAATATCTAAACTTCCAACCTTCTTGAAGAAAGAGCCAGAACTATCTGTGCCAAAACAGAATATGAAACGACAACCTAGATTTCCTTTCAACTTGGATACTGAGTTCAAAAATAAATTTGCTAAAACATACACATCAAAACCAATAGGTGACGAGATGATTTATTTATCAATCTTGTTTACAAATATTTTTTAAAAAGCCTTCGACAAATGAAATATTCAAAAATTATTTAAAAATCAGCCATTTAAAATTTCAGATTGTTTTAAAAATAAAATGTAAACAAAAAACTAATGATGCTACTATTGACAAATATGTTGCTAATAAGATGGTTTCTGTTTTGAATGAAGTGGAAATTAACAATTGTGACACGAGTATCATATTTTATTCGAAATGACCAATTTGTAGATATTGGAAGTGGCTTTATTATAGATAATGATCAAGAATATGATATAACTATATTAAAATATATTCTTTTATCGTAAAAATCATATATTAAATTACTTAAGAAGATTTTACATACTAAAGCATGTATAAGTGTAAATACCAATGATGATAAATGCTTCAGATATACTATACTATCATTAGTATATGCGCAAGTAAAGAATCTCCAATGTATTACAAAATATATCAAGTATGCTAATAGATTAAATCTTGATAAGATCATTTTCAGTCGAGATTAAATCAATATCCAGATTTTAATCACAAAATGATATAGCTATCTATATATCTGGATACGAAAATAATACTTTACATCCTATATATATTTCTAAGTATCCAAATAGTGATATGAAAATAATACTTTACATCCTATATATATTTCTAAGTATCCAAATAGTGATATGAAAATAATACTTTACATCCTATATATATTTCTAAGTATCCAAATAGTGATATGAAAATAATACTTTACATCCTATATATATTTCTAAGTATCCAAATAGTGATATGAAAATAATACTTTACATCCTATATATATTTCTAAGTATCCAAATAGTGATATGAAAATAATACTTTACATCCTATATATATTTCTAAGTATCCAAATAGTGATACGAAAATAATACTTTACATCCTATATATATTTCTAAGTATCCAAATAGTGATACGAAAATAATACTTTACATCCTATATATATTTCTAAGTATCCAAATAGTGATATGAAAATTGATTTGTTATTACTTAAAAGATTTTTAAAAATCACGTTATGTTGCTATTAAGAACATAAATAAATTATTGTTTAAAGACAATAAGCATGGAAAAACATATCTTTGTGGATCATGTTTAAATGTATTTGGATAAGATTATATATATATATATATATATATATATATATATATATATATATATATATATATATATATATATATATATATATATATATTATTGATTGTTCATTATTAAATATAAATTTACAACGTATTGTTATGCCACCAAAAGGACCAACAATAAAATGTAATCAATATGACAAATGTAAAAAATTACCATTTGTGATCTATTGTGAATCATTCAATATTCCAAAATGTTTTGGTCATGATACGGAAAAAATCTGATGATACGGATAATAGTTCTGTTGATATAGATGATAGTTCTAATGATGATATTCATCAAAGAGTTGAAACAAAAATAATATATAATCAAGAAGTAGATAGTTATACGAGAAGTGATGGTGTATGTTCTGAACTAGATTTATACAGACGATATGATGCGGGTATACATTTTATAAACAAAATGGAACAAATTCAGATATAACTTTATTTTTAGAACATCATGGAATCAAAATGATTGTAGATCAGGATAAAAAATGATTTTTCAAATGCTGATGTATGTGGTGTTTGTAACAAACCATTTGATAAGGAAAATATCAAGGTTAGACATCATGACTATATAACTGGTAGATACTTTTCAGCAATTCATACAAAATGAAACCTGAAATATTACGTATACAACCCGGGCGAGTCAAAATTTCAGCATTTTTCCACAATATAAGAAGATATGATGTGTATATTCTAATGGCTTCATTATCGCAAAGTAGGAAGAATGTCACAGTAACTCCTAATATATATCAATATTACCTGGTCGACAAATTCACAGTAACTCCTAATATATATATCAATATCACTTGGTAGACAAATTCACTCCTAATATATACATCAATATCACTTGGTAGAATGTCACAGTAACTCCTAATATGTACATCAATATCACTTGGTAGACAAATTCACTCCTAATATATATCTATATCACTTGGTAGACAAATTCACACCTAATATATATCAATATCACTTTGTAGACAAATTCAGTTTGTTGATAATTTGCAAGTGATGCCGTTAGTGCTAGATAAACTTGCTGCTTTTATTGAAAAATTATAAAATGATTGTATCATGGAAGTTTTCTTGGAAAAAAGGCATGCATCCTTGCCAACGGATATTATCATCAGAGCGATTTGAAAAAAAAAATTGCATGACATAAAATATTTGTATGAAATATTAAAAGATGAGAGAGTAGAGGATGTAGAATACAACAGAGCTATTGAGGTCTAGAAAAAATGTATCGTCTTCACTCGCGTATAAATTCAGTCCAAATGCAAACAACATAGACCCTAATCTGCCGTCACATAATGCGCCGGCAGATCAGGGTCTACGTTGTTTGTTTTACTGATTAGCCTTTACAAACTGCATATACCCAGATCTGCCGGCGCATTATGCGACGTCAGATCTGGGTCTATGCAGTTTGCAGTTGGTGTCGACTTATACGCGAGTATAAACGATAAGAGGGAAAATTTGGACAGTACACGATTTATATTTAATAACAGACCTTACATTATTAACATAAATTTTTGAAAAGGTTTGAGCGACATGCGTTACACATTATAAAAGATTGGATCCTGCTCTTAATTTATTAGTTGCCAAGTTGAGTTGGTCGTCATTATCTAGGATGACAAATGAAGTATTACCGTTGCTACATGATCAGACCATGAGTTTTTAGAAAGAGGTTTTCGTGTAGGTGTATATTGTATCATACAAAAAATATTGTAAAACAAATAATCCTATGGCAGAAGACTATGATGCACCTAAGCCAGCAAAATGGATTATTTATTTGGACTGTAACGCACTATATTCTAATGCAATTTTATCAAATTACTATATAATAACTTTTAATGGGAATGTTACTATTCACGACGTACAAAGCCTTGACGATAATGCGGATTAGGGTTTTGTGGTTGACTGCAATTTGGCATATATATACGATATTCATAATATTACAGATGCATATCCGCTGGCAGCAGAAACTGTCACTATAGATACAATACCATATTCAGATTATCAGTTAATGATTTTTTAAAACATAACATTACAGATGCATATCCGCTGGCAGCAGAAACTGTCACTATAGATACAATACCATATTCAGATTATCAGTTAATGATTTTTTTTAAAACATAACACTGCAGATGCATATCCGCTGGCAGCAGAAACTGTCAATATAGATACAATACCATATTCAGATTATCAGTTAATGATTTTTTAAAACATAACACTACAGATGCATATCCGCTGGCAGCAGAAACTGTCAATATAGATACAATACCATATTCAGATTATCAGTTAATGATTTTTTAAAACATAACACTACAGATGCATATCCGCTGGCAGCAGAAACTGTCAATATAGATACAATACCATATTCAGATTATCAGTTAATGATTTTTTAAAACATAACACTACAGGTGCATATCCGCTGGCAGCAGAAACTGTCACTATAGATACAGTACCATATTCAGATTATCAGTTAATGATTTTTTAGAACATAACATTACAGATGCATATCCGCTGGCAGCAGAAACTGTCACTATAGATACAGTACCATATTCAGATTATCAGTTAATGATTTTTTTAAAAACATAACATTTCAAATCATAAGACAGAAGAACTTATATTAGACATATATGAGAAACAGAGTTTTTAAAATTTTAATTTAAGATGTGAATGATATGTTCAAATTAAGTCAGAAAGATTGTATGGCGCCTTATATAAGAACGGATACCTAAGGTATCTCTCAGATGGACATCATGATGACGGATCTGGAAGAGATGGGACTTTCCTGAGGGGAAGCACAAGCCATTGCTCAGGACCGACCCGGATGGCGGAAGATGGTTGCAGCCTTATGTCCCAGTTGGGATTAAAAGGACCCTTAACTTAACTTAACTAACTATATAAATTTAAATATGAAATTAAGGCAAATCCACAGCAAAAATGCTTTTTAAAACGTTTAATAATAATAATAATAATAATATCAAATGCAATTTGAGGTAAAAACATTCGCAGCAATCTGAAAGAGACGAAAAATAGAAATGGTGAACATAAATGATAATACAAATTCAAGACCCTTATCAAAATTTACATTTTCAACTTTATTTAAAACTATGAACATTTTAAATCCAGATGTATGTGCACTTGAAATGAGCAAAGCTATGTTGATTCCTGGCCAATGTATACCTGGTAAGAGTAAGCTCACAATGTATCAATTCTATTATGATTACATTTTGTTAAAAATATCCTAACACAGCACAACTAATTTACACTAACACCGATTCACTAATCATGGACATTGAAACAGAAAAACTTTACGATGTGATGTGGTCTAACAAACACATGTATGATTTATAAGATTATCCAAAAGATTATATAAATATATATGGTAAGATTATGTATGCAGGTCTCAGGAAACAATTTCCCAAGCACTCGTCCCAGGGACTAGCTAATCGTAGTATTATATCTTAAATCGTTGCTCTTAGACAAAAAATGTACAGTATTTTATCAAATTAAAAAAGACAAAGAAAGCTAAAACTGTTTTTAAACTAGTTACTAGAGATTTTAAGCATTTAAATATAACAAAACATGTTATTCTTCTAAATTAAAGCATCCTAAAATGAATAATATATATCGTGGCAGTCATATTGGATGTAATACTGGCACCATTTTCATTTAGGACCAACTAGTATCATAAAAAGGCTATTGGTGAAAATGGCTGCTGTGTGGCGGCCATATTGGATGTCAGATCTGCACTATTTTCATTTAAGACCAACTGATATCATAAGAAGTCTTCTGATGAAAACCCCACGTCGATATGACTTTCCGTTGTGTGATCAAAATATTTTTAAAACGGCTGCCATATTGGATGTCAGATTGGCACCATTTTTATTTAGGACCAACCTGACATCATAGGAAGTTTTTTTAGTGAAAATTACATGCTGATATGACCATCCATGTAGGAGGAGTAACTATAACAAGATTTTCAAGATGGCTGCCGTGGTGGCGATATTGAACATCAGATCGGCACCATTTTCATTTGGAACCAACTAGATATTGTAAGAAGTCTTTTAGTGAAACCCCTGTGTTGATATGACCATTCATGTAGGAGGAGTACCGATAACAAGATTTTAAAGATGGCTGCCATGGCGGCCATATTGGATGTCGGAGCAGCACCGTTTTCATTTAGGATCAACTAGACTATGGGATGAATGTGTGTGCAAAATTTCAGGACAATCCTCCAAGTAGTTCAGGAGGAGTAGCGATAACAAACTTGGGCTAATGGCCAGTAGAGCTAAAAATTAATGTGTTATTGCTTAAGGATAATAACTGAAACAGTAAATATGTATGGATTAAACAGCGCAAGAAAGCTATCTAAAATAATGGATGATAATGCTAAGAAAAAATTATTTTAATTCTAAAAATGTTTAAAATCTAAAGTCGTTTCCATAGGAATCCAAGTATTATGGACATCATCATAGTTTTTTTAATTTTACAAATAATATAGTTTTAAAAAAAATTAAAATCATGTTGTACAATCTTCTCAATTTTGAAATTTGATTGTTTTGATTTTTGAAGTTCATGATGATATAATGATCCAATTTATGATTAATTATATTTCCTAATTCATACACAATAGGATCTGTTTATCTATCTTTGAAATTTTATACAATTATTCTGTCCAGTTTAGTATAAAAAATGTGACTTTCTGCTAAATGACGTTTATGTGATTTTCTCACAATATCATTTACACTGTATTATTTTTTGTTTGTTTGTTTATTTGTTTTAGGATATTTAACATCAGAATATTGATTATTATACTATATTTCTCTTTAGTTGCCTTTTCTTGAGTTAGTTTTATTTTTTTAACGTTTTATGTTATTGTACCTATATATGATCTTATTTGAATCATCAGTATATCGAAACTTTCCACATCATGCTTTTAAATGTTTTATCAACTCTATCTATTACGTCAGCCCTCCAGTTTCTTCGATAAATTTTAATTATATATTTTTTTAAACATTAAATTAAATTGATTGTTGTAAAACTCTGGATTTTTTGCGTCTACCCAAAGCATATCTGGTTTACATCCTTGTTAAAAAAAATTCTCAAACGCATCATTAATATTACTTTCATTATGTATCGGTACAGACCAGGCATATCTGATACAAATATAACAACATTCAGCAAATAAGTACAATTAACAGTATCGGTACAGACCAGGCATATCTGATACAAATATAACAACATTCAGCAAATTAGTATAATTAACAGTATGCTTACTAAACTATTTCATATTTACTAAATTTGCTGACCATATACCATCTTTATCGTTTGATATTACTTTGCGCCTGATGAACTGTCTTTTTTAAACTGACATATGAATTTCATCAGCAATTTTATTGGTCCATTTATTTTACAAGGCGCCACTCACTACTAGCTTTTGGTATTGCTACCGAGACCAAGTTTTTATTTTGTAACAATCAACGGTCTTACGACAAACGTCTTTAACACGTTTTGTAATATTGTTTGTCCAGTGTGTTGCTTTAAATGATCAAGCATGTCCTTGCCGCATTGTAATTTGTTTCTTGAATTTGCATCCTAACAGTAATAATGTTTTTCAAATATTGCATTAAGCTGATTTAATGGTGGACCTTTAGGATTTGGTAGTTTATTTTAAGGACTACAGTATATATATCCTCCAGGCAACATCAAGCCCTTATTAGGTAATAATGGCTAAATTGTCTCATGTAGATCTATTTTGCCATCACCTTTTTAAACTGATGATTTATTTCGCTTACACAATTGACATCTTCCTTTAATAATTAATTTGTTATCATTTGTTTTCTTCGTAAAGTAACAGCATAAGTTGTACCCATTTTTGACCCATACATCAAGCAGTATGAATTGATATATCATATTGTTTTATTAAATTATCCTTTATTTGTTGCAAACTTTTTAATAAAATTTTCATTAAATTTATGAGGATTTAGAATAGAATAAAAAAAAATACATCCACATTTTTTTACGGATGTATCAATTTATTATAGTATCGATATTATATAGTATATGCAACAGTATCCATATTATATAGTATATGCAATAGTATCCATATTATATAGTATATGCAACAGTATCCATATTATATATGCAATAGTATCCATATTATATAGTATATGCAATAGTATCCACACATTACTCTTGAGATATTTTGTATTTGTACTGAGTTGTACATGATTTGTTTTTACTTGTAAATAAGTATATTTTTTAAATGTCACTAGGGGGTAGAGCAAATGAAAAAAAATATATTCAACGTTTTATGAGACATTATTTTTTATAAATTGCTATTCAATGACTTCCATCACCATCAAATAAATATTGAAAATGTACAATCATGCTTTCATCCTTATTTATATTCTGGGTAACATATCTTTGCTCATACATCCTCTAATAATTTTGATAATGGCTTTCTTTTGTGAAGGGTGGTCTTGTTCTGGTATATATATATATATATATATATATATATATATATATATATATATATATATATATATATATATATATATATATATATATATATATATATATATATTGGGATGAGAGTAATATGAGTCAGTTTCAAGAGTGAACTTAAAAACGGAAGAGGCAAGCCTGAGCAGTATGTAAATGCTAACTAATGTACCTAAATAGTTTTCAGCTATGGCCGCAGTAGCAAATGTATCCTATCGCTATAAAAGTCAAGCTCTGTAATCATCAGCATGCATACATTTTCAAGCTCAGCAGAGAATGAAGAAACCGAATCAGTAAAAAGCTTGGCACGAAAAAGTTGATCCTTCTATGATTCGCACCATTTGAGTCACACCAACCCGTTCCCCCAACGCGTGAAAATCCCTAAAATTCGCGATTTTCAACCCTATAAAGAAAACCTATACTGAAAAAATCGGAAAGATTTTACATAAGGCGGTGATAATTGCGTCCCAGATATTATATTAATGAAGTAAAAAAATGGACCACAAACGGATCGATTTCCCAAAAAAATCGGTTACAATACAAAATTTGGTAAACACATGAAAACAGTAGAAAACAAGCAGCTGTTCATGTAAATTATGCGATAAAATCTGGAATGCAGCTAGCACAAAATATTTGAATACGTTTCGAACGAATGTGTTACTGCCAATAATCAAACGTATTATAACACTTTATAAACGTGTTACTGTCAATAATCAAACGTATTATAACACTTTATAAATGTGTTACTGCCAATAATCAAACGTATTATATCACTTTATAAACGTGTTACTGTCAATAATCAAACGTATTATAACTCTTTATAAACGTTTTACTGTCAATAATCATTCAAAACGTATTATAACACTTACTAACTGTGTTACTGTCAATAATCATTCAAAACGTATTATAACACTTATTAACTGTGTTACTGTCAATAATCATTCAAAACGTATTATAACACTTATTAACTGTGTTACTGTCAATAATCATTCAAAACGTATTATAACACTTTATAAATGTGTTACTTTCAATAATCATTCAAAACGTATTATAACACTTACTAACTGTGTTACTGTCAATAATCATTCAAAACGTATTATAACACTTACTAACTGTGTTACTGTCAATAATCATTCAAAACGTATTATAACACTTTATAAATGTGTTACTTTCAATAATCATTCAAAACGTATTATAACACTTACTAACTGTGTTACTGTCAATAATCATTCAAAACGTATTATAACACTTACTAAATGTGTTACTGTCAATAATCATTCAAAGCGTATTATAACACTTTATAAACGTGTTACTGTCAATAATCATTCGAAACATATTATAACACTTCATAAATGTGTTACTGTCAATAATCATTCAAAAATGTATCTGCACTTAACGAAATAGTTTACCTCTTAGCACACATCATGCAAAATTACTGACCGTGTGTCAATACATCATCCAATATTATTGACCGTATGTCAATACATCATGTAACATTATTGACCGTATGTCAATACATCATGTAATATTACTGACCGTATGTCAATACATCATGTAATATTATTGACCGAATTGTTAATGCATCATGTAATATTATTGACCGTATGTCAATACATCATGTAACATTATTGAACGTATGTCAATACATCATGTAATAGTATTGACCGAATTGTTAATGCATCATGTAACATTATTGACCGAATTGTTAATGCATCATGTAACATTATTGACCGTATGTCAATACATCATGTAACATTATTGACCGTATGTCAATACATCATGTAACATTATTGACCGTATGTCAATACATCATGTAATATTATTGACCGTACGTCAATACATCATGCAACATTATTGACCGTACGTCAATACATTATGCAACATTATTGACCTTATGTCAATACATCATGCAACATTATTGACCGTACGTCAATACAACATTATTGACCGTATGTCAATACATCATGCAACATTATTGACCGTATGTCAATACATCATGCAATATTATTGATCGTATGTCAATACATCATGTAACATTTTTGACCGTATGTCAATACAACATGCAATAGTATTGACCGAATTGTCAATGCATCATGTAACATTATTGACCGTATGTCAATACATCATGTAACATTATTGACCGTATGTCAATAGATCATGCAACATTATTGACCGTATGTCAATACATCATGCAATATTATTGACCGTATGTCAATACATCATGTAACATTATTGACCGTATCTCAATACATCATGTAACATTATTGAGCGTATGTCAATACATCATGCAACATTATTTACCGTATGTCAATACATCATGCAACATTATGGACCGTATGTCAATACATCATGCAACATTATTGACCGTATCACAATACGACTTAAGATTATAATCTATATAACAATGACGTGAATATTAATAATAAAAACTTCTCTATCTCTAGTTTATATATAAGGCGTTTACTTTAAAAATGAGATTTTAAAATATCTACGATGAAAAATGAAATTGAATACTTCTAACGGATGCAGTTTTATAGTTCTTCCAAAGATACACTATATTCTGGCACATTGTTTCAGACATTCATTAATTTCATGCTTGAAATATTCGGATTTTATTTGGGCAAATATATTTATGTCATATTTTATTAATAAACTAATATATAACATGTATAATATACGTAATACACAAACTTACTCGTTCCTGAAGTCCTATGGGTCCATTTAGAACAGATGTCTCAATCAACAGCTTCCGGTCTTTTATAAACGAGGGAACTGCATGATGTGCAAAAGTCAGACTTGATAGAAGATATGAGTAAACAATAAAACACAAACAATCTTAATTGCAGTATGTAATTGCACAAACACTATGTAGCATCAAATACATTTCCGGTAGAGAATGCCGGAATGCAAGATATGAGTAAACAATAAAACACAAACAATATTAATTGCAGTATGTAATTGCACAAACACTATGCAGCATCAAATACATTTCCGGTAGAGAATGCTGGAATGCAAGCTTCCACTAAAGTATGGATTTTACACTCTAATAAGGAAAGGCTATATTTCTTTCTCCTGTGCTAATCCCACAGATCAGTTTGTTTATCAATTAAATAAAATGGCATAGACATTTTTTTAAATTTTATTTGACACTCCGAGCATTGTTTAACATGTTCCGTAACATCTAGCATTTATCAAGAAACAGCTGCAACGTATACCATTAACTGAGTACCACATTCTTTTCTGTGAGTATCAGTAAATCAAGGAAGTAGTTGCATGGATATATGTCCTGGTGCACTCTTTTCGGCCATTTATAATTTTCCTCACACGCCAATCTACCATCTTATACGATAAGCTATATCGGCTATTAACAATTTTTCGCACACACCAACCTACCATCCTAGACGATAAATATTTGTTTTGAAAAAACACCAGCTCACTGTTTGCGACTATTTAAGCTAATCTGAAAGCCTCTTCTGTCGATATTTTTCCACATTCTGCCAGAACTAACTTTAACCTAAGTAAACATATAAAACGAAAGCACTCGGAACAATTAAGTAATTTTATTGCCTCTAGGTATGTTTTGCCTGGACGTTTGCTTTCATTGCCTGTGGAAAATAAAAAACAAAAATGTAGAAATATTAGAACAAAAAGGTGGGGTAGAAGATATCTTGACAAAGCAAAAAGGAAAAATATCAACAGACGAGGCATACAAAATATTGTCTAATGAACTGCAGATCTTAGAATATAAGATAGATACGCTGAACACCAAATTAGAGGATTTATTCGGTGTTTCAAAACGATTTAAAATCATGCATTACACAGAAAAAGAAAAGGCAAATATTTAGATATTATCTGTTGGATATTAGTTCTGGTTATAATCTTCTGGATATGATCTGTTGGATATTATCTGTTGGATATCTAGACTTTGTCTTCTGGATATGATCTGTTGGATATCTAGACTTTGTCTTCTGGATATGATCTGTTGGATATCTAGACTTTGTCTTCTGGATATGATCTGTTGGATATCTAGACTTTGTCTTCTGGATATGATCTGTTGGATATCTAGACCTTGTCTTCTGGATATGATCTGTTGGATATCTAGACCTTGTCTTCTGGATATGATCTGTTGGATATCTAGACCTTGTCTTCTGGATATGATCTGTTGGATATCTAGACCTTGTCTTCTGGATATGATCTGTTGGATATCTAGACCTTGTCTTCTGGATATGATCTGTTGGATATCTAGACCTTGTCTTCTGGATATGATCTGTTGGATATCTAGACCTTGTCTTCTGGATATGATCTGTTGGATATCTAGACTTTGTCTTCTGGATATGATCTGTTGGATATCTAGACCTTGTCTTCTGGATATGATCTGTTGGATATCTAGACTTTGTCTTCTGGATATGATCTGTTGGATATCTAGACTTTGTCTTCTGGATATGATCTGTTGGATATCTAGACCTTGTCTTCTGGATATGATCTGTTGGATATCTAGACCTTGTCTTCTGGATATGATCTGTTGGATATCAAGATAGTATCCTCTGGAAGTTATCTGCTGGATAGTATATTGTGGATATTATCTTTTATTTATTATCTGTTCGATACACTCTTCTGTATATTATCTGTTGGATACACTCTTCTGTATATTATCTGTTGGATACACTCTTCTGTATATTATCTGTTGGATACACTCTTCTGTATATTATCTGTTGGATACACTCTTCTGTATATTATCTGTTGGATACACTCTTCTGTATATTATCTGTTGGATACACTCTTCTGTATATTATCTGTTGGATATTATTTTCTGGACATTATGTGATAGATAGCATTTGTTGAATATCAAGATATTATCTTTCTTATATTATCTTCTGGATATTATCTGTTTGATATTATCTATTAGAGATTATCTATTAGAGATTATCTACTAGAGATTATCTATTAGAGATTATCCTTTTTCAGTTTGTAAAAAGCAACAGCCGAAATAACTGAAACATCCGAGAAAGATGAGCTAGTGTTTTTATCCACCCCCAGAAAAATATCTGTATTGTGGGGGGGGGAGGGGGTGTGGGGGGGAGGGGGTAAGGTGGTAAGTGATGTAGGTGCGGAAAATTATTAATAGCCGAAATAGCTGCAATAGTCGAAAAAGGTAAGAATAAATATATAGAATAAATTGTCCCCCATCCCACCCACCCCCGAAGAAAAGAAAAGTATTTATCATATAGGGTGGTAGGTTGGTGTACGGAAAATGTATAATAGCTGAAATAGCTGCAATAGCCGAAAACAGTGAGCTAATGTTTTTTGTTTTTAAAAAAAATGTGGGGATTATGCTGGAGTATTTTTTAGCCATCTAACTACTCAAGGGAACTTAAATTCTTTTGTTTTATTGTTAGATACATGCACACGTACTTTTCCTTTTAATAAATTTTCTTTCTCGAATGCTTTGATCTACGAGAGAGAGAGATATAGAATAAACACTTGAATATTTGGCAAAGTTTATGAATTTTGATCAAAACTAGCATGAAATCATGTTTATTCTTATTATTTTTAAATTTAAAATATGTAGCTATATAATGTCTCAATATTATTTTTGTTTCTTGGGTCGGTGGGTAAAAAGGTCAGTAATACACATAGCATATATATACACATAATTATTCTATTAAGATACATATAACTCAAAATGTGTTATCATATGTATATATACAAACAACGGCAGAAAATCATTGTTTAGGTTGCTAGGGTCTCCAGCCAGGATATTAGTTATCAAATAATCTTCCAATTTTGTTCCGAAAAGAAAAGATAAAAGAAGTGTTATAGTCAAATCATCTAATAACCTATCACAATGCCATTTACTCATTAAATCGTTTAATAACCTATCACAATGTCATTTGCTCATCAAAAAATGATCAAAGCGGTACTTTAATTAGCTTCCACTTTCCCTTACGGTAACGAGCTTATGGGGGTGGGGTGGGGGGTAACAATCTGAGTTCATTAGAGTCGTCGAACAAAACATGAATGGATGAACCAAGAGAAATGAAAATACCAAAATGCTTGGGAAAAGAAACACACACACACACACACACACACACACACACACGTTACAGCTTTACTTTATTTTACTGGAATATTAGTCTTTACTTTTTGGCAAGTAATAATTCAAACTAAGGGACACACTAAATAAGAAGAAGAACCTTTTCAATGTTGAGTACTAAGCTTCCTGATGCCAAAATAGAATGAAACACCCAAGCAAAAACATCCTGAAAAGAAATGTCTCTGGTACAAAAAGTCCCAAAGCCGTTAGTTACACCTGTTCAGAGTTTTAACTACGTAGGGGAAGTGAATCTGTCTGATTTATCGCATGAATAGCCTGACTACCTCCCCTGATATTTAATAGTTGTCCGTGCATCACACGAAAAACAACTAAGACCAGTTACGTATTTTAAAAATCTTTATATGACCGTATATGACGTACATTTTCACAACTTCACTAACACAATACCAGGTAGAGAATACCTTGCTAAAACCGAAACCCCAGTATTTGAGACACATGAGACATTTGGAGAAATGTTTGGAAGCTAACTGTGTACCAATGCTGGGACACATTAACTGACGGTTATAGTTTCACCCTACACCCCCGGCAGCTTGTACCCCCCTACCGATTTTAAAAACGAAAAGCATCAAGGATATATAAAAAAATGTACAAAACTTACTCATATCATTCACTGATTTATAATTTCTAACTCGATTGTCACCAAGCGGTCCCTAACATTCTCCATCTGACCATCGATCTCTAGCTGCTATTTACGTCCAGAAGGCACTAGGCCATTATATCCCTCATTTTACTCCCGATATATTTTTCTATTCATTAAGCTATCGTTTACTTTTCTGCGCTGGACCCAACTGAAAGTACAGGCCCCAAAACGTAATGTCACGTGATCCAGATATCGCGGCCTACGAGTTCTTGACATAAAAGGTCAAAGGGTCACGTGATACAGACACCTATGTAAACAAATGACTGATTGCGATCGAATATTTGATGTCGCGAGGTTTGGCGATCATGTAACTAAGCAATGCTGCATGGAAAAGTAGACTGTTCGTAAAGACTGGATAATCGGCTCATTTGTAGGATTATTAAAGTTGCACATTATTTGTTAATTGTTATGTCTGAGAGGAAAAATATTCTGCTCATCGATATGATGCTGGTAGGACTCGACACAGTGTCTTTGAATTTTGCTAAGCGCTATTTGAAGCGAATAAGCCCCAACTAACTAAAACGGTGTGGGAAAGGTCGGATCAAACGAACTAACAGTATGCAGGAATTTGACGGATAATTCAAATTTGTTCACTTCCAAATTCACAAAAATAAGAACAAATCTCTATAAAAAAAAAATTTAAAAAAAAAAAAAAATCAACTTTATTGCTTTGGAAAAATTCCTTTTTGTTAATTTTTTTAGCACATGATAGTTTATGCTCTTCTTATCTTACGACACATTTCACTATATATGCAGCCAAACAATGTGTACATGCAATTTAATAGAACAATCTACATATAGGCATAATCTACATATAGGCATAATCTACATATAGGCATAATCTACATATTGGCATAATCTACACATAGGCATAATTTACATATAGGCATAATCTACATATAGGCACAATCTACATATAGGCATAATCTACATATAGGCATAATCTACATATAGGCATAATCTACATATAGGCATAATCTACATATTGGCATAATCTACACATAGGCATAATTTACATATAGGCATAATCTACATATAGGCACAATCTACATATAGGCATAATTTACATATAGGCATAATCTAAATGCAACCACAAGTACAAATTTTACAACAGGATTGAAGCATGAAACTAATGAAACTAGCAAACTATTTTATCTTTAGCATAAGATCAATCTCACTTCAAACATTTTCGTATTTATTGATAGAGAGCGTGGAGAAAATTAGGAAAATCCTGAAACTCGATGAAACACACACAGTGTGCGGGGAAAAGACGAAATTATGATCCTCTTTGATACAACACTTTAAATTTGAATTGTAATAGTTACCAGTAACACCAAGATGTAATAATATTTATTAGTGACGTAACGTGCCTTTGGACGAGTCTTTAAACTCCGTCTTCTTAACAAACATTTAAAATTTGTCTTTAGCAAGGAAGACAGAAAATACCAGGTATCATCTAATTTAATAATGTTTTTTCTTTTCTTTTCTTTCTTGGAGACAGATGTAAGTAAATACAGAGTAAAAATAAATTAATTAAATTATTTCGTTGCCATCAAAACAGCTAAGAGAGATTAACTTGATAAAAAAACTAGATGTAATCTATTATATATGGGGGTCACTTTCAAGAATGTTCTCAGCGTTAAGTGAAGGAGTACAAAGGAGAAGAAAAAGATGATGATGATTAGGAGGAGTGTGATGTTGTTGTTGCTTTTGTTATTGTTATTGATGACAATAATAGAAAAAAAACAATGATTGACTGACTGAATAAATAAATAAATAAATGTAAAGAAAACGTTACCCAATATACCAGGTCGCCAAAACACTAAATACGAGCTGTATTTATTCATTTTGTTTCTTTTACCAGAGGTACAAACGTTAGACAAAAAAAGAAACGATTGTGCAATGAAATTTTCACAAATAAAAGTTTATTTACTTTCAAAACACGTATTCGACGCTACTTTATTTGCAATAATTACATTATTGGGCTGCAGACAGAATTCGCGGTGTCGCTATGAATGCTAAGGTAATAAAATGATGACCGAGGCGACCACGAAGAAGCCTTTGCAATCTTATCATCTTTTAGAAGAATACCAGCTTTCACAAGATTTTCCAGGAATTCTGAGCGCACAAGCTATGCCGACAGTTAATCAATGGTTGCTGACCGTACTGTAACGGGAAAGGACACCAAGTGAAATTGCAGTTCGGATTTGAACTCGGATTTTTTAAGTGGCTGTCCAGCATACACAACCGAAGAGAAGAAGTCAGGACAGGTTGGATTGATTGGTATAACTCGACCGATATAGTATTAAAACCGCGATGATTCGCTTGCCCCTGGTTTTAGGATCAATATAGCCTACTTACAGGTACTGCATCAAATCTACGGAAGATTCACGAAATAAATAAATAAATATGTCATGATGAAAGCTTAGGTCCTCATTTACGTGCTAATGCTAAATTGTGAAACCAAGCATCATGTAATAAAATGCTTCGAGTCACTTACTGGTATCGTGAAATTCATGTAAAAGTAGCATTATGTATTTCACCGTCCGTCAGCATGACGTCACAGCCTTAACCAGATGGAAGGCAAAATATATGAAAGAAGTGAAATGAAGTGTAAATAAATCAAAATAATTCAACAATTGCCTACATTTTCGGATATTTTTTACCATTACGTCAGATCAGAAAGTGCAAGCATCACCTGCATGCATTAGAGAATTTATAGCGATCGCGACTTAAACGACACGAAGGGAGTTCTTATGATGATGTGTATACTGCCGTCCTACCAGTTCTCGTCAAGAATACATTATTTCACTTTTTAAAATCAAATTTCTAAATATTTTCATTGCTTAAATATCAAATTAGTTCACCTCTTAATTAAAAATAAATTACTGCATAAACTGAAGTATCGTAAATATCTTGCCATTTAAGTTGTTTCTAATAATTTTTTAAATTGGAGAATATTTCCTCACCTACGGAAACAGTTATCGCTATCTACATTTACGGTACTGTAATATATTCATTTCTGCGATTTGTTTTATTTCAGTAAGTGCATTTCTTTTACGTTTTTATACTTAATTATCTGAGAAATGAAAATAGCGTCAAGATGTGCCGCTGATCTAGAAATGACGTCGTAACTTACATCACGGGTTATCTAAATGTTTACAAACTGGTGGATCTTAGATTAACGTTTATTTGACGTTATCCGTGGAATAAATGCATTTGAAACAGATAAATTATGCCTAATAAATTTAATAAATGCACATATTTATTTAGCCGTCTACGACATATCCATGTAGCGAAATTCAGCGAAGTTATGAAGATGAATTCTTTACGATTCAGATGTGTTTTTTTAAAAACACGCTTACAGGGTGGTGTTGATTTGAACTGATCTGGAAAGGCACTGAATGCTAAGAAAACATATAAGTAATTTTAAAAATGTGTGCTTTTTTAGAACCATGACGAGAACTGGTTGGACACGCTGGTATCGATATATAGATATTCCGTAGTGGATGATTTGAGAATTTTTCGTAAACTGGAAGTTTATTGTGAAAACCTGTGCGGTGGTAAAGAGCAGAAAGTCTTGAATCAAGAAACAGACTGTACGCTTAGTTTTGTTCAACGAGACTCTCGCGTGGCTTCTTGATAACTCCACCATACGAGGGTTTGAAAAAAAAATGATTCATTGGTCGTTGTTACCGATAAAAGGCACTTCGGTCATACTTTATACAAGCGAAACTACGAAAATATTTCTTGCTATCTCAAAACTTATCTAGGCATACTTTCTTCGATCACTCATGCCAATACTTCTAGTCTATTGCAATCTTAGAACGATATCATCAGACATAATTTTGAATACAGCCGACGATGCAGGAGGCGTGTCTGAATCAGCCAATGAAAGTCAATGAACTTCATTGTCACAATGACATCTTATCAGCCAATCAAATCACTTTTCCAGATTTTTGGAAAGCCTCGTTCTGTCGTTGTAGGAAAACTTAGGTAATTGTATTTATTTATTTATTTATTTATTTATTTGTCTATTTGTTTTACCAGACCCTCCCTGGTATGACGCAGATCTCACAAAGTCACGCGAGAGTCAGGTTAAACGAGACTAAGTGTATGTTTTGAAATATACCACATCCGATTCTCGAACACGGAATAAGGCTATAACGACCATTCCGTCATGTTTTTGTTTTTTTAAATCAGGAATTTCTTATAAATTTATTCCAGTAATGTGTACTTTTTATAAAGGGGAGTACATTTCTTATTTGAAAACAGATTGCTGTCAAAATGTTTGTTTTATTACAAAGAAAGGATTTTTTTCTCATTTTATTGAACTTCGAATGTAGGGATTTAATTTATTTCCTTTAAAGTGAATTTAACGTCCACGACTGTGTTATATTGTTGTCTGTTACTATCTGTTGTCTGTCCCTATCCGTTTAAAGCTCGGTGTAAGACGTATGGGCAAACAGTATGACGTCACAAATAAATAAAAAGTTTTTTGCATGCATCCAATGAGAGCAATGGTTAGATATACACATAACGGCCGTACTGGGTCTGCCCATTTGTCCGTATACAGACTAGCTTTGAAAACATTTTTCTCTGACAAATGCATCACACTTCGCTCCTTGAGAGACCAATAATAACTACCATCCTCCATCATACTGAAAGTACGCAATCTCCGTACTTTTTTATCCCGACGTTCGTCACAGCTCATATTCTTTAAGAATATACCGCAGCCATAAGACTGTCATTTACTTAGTCCGCGCATTAGTACACGAGCACACTGACTGGATTATACCGTCCTTCTCTAATCACAGACTGAAATAAAATAAAAAAATGACAGATAAAAAAAAATAGACTATGTATGGCTATGGCGACTCAGCTGCGCTTCATTGTGACGTTATTAGTATATTGTGACGTCTGCTACGTGCTACCTTATAACATCGTCAGCCCTGTGCCCCATCTCTGCAAGTAAAGAATTTCTGACTCGTTCCTCATACTTATTAGGTAACATCTTCACATTCTTCATAAAACCATTGTAGACAAAAGATAACAGAAAATGCAGTATAAACTGAGTGCGATGCAGCTATCAAAGTGTATGGTTTTCTACAAGTGGCATTTTACTACCAAATTTACAGCGTTGTGGCAAGTGGTAGTATACTTCCGAAGGGAGGTAACTCACTGTATGTTTTTACTCATGTGAAGCTACCCACCAATCACCGCACGGGGAAAGTTTCCAAACTAGCCGATATAGGAATTACGTCACTGTTGTGCGAATGACATCACTGACTAGCCGATTGGGAGACACAGATTTTACTATACTAACAACTCATTTGCTCCTTTTGCCTGCGAATATATTAGTTCAGATGATTCAAGTAAGCATGTAAAATTTATCTAGACATGGACCTATTTTTGTTCAGAGAGATTGATTCATGTCGTTTTCTTTGGGGACCCCACGATGGGAGAGTCATTATTTGTATTTCAGAGTCAACGCATTTTCTGATGCATATTCAATACAATAATTCTTCGTCCAATCATAATAAAGTAATAATCTATTTAAGCAATTCTATTAAATAGCTTGAATTTGATCGTTTTGTTTATTTGAAAAAATATTAAATTATAAGAATCGAAAACAATGATGATGATTTATCAGTAACATCAAACGTTACAAAGGGCTTAAATAGGGGCAACAAGAATTTAAAAACAAAGTGAGATTAGAGACCCTCTCTTTATCAGTCATATCAGCTATTAAACCTGATAACAATTAAAATGACTGTGCAGAACATTTCTTGTTGTAATACTTTCATTGAAATGTGAAGTTTTCTTTGAATGTTCATTACAGACAGTGATAAGTTTTTTTTTAGCAAAAACATCAATGTGTTTTCATATTATAAAACATTTTTTTTTAGAATTATGTAGGTTTGCTTTTTTCCATTATGAATGATACTGTATTTCTCCAATACGATCACAAAATGTTAAGAAACTTTGTCTTTTCTCCTTCGTGCCTCCGAAGTACAGAAATTTTGCCTCCAATTCGGCTGCAGTAGTAACCTCATTATTTTCCAAAGACACTCAGCAGTATCATTCTGGTGGGAAATAATCCCCATTTTGAAGGCTCAACTCTGTTCTTGTATCTCTCTTCTCCAACAGAGCCATACTGTATACCTATTTTCAAACCAGTCCAACAGTTTGGCATAAAAGAATTATTCATTTTTTATGTAAAATGTGACCATTTATTGAAAAGAATGAAAAGATGTTTCATGTTTGATGCAACGGATTCATGGGTGTCTCCTGGAGTGGTGGCGAGCCAAATTCAAAGAAATGAGCATTCAAAGTGATGCCAATAGGGTCAACGGGTGAGGCAAGCTCCCACAGTCGGATTTAGGTGGTTTCATATTTTTGGGGTTTGTTTAAATCTTATTGCAAAATACATATACTGCACAATTAATTTTTTTTTTTAATCCGGCTTCCCCCCCCCCCCCCCCCATCCCCACCACCACCACACCTGCGGACGCCTATGAACTTATTTTAGTTTCTATTACACACGCTAACAACGTGCTAATGTCGCAGTGGGAGAAATTTCCATGGTCTCACGCGATGTTAGTCAGTAGGACATAACAAGCAGTATGTCAACTGCCCTCGTTATTTTATGCTTCACCTATTTCATATCGGATATAATTGGTTTTAATAAAAGTAAGTAAATACCTCTCCGTTCAACACGAAGTCTGCGGTATTCTGCCATCCAGGTAATGATCCAAATGACAAATCGAGTGACCATATTACGTAATGCGGGAAAGAGTTCATTGTTGCCGTCTTCCACAAGATGGCATTTACGATCATCAGCAAACAGGCAAATTTACCTCCTCACCGCTTGTACAACGGGCTTTAGAGAATCTAAAACTGTTCCCCAGACGACGCAATAAACAGCGCCACTACCTGCACAGACCGTTGACCTCTGGGTCTGTCTCGTTTTGAAACGTCATTTCTGTTATTTTAGGTATGAATTTTTGACGAAAAGATCGATAAATTTACAATGACAGCACTAGAGCTGCTATCTTAAGCATTACATTTTCGATTGTATCCGTTACTTTTAGTGATTTCCGTTAAAACAGGGTAAAATCGAGGCAAAGCCTTACTGTAAGCTTCTGACAGATTTAAATTTTTCGTGGCAGTGGTGTTATTCGAGCTAGAAGGGAAGGAAACCCACTGTGAGAAATATAAGAGAAGCACACGCTTCGATTGGATACAATTGCACGCTTACATATTTTGTAGACACAGATTGTTTTGATACGTATCATGCCGATTGCCACGTCACTGGCCACTTGGAACTTGTCGGGTGTGGCGTTTTTCCTCACGAAAAAGCAGCGGGTTATCTCCCACTACGAAGCTATTCAGTGTCAATGCCTCCTAATAATATTATCCCAGAAGTCTTAAGCGATGCATTATTAACAAGTACTAGTTTTTTTCAACACAATTACCATAAAGCAGCTATACCAGCTGGATGTTAATATATATCCACCAATTTAATTAATTGCTTTTTATTGATTTTCTCCTTTTTTTAGCACGTGTTGTCAGGATAGCAGCGCTAAAAATATAAAATAAGTGAAACCTAGAGAAAGAGCCAGCTTAATGTTGTATGGCCTTATAATATCCTCGCAAAGCACTGTTGCTTTCAGTCTGCTCCCGAATTCGTAGACTTTCATCTGAATAGCTTTAACCTTGTTTGAAATGTTCTTCAAGTGTTACATTACGATCTGAAATTGTCTCTTCATTAAACCTATGTCGTATTACAAACGCTGATATCCTCAGAACAATGTACTAAAACTTAACTATAAAATGTATACAGTCTATACAAACCTTTTTCAGTAAGACCTCGGGTATTACCACATAAACAAATGGGTTTCGATCCGTTACCCAGTTTAACTGGCTCAGCTACAAGACGGCAAACTTGTTAGAAATACGTATATCAACATATATATTTTCCATCGTATATGCTCAAACTGATATGCAGGTGGCGCTCTCACTTCCATCGAAATGTCAGTGCCATCACAAGTTGATTTCTGAGGCTTTCTTGCAAAAATGTATCTTCTTGTTTTTACCTAATTTTTCATGGGATTCTTAACAAGTAACGGAACATACAGAAATTTAGACGCCATGAGCCAGCAACTTATGTAAGTTAAGGAAAAGGCCGGATTTTCAGCTCCAGGTGAGTCTTTCAAATATGAGACAAGGTGGATGTTTGTCATTCCGCACCAATCAATAATTAATATGTAACCTGATGCAGTGCAAAACTTATAACATTTCTTTAGTAATTATTTTAATGCATTACGTCGTATTGATATCATCAAAATGTAATAACTTACCATGGTTTACCTGCGTATAACACGCACTAAACTGAAAACAGCATAGACCAAGATCTGCCGTCGCAAAGTGCGTCAAAATTATTGGTAGAAAGAACAGCCTATAACCTAATCTGCCGTCGCAAAGTGCGTCAAAATTATTGGTAGAAAGAACAGCCTGTACATTAAATCTGCTGGCACATTATGCGACAGTAGATCTGGACCAGTTGCACTAAACATTCCAAAAATGTGTTCCTCGATTTGAGATTTTGAAATATTTTTTTATATTGCTTGAATATTGAAATTTTAATTGAATGTTATAGAGACATACAGAATTAAATTACATTTATAATATCCTGAATTTTTGTGAAAGCAGTATTGTTTTCTCTCTAAGGAAGCGGATTTCCTCGTATCTGAGGAATTTCTCAACTCGTTTTTTTTCAAGAATTAAAAAGATTCCCATGTTTACATTTTTAAAGCTAGAGAATTATCTCTCATTCTTTTCACAATTTCTAATGTCATAATATCAAGGAATAAGATGTAAAATCTCAGTTAGAGGAGAAAATTTTAGAAATTTTTTTAAGCTGGGGCATGGGCCTACGTTGTTCTCCCTTGAGAACGCTTTATCCATGAGTATATACAGTCACTTAGTATCAGTAGAAGGTGGGTGGGTAGTTTTTGTCATGGATGTAGGTTCTGGAAGCCAAAATGTAAAACGCATTCCATGCTTTTTTGCATTTGTCATGCTCCGTTTGTGAAAAACATCTTCAGGACTGGAATGTTGGTACCCCTCACTCGATACAAATGTAATGTAAGAAAAGACATTGCACTATAGCTAACAAGTGACTGATGTACATAATGTATATTATAATACTCACTATGTAATTGTAATAAACTTCACTCACTCAGAATAAAAATATTATTTACACATAAGGCTACAATAACACGTCATAATTTGGAAGCCAAGAAGTGGGTATCAAGTGCTTTGCAAATGTCAGTACTACTTTCCCAAATCAGGCGTCATGGGTCTTCTAAATAGGTTGCACTTGGCAGGTATGTCAAACAATGTTAGGCATATGACCGACAGCACGACATGGACATTGATTCTCTGAATTAACAAATGAAAGATTGTATCATATATTTTTTTCGTTCATTCTTTCTATTGTCATGCTCCTACAACTTGCGGGGAGGGAGATCTTTATTTGGTCATGTCTGTCCATCCGTCTGTCTCGAGAATCTTGTTAGCAAGATTGCGCAAAGAAAACCACTAGACGTAGAGAAAAGAATTGTTACTTATTTGTATCCATGTGTAGATGACCTGATCAGATATTTAGCAATTATTTCAATTACAAGTACATTTATATATATATATATATATATATATATATATATATATATATATATATATATATATATATATATATATATATATATATAATTATACACAACCACACACACAAGACAGAGCGGAAAGTGCTATCCCTGGCTGGATCCGATATGAGGATGCGTGATATGAGAGAGAGAGAGAGAGAGAGAGAGAGAGAGAGAGAGAGAGAGAGAGAGAGAGAGAGAGAGAGAGAGAGAGAGGACACGAGTGTAATAGCTTGAACAGAGTTTTTAGTGTTTCCCACCCTTGAAATCAATCCAAATTAAATATTTTGATAAAAACTTTATGGTATGTGCTAAGAATGAACCAAAGAAAATTCTATCGAATGTTATGTCTCGACTGCTTCGCCGGTACATTATCCAAAAACTAATATAGCCACTTTAGCAAACATAGTGGGTCATTACAAACACAATTTACCTTTTTTTACCGAAGTGAACATAAGTGATAAAGGTGAATGAACACATCAAGTTTCATCACCATAAATGCAAAAGTATATATGAAACTGTGCTTCTCTTTTTTTTTCTCTTTTTTTTCGGCACAACAACACAGGTAGGTTATTTAGTGCCCAGGCAATTGGAGTAAAGTACCTTGCCCAAGGACACACCATGGCACCCGACCTGGGCTGATCCAACGGTACGATTCTAACCCGCACCCTTCTGGTCGCGAGTCCATCACGCTAACCACTGACCCACTGCGGCACCGGAAACCGTGCTACGTGTAAATGCAATAATTAAACTTTTCAATGAAGCATACAAAGTATATGTACGTCACTTTCTACCTGTAGTGAATCCAAAAGAGAACACACCCATACAATTTCATATATATATATATATACAAACGTGTATGCGATTACTATGACCTACATTTGCCAATAGCTATTAGGATCATCCAAGGAGAGCGTGCCGTTTAGTGATAACTCGACAGGATTGATCAGCGGTCATATGGAATTTCTAGATTATCGACTTTAAAGTGAATACATGTATACATCTACAAACAGCCCCAAATTTCGTTTTTTTGTAAATTGTTCGTACATTTTTCCAAAATTCCATCAAAATGATGTGTCCACCATAATTCCGTACATAAAGGAAAATACCACAAATACAGAATTCGTGCATGTGGTCAATCTAATCTTTTATGAATGAAATAAGTTTGGAAAATATTCCTAACGCTTTATGTTTAAAGTTTTGAAAATTATTTTTATCATGATTAAAGTAGTATAGAACTTTATTCCCATCATTTTATTATTGTAACTACAAAGAGTGTGACGATACAAATAAATTCGTTGAATTTCAAGAAAAATATTTTCTCTGCATGCCTTGTAAAAGAGAAAATTTTAGTTGATCAGCTGGGACCAGCTGTTAGCTTGCATTCTACACAGGTAAATTGTATGACCAGTGAGGCTTAAAATCGTTTGCTAGTGACCTTGCTGAAAAAGGGTCTATTGCGAATTTTGATTCCAATGTAGAACGACCCATTTCACTATGTTATGTATAAATCACGGGCGGGCGGGCCCTCACCCCCCCCCCCCTCCACTCTCCCCCAGATGAGCGCGAAACAACCGGAACGTTTTCTAGAGTAAGTTTTCTTTACAGTTAGATGGTTAAAACTATATCCTGGAAACGCTTAAAATGCAGGAGCTGTTGGGGTATGTGTCCGTCCAACAGACCCCTCAGTTCTTTATTTACGCTCACCTGTAAACTACACTAAACGATATTTCTGGATCCACCACTGTAAATCTGCAATAATTAACATTACGCAAATTTATTAATTTGATTTACTTGTCTGTTTGTTACACTCGCATTTAACCCCACTATCTAGGCACTTTCTCCTGATCCGGATAAGTAGATTAAAATATGCGATTCACCGAGGATAATCAACCGTAAATCTGTTCGTCTCAACCTTATGACATGTGTAATACCCCTGCAATAGCCACACACCGGGGCGGATTAAGTGCGCTGACAAAGATATCCGGCTTATCTATGAGGGAGTTTACTTAACGGTTAACAGGTATTTGTGATTATGAGAAATAGTTCATAGGCAAGTATGTACAAGGTACTGACTTTGATCTCAGAGGCCAGTTCAGTCTGATAAATTTAAAAAGCATTGATTTCTTTACGGATTGTCAGACTAAGATGATATTCCGCAAAAGTGGGTAGGAAGTAGAAATAATTCCGACATGGTAAGTATTCACATATTTACTTCTTTTCACCTATTTACATCTGCTAGAGTTGTCAACAAGTGCACACTAAGAGATTCGCATGCCTAGATTTAGCAAAACATCTTTGAGCTAAAAAGAACATAATCGGCTTCAGAACCATTTTAACCTACTCCTTTTATATATATATATATATATATATATATATATATATATATATATATATATATATATATATATATATATATATATAGTGCACACGTTTAAGTCAGCGTTTACAAAATTTGCGGTTTGCTAAATTCTATCGTGAACAATACAGTTGTTGTGTATTTCGTAATATACTCGCAGACTTCAAGTTCATTTAACAGTTATATATATATATATATATATATATATATATATATATATATATATATATATATATATATATATATATGCCTACATGAAACAATGCTTATATTTCAAGTTCATTTATCACACATGCCCTAGAAAAATGTCAAAAATATTTTTCAATCCGAAGGTTGGTGCTTTTTGTAAAATTTGGGATTGTCACATCTGCGATCGTCCAAAATTTATAAACAATCCATTAATGCTTATTAATATGTTTAAATGGAAGGACTTTGTATGAATTTTGCTTTCATGACATAAGTAGATCGTCGAGTTTTGCAACTTGACCTTAGGGCAAGCGTATATTCAGTGCCTAATGAAAACCTTTGCATGCATGCGCATACTTAAATTTGAACTAAATATTTAAAGATTAATTTACGTATACTGTCTGATATTTGAGGTCATATTCGTTATTCAGACAGTAGCCGACGAGCTTGCAAGTCGGTAACGCCAAAACAATGAGCCCCCCCCCCCCCCCTAAGATATCAGAGGGTACACATACAATACAAACTTTTTATTTATTCATTTTCGACCAAGTCTGAATTGGGGAAAAGGTTAGGCCCTTAATACCCCATTCATGCACTTGATACTAAGATTTTGTAAATAATTAGATAATAACTCGTTAGAGAAATAGTGAACAGAAGAAGCAAAAAGTATTAATATTAAAGTGCAGAATTGTGTTGTTTATGAATTCACCGGGTATAATTAAATATGATCTTTTTTAATCTTACATCTAGATGGTTATAAAATTAAAATTTTCCTACTGCTATTATTATTATTATTATTATCCGCGTAGCAAAATCTCCAAACCAGGTCAATGTAAACAAACGGCTGCAGACGTACCATATATGAAACGAGACACGTATCTAAGTTGACAACAATATCTTAAGTCTCAGTTAATGGGCATGTGCGAGATTTAAAACGTCTAAAAACTCAGAAGACGTTTTGGGTAGCTGACTTAGAAAAGGCGATTTGTCAAAAACTTCACGTTAGATGGACAAATAACTGTCTAAATGTGTAGAGGGATGACCAGGCTAACTACGTATTTGATATTTTTCTTCCTAAGTCATCGAAAACACCTGCCATCACAAACGGTGGTAAATTTTATTTATCTCCGCACATGATTTTGGTACATCACGTCTTGTCTTGGACATGGACAGCAATAGCCAAATAATCAAACAATTTCCAAGACAGAAACAATTTTGTCTGGTATTATCTATTTGTTTATGTCCGCAGAAGACAAAAGTATGAGACAGACAAAAGAAAAGGGACATCATCTCTCGTCATCAGCTATGCATACCACAAGAATAAACAAAATGTGTGCACTAGGTTTTTATACCAGAGCACAAAACAAAACGGAATTAGTAGCAAACCTCCAACTCAACTCAGATTGTCAGGCAATAGGTGACACTTTGCGAATTCCAATAGATCACTAACACTATTATTATTATTATTATTATTATTATTATTATTAATAATGATATTACTGGTTATTATTGTTATTACGTACTGGGCAGAATTCTGTTTTCATAGGTAAAACAGTCTATGTACTTGGAGTTTATCCACAGTCCCGTGTAAGAAATGTTAACACTGCCTTAGTGATTTACGTATTATCTGCAAATAAAGCTCCGAAAATTTTGGAAACTGAATGTTGTAACGTTTTTATGTGACATCGCAAAAGCTATATTGTTTTAGGATTGTATATACTGTCGAAGCTAAAGGCTGTATAACGTCAGACGTCGAACCATTGATCAGCCAGTTAAATGAATGAATAGCGACTTCTGATTGGTTTACACCTGGGGTGACGTCGACAATAAAATTATGGAGATTCAAGGTTTGTTGAAGGTTTGGATCTAATGCTCTGACTTGAATCTGATTATCGCTGTATAACATATACGAATTAAATATATCATAACTTGGATATATTACAGTAGTATATAACCTGTATTAGCTGCGTCACTACCACCTATTCTCAATAATCAACATTCTAACCCCCATCCATACGAGACAAAATAATTGTGAAAAAAAACAACACCCTAACCCCCACGAAACTATTTTTTAAACAGTATCTTTCATGACTCGGTCATAAACCACCTTATTTGAAAAAAAAAATAAATAAATAAAATAAAATTAAAAAAAAAAAAAAAATAACAGTTGAATCCAGCTATGAGGTTATAACCCCTACTTCCTACTTTTAAAATTATTGTAAGAGCGTCTTCGATTTGCTCATTAAATTAGATAATCATTAGATTGTGGGAGCGAAGCGACGTTTACACCTGCCTGTAGGGGTGCAAATTTCTGTCTATGTATTTCTGTAGAGCGCATTATTGCCGTGGTCAGTGTGGCACGTACCAATTAATCAGATTTATGAGGAAAGGTACGGTATTAAATTGCTAGACTGCGATGGTTTTAATGGCTCTGTTTGGGGCGCGATTGATTCTTAATTATGCATTCGTTGGATAACGGTTGGACAGATGTAAAAGGCTAGGTTAATTTGGGGTCTAGGTATCGAATATGTCAAAGTCGAGAGGATGCAGAGACTATTTGTGAAACCACTAGAAGTATTGTCATGTTTTGAAATTTTCCAGAATCGGTTATTTAATAGCGCGCGAAATCTAGACGGTTACGTTAACCACGATGGGCGTGTATTTATAAAAGGCGGTAGATATGTTTAATCCTGATTGGTTACGCTAAATAAGGGGCGTGTTTCCCAGAAGAAATTTCATGTTTTTAATATTCCACATCGCAAAATGCAGTCAGTCCAAGTTTCCTGCGAAAGGCCGGAAGATTCTTGACTCCGAGCGGAATAAGACGAAGTTCTCTCGTATAAACAATTGTTCAAAGGACAGGTGTCTAGAAGTTGAGGGACACGATTCTGGCGGTAGAAGCGAGCGAGTCTCGAAAGCACAAGGGGAAAATAGCTCCACCTACCTATCTACCCATCCATCCATCGATACACGTATGCGTATCCACTTAGAGAGTAGAGTGAAGAGGCATCCCATACTAAGTTTGATGACCAAAAAGAGACTGGATAAGAGAGAGAGAGAGAGGGAAGCAAAAAGGGGAGAACATCGACCCTGACCTGTCAGCAACGTTGAATTGGGAGTGACCAGCAACAACAAGGTTATGCAGGCATGCTGGGCAATTGATTCTATTGTTCACTCGATTCCACAATGAACTGAGTCTTATCGATATAAACAGATCGGCTAATTACATTTGTGTTGAAAGTCGGAAATTGATTTCTAAACGAAGAGTATCTGTCATATATCTTGTAAAAATTTTCATTTTGTTTTATGTAATTGATTGAATTGTTATATTTCATATACGGGGGCTCGTGTTATTCTATTCTATATCTCTGCTCAGATCTCTGTTTATCCCATCTATGAATTTCTTATTTCATTTGATTATTTACTCGATCCGGGCAATAACACCGAGGTCGATCATCCTCTAGATAACGATAACCAACCAAATCGTACACCTGTTACAAGAGGTGAGTAACACTGTTCGTTGCTCATTAAATTGGATACTCATTAGGTTGTGGGAGCTAAGCGACGTTTACACCCGCCCGTTGCTCATTAAATAAGATACTCCTTAGGTTGAACCCCATTCAGCATAAAATACACAACCCAACACTAAACTATCAGATGTCAGCGATCAAAATTAAGTTCTATCCCCGACATGACAACGTTACGGCCGATATCTGGGATAAACAAAAACAACAAAAACGAGTAGTAATTTTGCCCGCATACACTCACGACCTTTTTTGCGTTGTATAATCAGTTTAAATAGATGACTTTCATACAATTTTGGACATTAAAAATGGGCTAATTCTTGTTCACATCTCATCATGTTGACATGCTGATGTTGGGGTGATGCACTTCGCTAAATGAAGCTTATACGAAAACAGCTGGATTAAATTAGACTGTCGATTCTTCAGGTCATGAACCTACACCTAGCAAAATGATTCAGTTATAAAATATGCTATTTAACCTAACAGCACATTAATATTAACATTGACTCATTTTAAGTTTTATAGAGCGTAATTAAAACATACTAAAAAGTTAAACGTTTCGAATATTTAAATTTAAAAACTAGATTGTACGACTTAAAACAAAATCTTTAATGAAATCACATATACAAATATACGTATCTGTTAAGTCGCTTGCTAGTCGTGAGAAACAATGTAATCTACTGTGTGTTCGAATGACACCCCCACCCCTACTGAAGTCCTATTTATTTACTTGGAACACATTATCGTATCTTGTCAGTTCATTCTTCAGTATGACAATCTGATTGAGATGCTTGTCTTGAGTGATGGTGAAATCGACCCTTATATTAGGGCCAAAGTTAATGAGTCGAAATTGATTATATGCACACGCGCTGTCATCTGGGTACATAATTCTACTTTGCAAGAATTAATCAATGGTGTAAATAAATTAAATGAATATGTACTATCTGAAAATTTATCTTCAAGTGATATTACCAAACCAGAAATAGAATTTATTATTACAGCCACATTTAAAGTTTTACAACGTTTTCTTAAAACTCGTTAAAAAAAATGTTCTGTGGAAAACAAACATCTTGCTTTGTCTATTAATGATTTTTAGACAAGAGTCTCAAGCTTGAAATTAGCATTGAAAATGTTAACGGTATTTTAAAATTTTTAAACAAAATTGTATTTCTGTTTTTGTTGAGTCATTATAGATAGATCTGGCAAAATGTTAAGTGTCTTGAAGCTGTAACATGAAGTTAATTGAGAAAAAATCTGAAAATATTTGTCTGCTCTGATTTATATAAGTTCCGGGACAACGATCTTGGACAATATTTTTGCACCATCTAAAAAAAACAAAGACATTTCTTTCAGATATACGCATCGTTGCTTTGATACAAAAATCAGAAAATATGCATACTAGTTCTTCAAAATTCTTTGGCTTCATTACAATGGATCTCACATAAAATACAACAATAATTTAAAATAAATGGCCGATGACCGAAAAGACAGAGACCAGTATTTAAGAGATCTATACTATGATCCTGAGAGTACAGTTTCTTACACAAATATAAATCAATTGTCGGAACAAATTAACGTGATAAGAAGAAAGTAAAATACTCTCAATTGAAAGTTTGGTTAACTGAGCAATCTACTGAACACATTAAACAAGCAAGCAAGAAAAAGATTCCCGTACAGAAGGGTCTATGTTAGTCACGCAGGTGACAAATTCCAGGCAGACATCGTTGATATGCAAGCTTATAAAAAATGCTACAACTGATACAAATACATATTGACAGTAATATATTTTTTCTCAAAATACGTTTTGGGCTATAATTTATTTTATCGAAACAAGAAAAGGAGACAACGTTTTTAGAGAAATATTTTATGAGCGAAAACCAGAACAATACACTTCGATAAAGAGAAAGAAATTTAAAACCGAAGTCAAGGAATTATTGGAGATAGAAATTATAGAATACTTTTCCACTTACTCAGACAAAATACCAGCTGTAGTAGAAAGATTTAATCGAACTTTTAAGATGAGAATGTGGAAGTATTTCGCTGAAAATAAAACTAGAACATGGATAAATTTATTGCCGAACCTTATTGATGGATACAATCTCTCATATCACAGGCGCTATATACGTTACCAATTACCGCTATTGACCTTAATAATAGGAGTCAAGTATGGATTAACCTATTTGTGTATATAACAACTGATACCTATGAAACGCATAATATAAAATCAGGGAGCAATTTAGGATATTAAAAAAAATCTGTTTTTTAAAAAGGCTATCTTCTCAATTATACTGAAGAAATATTTTAGGTGACCGTACTGTGTATAAATTGAAAGACTTAAAGGGAGAGAATATCTAGAAAGAGGAGTTATCTCTATACCACAAAAAGGATGACAAAATTGTAAAAATGAAAACAATAAACGGCAGAAAATATGTGCTAGTTAAATGGTAACGAGATGGTGATTCACTCAGCAGTTAGTATCCTCATGATAATACTATGTCGCTAAAATAAATGGAAGATATACAACTGATTGCTCCGAAATTCAAGGAGCCATATCAGAATAAAAGCAAACAAATTATTCTAAAGGACAGTTATTGTGACATCTTGTATGATGAAAAAATACCACGTAAAGGTTCTCAAGATGTCTGCTGGTACTGTAAGAACATTTTAGAGAATAATACAATTTCCATTATCTCCACAAATGCTATTGGATTTTTCTGCTCAGAAATTTACAAACAGCTTATGATAATCTTGGGAAAGAACATTATCAATATTTTTGAGGAAAATAGATTTAGTATTTTCTCAATTTATTATTTTAATGAGTCTGAGCAGGCAAAAATAAATAAAATAATTGAAGATATAACAACTTTTAATGGTGTGTATGAAACAATGATTTTAGAACCAAATTACGTCAGATTCATATGTACAAAAATGTAAGTGATGAGAATTTTACATATTACAGTTGTGGTGAAAATATGACTATTGACCAAATGGAACCTCAATATATTCAATACAAAGATATATCAATTGTGCAAAATATTGCTTAATCAAATTGGTATTACAAATAAGAAATGACAAAATCTGAGAATATAACCTGAACACAATTTTTTGCGAATATGGAAAAACTCAATCATAAAAAAGTAAATTTCACATTGATGATTTAATTGAAAAGAAAGAGTACTATAATAAATAGTGATAAATTTGATTGATGCAAAAAGAGCAAATTCTGAAAGACGGGGATTAAATCCTCTTCTAAAACATTTTCCAACGAGAACAGAAAAAAACATAATTTAGTACGGTGATAAGTCATTATACACAATGGTCTTTTGTCTGATCAAATTATCTGACGCTACATATATATATATATATATATATATATATATATATATATATATATATATATATATATATATATATATATATATATATATATATATATATATATAGACCAATAAAAAGAAATACATACATAGATTTACCAGAATAGATAAATAACAAATGTTAAAAAGCCTGTATTAATGTATAAATGCAGACAACAGATTGTTTCATAGCATAGAATCTATATAAACCCACCCAAAGACAATCTGAATAGGCCATACAAATATAACCTTGACAAATATAAGAACTGGTTTAATAAATGTCCAATAAATATACATGACATAAATAAAATTGAGAAAGAATGTAATATATATGTTATTATCTACCAAACAGTAGACAAATTTATCAAACCAGTTATGATAACATACGGAGAACGAGGTAGATATGCTAATTGTATTTGTTGGGAACAATTATCATCACGGTGGAATAAAGGATTTTGTCAAAACTAATATAATCTAAAGTACGCAAAATACACTAAAATATACTGTTGCAAGAAGTGTCTGATTTATTTTTATTCTGAAATATCATTACAAGAACACACAATATTTTGTAGTACAATTGATAATGCAATAGACATAATGCCTGAAAAGGGTTCTGTCGTTAATATTTAAAAGATACCCTTACTAACTAAAAGTTCTTTTATTTTGTATTATGACTTTGAAAGTATTTATGGAGAAAATTATCGGTTGTAAACAAAACGGGAATACATCATGGAAAATAAAAAGCAAAACACAGATCATCAGGATTGTGCCTCTACATTAAATCAATTCACAAAAAACTGCAAGCCTATAGTTTACAGAGGAGGAGACTGCATACATTAATATTACGAGAATTTGTAATTAATTGAAGCAACTCTTCATGAAGAACTTTGACCAAGAAACGCTTCTAAATGTTATTTACAAAGATATAAAACATTATAATTCCACCAACGTATGTCCTGTTTGTGAAAAGGAAATGACTGAAGAGAAGGACAAAGAAAACACCGCCAACTACAAAGTAAGAAAGCATGATCACCTAACAGTCAAGTACAGAGCGCCTGTACATCTTGAGTGTAATTTAAATTATAAATATCCTAAATATATACTCTTAATTGTTCATAATTTATTTGGATACGATTCTCATCTGATTATCAAAATCTTTATAAACAACTATCCAGATCAAGAAGTATCAACAATACCAAACAATAATGAACTCATTTCGTTTAGTAAGTAATTTATAGTCGATAGACTTGAAAAAGAAGGTAAAGAAGTTGAATTAAAAAGAACAATCAGATTCATCGATAATTATCGATTGATGGACCGATCACTAGAACAGATTGTTAAAAATCTAAAGGATGATAAATTCGAAATAACAATAGAACAATTTAGAGGAGCGAATGGCACAAGCATGGAACCAAACTATTTGAGAAAAGATATCTATCTATATGAATACATGGATTCATTTGAAGGGTTAATGAAACTAAATTACCACCAATAGAAAAGTTGTATTCATACCTTAGTAGAGAAGGAATTAGCAAAGACAATTATCAGTATGCTAATGATGTTATGAAACATTTCAAACTGAATTCACTTGGTGACTGATGATTGAATCCGGATTTAGAGAAAAAATTACCATGATACCAAATAGATATGCTAAAGCAAATCACGAGTATTCTAGCAATAGCAGTATTTCACGTGATAATTTTGATAAATTAAGATCAAGGTAATTCATTATGTACCCATTCTTAAACAATTTGTATGGTTGGGCCATGTTATAAACAATGCCCGTCAAAAGCTTTAATTTGGCATGCAAACAATAAATCAAAGTAATGGAAGAAGATCGTATGTATTGGAAAGATGATGAAGTTTTGGGTGAAATGTTAGATGTAGATTTAGAAGTTCCAACAATTTTGCACGACTATTAAAAAGACTCTCCTTTAGCATTAGAAAAACGAATTTCTAATGAGGCTGATTTATCTCCATTGCAGAAGAAATTGATCAAAGATAAAAAGGGTCACAACCTTCAGAACTGAAATTATCCTGCACGCTAAAAACAAAGAGAGATATGTTATTCACTATCGTAATCTGAAGTTCTACGTCCAGTTTGGATTAAAAATAAAAACGATACATAGAGTAGTTTTATTTGCTCAAAAGCCATCGTTACAATCTTATATTGAATTGGATACATCTTAGAGACAAAAAACAATAAACGGAGGTAAAATATGTACTAACGTAGAGAAATATTTTAAACTTCAAAAGAATATTTTTTCTGCAAGGAGAAAAAGACATGGTGATAGTTAATTTACTCCCCGCCCCCCAAAAAATAAATAAATGAAGAAACAAGTTATGGTGGCTTGATAGTGATAGATTTAAGTAAGTTGCTCATGTATGACTTCTACTACAACAAGCTGAAAAACTAATATGGGGATAAAATGAACCTTTTAATGGCATATACAGATTCTGTGTGCATAAGCGTTGCAACAAAATAATTTTTACAATGACACTAAAGAAAATATAAGTTTTAAGATACAAGCGATTTCAAAAAGGTATTAGGTATGGTGTTCCTCGGATGAATAACAAGGTACCAGGACTTTTTACAAATGAATGTTGTAAGGTATTAGGTACGGTGTTCCTCGGATAAATAACAAGTTACCAGGATTTTAAAAAAATGAATGTTGTAAGATATTAGGTATGGTATTCCTCGGATGAATAACAAGGTACCAGGACTTTTTAAAGATGAATGTTGTAAGGTATTTGGTATGGTATTCCTCAGATGAATAACAAGGTACCAGGACTTTTAAAAGATGAATGTTGTAAGGTATTAGGTATGGTATTACTCAGATGAATAACAAGTTACCAGGACTTTTTAAAAATGAATGTTGTAAGGTATTAGGTATGGTGTTCCTCAGATGAATAACAAGGTACCAGGACTTTTTTAAGATGAATGTTGTAAGGTATTAGGTATGGTGTTCGTCAGATGAATAACAAGGTACCAGGACTTTTTAATAATGAATGTTGTAAGGTATTAGGTATGGTGTTCCTCAGATGAATAACAAGGTACCAGGACTTTTTAAAGATGAATGTTGTAAGGTATTAGGTATGGTGTTCCTCAAATGAATAACAAGGTACCAGGACTTTTTAAAGATGAATGTTGTAAGGTATTATGTATTGTGTTCCTGAGATGAATAACAAGGTACCAGGATTTTTTAAAGATGAATGTTGTAAGGTATTAGGTATTGTGTTCCTCGGGTGAATAACAAGGTACCAGGACTTTTAAAGATGAATGTTGTACCAATTCAACAATTGTGTATCCTTTAAAGTAAACTATATGCTTTTAGAATTGACAAAGATGAACAAAAAATAAAGGATAGGTAATTGTCAGCACCTGCTCACTCAACGACAATGCTTTGCTCACAACGATTTAACACTATTTCCAATAATTATGCAACAACACGGTCAAGATTTCTTGCTACTTATTACAACTGCAACTGTATTATGGGTAACATTGACAGATATCATTTATATTATGAGTTTAACATGAACTTTATCTTGGACAATAAATGAAAAACAACTAACTGGATTTTCGTTTTAAATCTGAACATAAACATGGAAGCTAACACTAAAACATGACCTCCACTTTTCAATTGCTCATCACAATTACATGTTTTCAATGTAGCATTACTTCCTTTGCCACTTTATCATCATAATGTGATATGCCTCAATTCTATTGTTTCACATTTCAACAAACTTTTAAATGACCATTGATAAGTAATTTCTAACAAAAACTGTGCAACTATGCCAAATGACAATTTGCTTACGAGGTATTTCACCATGCTGCTGTAAGAAACATGTCATATAGTTACAGTGGTCTAAACCTACGGGGAGACACAGTGACTGAGTGGTTAAGGTTGTGACTTGGGATTGATTTCATATCAAATCAGGAAATGAAGCCATCACAAGGACTAGAGAATATCCAATTACTCGTTACAAACGACGACATAATCTAGAGTTAAGATAACATTTTCTTTAAGAATCGTTGCTTCTTGGAACAACTGATCTGAAACAGGTTTTAAAGGCAGTTAATTTAACCCAGACTGGAACGATTTTCCCTCGAATTCTCTCCAGAATTTTACCAATGTATACACATCCCAACATTCTGTTCCTATACGTTTAGATAAAAATATGGAAAAAAGGTTCATGAAAAGTTCACAAAATAATAGATAACCGTGGATCCAACATGCTATCAAGTAAGTGTTGCGAATGTAAATACCAGCAGGGTGACATTCAGGTTCTGAAGTATGGAGTTGGCTTGTTTTTAAAACCCTCTTAGGAGCAGCGGTGGCTTAGTGGTTAGCGTGCCGTACTCACGACCAAAAGGGTGCGGGTTTGAATCCTACTATTGGACCAGCCTGGGTCAGCTACCGTGGTGTGTCCTTGGGCAAGGCACTTTACTCCAATTGCCTCGGCACTAAAAAAAAAACCTACTTGTGTTGCTGTTCAGTAAAGCACCAAACCAAAGCCCTCCTTAGTGCAAGCCTTCTTTGGATACATACACCTAAAATACCAGAAACATATTCTGGTGATCATTGAAAATTGTTCGGCAGTATCACGGGGATGATAATTTTGAACTTAAATGTCTCTATCACGAATATTCAAGGTCACTATCCCAGTGCTGATTTATTTTTCACTTGAAGTCGTTTACTTTATAGGCTCTGCAAAAATAACTTCAGAAGGCAAATAGTGACATTTAAGCTGATGCCAATAGTGACATTGAAGCTGATGCCAATAGTAACATTTAAGCTGATGGCATGCAGGCGAAGTATAGTACATATCAAAGGTTATACTGATTTATTTCAAAGCATATTTTTCATTATCATGACCAATCAGAATAAATTATGCAATGAGCTGTCTTATTTAACATGATGACAAACATATACCATCACTACCAATACAATAGTTTAGCCTAATTTCGAGTCTGAAATATATGGTTGCAATCTTATTATAATATTTTTATCTATCCTTCTGCTATTAGTCCCTTGCTATTTTTGTAGAAAGAAATAAGTTCATCCGATTAATTATTCAGCTGTTGTTTGAGAGTTACAATGTTCAGGACTCTATCATAATCACCATCCTCTATTCCACCAGTTGCCTGCTTCATATCTTTCCTGTCTACTTATCTGATAATCAGTTGTTTCCCGATCTCATTCGTAATAGGTTCGAGGACCAATAATATCAGTTAAATTCTTTCCTTTTACATATATCTGCAATTATGATGTGGATGAATATTAAATTATTACATATTATGTTAAACTGTTTTAGAACTATATTATTGCTCGTTAGATTAAAATATTGATCATCATGTAATGATATCTTACACTCAAACAGCAGTTCTCATATTTGAAAGTAGATGTGAAACCGGTAAATTGATTTTATTAGCTGTCGTACTCTCTGATCAAATAAACGCTTGTAAGATATTCCACATCCTCATGTTGTCATCTATATTGCTCAGTTTATGTAGTTTTGACAGAATTTCATAACACCCTGTGCCCTCTATCTATTCATCTAATTATCATTAAAAGTGTGTTTAACAAGCATGTTTAAACGTCTGTATGTAAAATAGTTTTTTACTGTGCGGTATCTTTTTATTTAGTCAAATTAATTTGCTATTCCTTTATCAACTGAGGCATTAAAATGAGTTGTACTGCTTGTTAGTTCTTTTTTTTAAATTTTAAGTCTAGTATTTATTTATCTAAAGTTTTAAATGTTATGAATTTGAAAATATAAAATAATGGCTGGTAGACATTCATGTGTTGATTTAACATAGTGGGTTTTAACCTGATGAGTATCCAAATTAAAGTTCCACAGACGTCCGCATAGTCGCTTCGCTCCTATTAAAATGGCGACGCTTTGACTTAATGATTAATGTAGTAGAGATTGTAACCTCATACCTGGATTCATTATTTATTTATTTGTTTCATGGGTGTATGGTGCTGATTTTTAAAAATAAGGTGGTTGGTGTCTGAGCCAGGAATCATACTGTTTAAAAAATATTGTTGGGGCTAGGGTGTTTGTGTTTTAAAATTTATTTTTGGCTGGGGGATAGGTTGTTGATTTTTGAAAATATGTCGTATTGAAACTGCTAATACAGTTCATATACAACTAATTACTCATACCTGCTAATACAGTCCATATACAACTAATTACTCATACCTGCTAATACAGTCCATATACAACTAATTACTCATACCTGCTAATACAGTCCATATACAAGTAATTACTCATACCTGCTAATACAGGCCATGAACAACTAATTACTCATACCTGCTCATACAGTCCATATACAACTAATTACTCATACCTGCTAATACAGTCCATATACAACTAATTACTCATACCTGCTAATACAGTCCATATACAACTAATTACTCATACCTGCTAATACAGGCCATGAACAACTAATTACTCATACCTGCTAATACAGTCCATATACAACTAATTACTCATACCTGCTCATACAGTCCATATACAACTAATTACTCATACCTGCTCATACAGTCCATATACAACTAATTACTCATACCTGCTAATACAGTCCATATACAACTAATTACTCATACCTGCTAATACAGTCCATATACAACTAATTACTCATACCTGCTAATACAGTCCATATACAACTAATTACTCATACCTGCTAATACAGTCCATATACAACTAATTACTCATACCTGCTCATACAGTCCATATACAACTAATTCCTCATACCTGCTCATACAGTCCATATACAACTAATTAATCATACCTGCTAATACAGTCCATATACAACTAATTATTCATACCTGCTCATACAGTCCATATACAACTAATTACTCATACCTGCTCATACAGTCCATATACAACTAATTACTCATACCTGCTCATACAGTCCATATACAACTAATTACTCATACCTGCTCATACAGTCCATATACAACTAATTACTCATACCTGCTAATACAGTCCATATACAACTAATTACTCATACCTGCTAATACAGTCCATATACAACTAATTACTCATACCTGCTAATACAGGCCATATACAAGTAATTACTCATACCTGCTAATACAGTCCATATACAACTAATTACTCATACCTGCTAATACAGTCCATATACAACTAATTACTCATACCGGCTAATACAGTCCATATACAACTAATTACTCATACCTGCTAATACAGTCCATATACAACTAATTACTCATACCTGCTAATACAGGCCGTGAACAACTTATTACTCATACCTGCTAATACAGTCCATCTACAACTTATTACTCATAACTGTTAATACAGTCCATATCCAACTTATTACTCATAACTGTTAATACAGGCCATATCCAACTTATTACTCATAACTGCTAATACTGGCCATATCCAACTTATTACTCATACAAATTTTATGAAATATTCAGTATATACTAGAAATTTATGTCATTTCCTCTGGGATTATTGTCCAAAGAAACACTTTAATTTGAAACGAAATGCAGTGCTAATAATGTCAGTCGCATATCAAGAAAAGACAGAAGGCCACACACGGCAAGAACGATGTACATAGATAAGTGCAATCAAATATCACACATCTTTACAAGGGAGGTCACGTAACTCACATTACAAAAAGCGAACAATATATTGTTACGTTACTCTACTCCAGCGGCGAATTTATGATTTGTAGTTTAATTAAAAAAATAAAAAGGCTATCGCGACCAGATTAAAGGGGGTGGTGTCAGTAGATGAAGAATGGTATTCATTTCTTTTCTTCTGGTCCCTTCTATTGTGTATTCTGTATCAAACATGTGTATCATGTTGATATCTACATTCATTACGTTCCTATTGAGAATGTCATTCAGGGGCATATAATAATTGGACACGAGTTTGAAACCTGACCTAGGATATAATTAGAATGGACGCTCGAGGCAAATACACTGGAACAAAATAGAGTCCTTTCATAAACTAAATGATTCGAATTTAGTCTTAAAGGTGGCCTCTATTATAATCAGTTTGCCTTAATTTGATATCTTCTTGTATAATAAACCACTTTCTCTTAATAAAATATTAAAAATACAACGTGTCGTATCCAGTTGCAAATTTATACTACTATTTCATAAATGAAGTAACTAAAAAATGTATTTTAACGTAGCTTTTAGCTCTACATATTGATGAAATATATAAGGACGCCACTCTAAACGTAGTCTTACGTATTTGGAAAAATTAAGCTTTTTACAAAATTTCTTATTTTTTTTTAAATTATGCATGTATCACTGATTGGTCACATGTTAGAAAGGCCTGGAACATTCTTAACACACCTCAAGCATTGATACCACCCTATGTTTCAGAGAGAGAGAGAGATTCTAATCAATCGTTTCCTCATATAGGACTTCGTTTTTAACTCCGAACGTCAAATACTCAATACTGAGCAATATAAATGACCACATTATAAAACAGTTTAGCTCTTTTTCACTCAAGCTCATCACTGTAGATAATCTTTCTTATCGGAAATTTACAGGAATGAAATTCACCACTCCATTACACTTCCGTCTATCTGTGTAAAATTTCAAAGAGTAAAATTCCAATTTTTAAACTTTAATCTGGCAAAAAAAAATTATATTAACTTTCAGCCTCTTTGATAATTAGGATTCTATTGTCTTTACAAGATACAGGAATGTTTTATTCATACAATATCGGGCCGTTTATGGCTGGTTTGTGACGTAATATATCATTTATGAGTGCGACTGAAAGTAGAAGATAAACAGTAGTAGATTGTCGCGTGCAACTTCTATCCTCGAGTACAGCACTCAAGCACCGAATTTGCACGTGACAATCGAGTACAGTTTATCCTCTACTCTCAATCTAATTCATAAATTTTATATATATATATATATATATATATATATATATATATATATATATATATATATATATATATATATATATATATATGTGTGGCCATATCACCGAACACTTGAACACTACTAATGTCGTATGTAATTGTTTATGATCTGTCTTAATATGATGCTGTAATTTACCAAGTCCTTTACAATACTTCATTATTTTAAGCAAGAGACGAATATACATGGGTGGGTCTAAACTGCTCAAAATATGCGTTAACTTCATTTGAGAAGTAAAATCTATACGCAAATAAATATATAAAATCCATATTTCCATTTCTCGTTCCTAGACAACAATCTCATTGTAGCAGGTAATTAATCACGTGACTTCGTAATCCTCTAGGCTTCACTTCTTACCACTACATTTAGATAATAGTTTCACGACAGTTATGATACACGTGTTTGCTACATACTTGGAATTTCTTAAACGATGAATAGCAGCAGAGACGATTGATGCAAACAAAAGGCATATCTCGAGTGGGTGCAGAGCTAAACTTTACATCACGACAAGTAACGTATTTACTATTAAACATGTTGACCAGAGAATGGAACACCGTCCCGTGCTAGTAAAAGAGGCATAGCTATTATTTTCTTAATGAAGTCTCATACATATAGCAGGGGATTTTAAACTTAACTTTCATTGTAAAGCAGTTTTTCGAAGTCGCAACTGTAGCTTTGAGTCATTGTTTGAGAAGGAGAAATCATAAATATTTGAAGAAAATATCATATGCTAAAGTTCGACAAATACCTAACAGTACCGGGGATTGAACTTTGGATCTTAGTAGTAAGAAAGCGAGATCTTTCCCTAGGTACTAATTGGACAATACTTACAAATAAGTGGAGCTATACAACTGAAAGGCTGCTTCTTTAGAAAAAAGGCAAATGTTCATGCAGGGCCGGTTTAACCGCTATGCAAACTAGGAGGTCGCCTAGGGCGGCAACATTTTTTTTTTTTTTGGGGGGGGGGGGGGGCAGGGGCGGCAAAAAACTGAATGAAAAAAAAATAGAAAGATAAATAGCGTAAAATAAAAGAAAAAATAAGCGTCTACGAATAGAAAGAGAAAAACAGATGTAGAAGTTTTATTCATACTTATACACAGTATTCATTTTCGAAAGTTAATTGTGGGTGAGGGGGGCGCAGGTCTGAAGGTTCGCCTAGGGCACAAAATACCCTTGCGCCCGCCCTGTGTTCATGACTCGCCCCCTCCCCCCGCCCTGTGTTCATCACTTGCCCCCAACCCACTCCCGTCTGATACACTAGTGGTGAGTGAATGAATGAAAGAATGAACAAATGAATGAAAGAAATTTTACAAAATGCAAACCATCATCAAGAACATGTGGGGCAGTAGTGTGAGGTACACATATAGGGATTATCAGTGACACAGTTTATATATCGAGTTTGCTCTGCTTCGGAATAGCCTTTTTCTAAACTATTTGTCTATTACTTTCGAATAGGACATTAATAGCCAATCAAAACAATCCTCGTCCAAAACAGATAAAACTAGGTCTGACAAGGTTTGTGCTGTGTGCAAACGATCACTGGAGCACGAGGCCGTATCCCTTGGGCTCAAATTCTTCCCTCGTGCTCCGATAAACATCTGCGCACAGCAAACTGTGTGTGGTCCTTATTCTACTATTATCTATAAGTAAGTAGATAAATACAAACCAAGTATCGAAAAAAATAGTTTTTTTTAAGCACGAAAAAAAATGAACTCAAGCAGCGCGAGCTATTTGTCATGAGTAAAAACAGACGAAATCAGTCAAATAATGTAAAATTATGTGGATTTGTTAAGAATCCTTATTCCTATGCACTCCTTTTGCAATACTCAAAACAATAATGGGGCATGCCATAAAAATCGTATGTCACACCATGGCATAACAAAATGTAGTCTTAGTAATGTTTATTTCATTGCCAATAATGTACGATTTTTTCAAATGTTAGGGTTATAGCTTTTTTAAATTTGATTTATTTCCGTTTTGTTTTGTCAGAAATTTAAAATAGGACTCTTCATATTTTGTGGAAAAAATAAATTACACGTATATCTTTACTCTCACAGAGATTTGATTGCTTTTTTTGGAACAAACTAAAGGTTTTACCTCTCATTATTTGCCGTTAATTTGAATTACCGTATATACTCGCGTATATAATCTAAGTCCAAATGCAAACAACATATACACTGATCTGCCGTCGCATAATGCGCCGGCAGATCAGGGTCTCTGTTATTTGTTCTACTGATTAGTCCTTACAAACAGCATAGATTCAGATCTGCCGGCGCTTTTTGCGACGGCAGATCTGGGTCTATGCAGTTTGCAGTTGGTATAGTTTTATACGCAAGTATAGACGGTATGTGGGGCAGGTGTTAAGATTATTCATTGTCATGATGGCCTAGGTGAGCGATTTCAGATAAACTTAGGTCTCTTTTTATGCTCCATTGGAAACAGTGGCTTCTTATTTATATTGAATGCTTAGGCAGCCACACCATCCAAAAAATGTATAACTAACTAAAGGTATGTAATATTCTAAATTTGATTGTAAATAGTTTAGGTAGATAGGTAAGTGTGCAAAACTTTCCACTGAAGCAAACTATGGTCTACTGGACAGTTTCAAAAGTGTCATCACAAATCTTTGCTGATTGACAGGTCAAACATATTAGGTCAAGGTCAGTTCTGACAGGTTTAAAGCGGGTGCAAGTCCATTCATTGATTTTTAGATTATTTTATTTTTAACCTTTTGGAGCTGTTATCTTGTATTTCACTGTATTAGCTTTTACAGGAGTCAACGCTCCATGTCTAATTGATCTTTAAAAACACTCACTGGGAACTTAAACACCGTAAGGTTATTGATTAGACACCATTTATACTCGCTTATAAATAAAGTCCAACTGCAAACAGCACAGATCCTGATCTGCCGTCGCATAATGCGCCGGGAGATCAGGGTCCATGTTGTTTGTTCTACTGATTACTCCTAACAAACTGCATAGACCCAAAATCTGCCGGCGCATTATGTGATGGCAGATCTGGGTCTGTGCAGTGTGCAACTGAGCTCGACTTATAAGTGAGTATAATACGGTAACAAAATTTATGTTTTAATTATTCATCATACCATACCTAACCCAGGCGGGTGCAAGTCTTTTACTTTTATTACTATAATTATCACAGTGCTCATTGCTTTTCTTTGCTGTCGCTGCAAGGTTTGCTTCCTAGCTTTTCACGCAAGATCACAAGGTCTTAATATATTATATACCCTATCTATTATCCAACACAACTCTAAAAGTACTTTATGTAAAACGTACATATAGCTTTTTAACAGTTGACATAGATACATTAGCGTAAAAAATAAATGCAACTTCATTGATTTCTCGTTTGCTGTCTAATGATAGATAAATTAATGGACGGAAGGCTGGATAGATAGATCGATAACACATATAGATAGACCCATTCAAGCCAACGTCTCGAGATACAAATGAGGTAGTCAAGAGCTGTGAACTTTACAAACTGTTTACCAAAAATTAAATTGGGCCGAATTTACTATCTGTTTCCTACATTTCCCATTAAATATTATACAAGAATACTAACTGAAGTAATTTGAAAGGAATGAGACATATTCTGTCAGAAGTAAACAAAACTGACCAATACTGGCTTCAATTTATGTCTGTTTGACAGGTTTTTGTCTCTAATGAAGGAAGCTGACATTTGCCCCGTACAGCACCTCACACTGTTAACCCGTGCACTACATCCTAGTGGAGTCCAACACTATAGTTAGGTAACCAAGGCTTTACTTTTCATTTCATTTTACTATATTAAGATCAATAAAACTGGCTTTTAATAATGCTGGCAACCGAGAAATGTTAGAAAGAATCAAAGACACTTAGAAACATAAAACGTTTGTCTAATTTGTCAGCGATTTCTTAACAATCGGTCAGTTTGTTTGAGACTTCAATATGCGATTGGAAACTCCCGATCGATATTGACAGTGTAACGATTGATATTGACAGTGTACCGATCGATATTGACAGTGTACCGATCGATATTGACATTGTACCGATCGATATTGACAGTGTACCGATTGATATTGACAGTGTACCGATCGATATTGACAGTGTACCGATCGATATTGACAGTGTACCGATCGATATTGACATTGTACCGATCGATATTGACAGTGTACCAGATGTAAGAAGTTTTATAATACGCTTGCCCAGCTAACTTCACACAAGTGCTATAGCGAACGCGATATAACAAGAGAGGTGAGAGAGTTTCCAATCCTTCCGCATGTATAAATCCGTGCGAGATGCACATGGATGTGTACTAAGTTCTAAAACGTTACCCTCTATTGTGCACAGAGTAGTTTTTGTAAAGAAGTGTAACGACCCGTATAAAAAAACAACTGATATAAACTTTTTGCCTTGTGCGCCATAATTAGTTTGAACATATTTATTTTCAAACATTTTAAGTAACATGGAGTTAAGCAAAGTGAAGGATTAGGGGGGGGGGGGAGTGATGACGCACTTACGTAAATCCATCTGCTAATTCGGAATATCCTCGTCTCTTTCGATGCGAGTCGAATAACTTCGATTCTGAAAGAGACTCGGAGGTAATCGTAGTGATACTTCCGAAATTGGTAAAACGAACATTCGGCTAGATGTGCAAAGAACAGAGTCGAATAACATTATAGGTCTTGAAAATAACACTCGACGACGTTTTAACGATCAATGAAATATATGCACGTTTAATTTTTAATGTTAGTCCTGCAACTTTGTAATAAACAAGTTGAAAAAATAATTCGGTTTCAATTGTCTGCCACTATTGTTTGCGTTGCTGTTAGTGATGACACGTCATCTATTCATTGTGACGGTATGAAGTTATTATGACGTAATAACAACCACGGGCTTGAGGGCAGTTCGAAATGGCCATTATTTACATCTGAGGTTGTTTTTTTTTTTTTTTTGTTTTTCTAGCATGCGATGGAAAAGGCCGAGGATGTTCAAATTGTCCATCTCCTATCATTAACCAGTCTATATTACATTAATACAACAGAACATATAACATACAGAGCTGGGAAAAATACATAGAGTAGGTGAACACAAGTACATACAATTGTATGGGAATACAAATAATATACGGTCTATATAAATAGAATATCTTTGAAAGTATATTAATGGCATAAACGCAAATCTGTTCAAATAGCGATAGTATTGACCCTACCGCCACTCCACAAACCAATCACATGTCAACAGTGATTGTTGTTAAGACTTGACAAGCTTTACACACTTCTGCAAGTGACCGCGTTTTAATTAAATTGTATAATAACTCTGAACAGTAATATAAAAAAAATAAAAAATAAGGGCCGAATTTTATTATGTTAAATCTAGTGTCTTTAGCACTATCATACTTGAATGAATATGTTAATGAAGCAGGAGGAGTTAGACGTCTTCTGTGCTAGGGTCAACTTCAACCAAATGTACCACTTGATACAGATGAAGTTATTTTGTTGCCACTGAGGTTTGGAAATTAGTGAAAAAGCTGTGGTCACACACAATGAATCTCCAATTTATAGTTTTATCTACATTTTGACCTGATAATTGTCTGTATATGGATTGTCGCCTCTCTCTCTCTCTCTCTCTCATCTTCAAACATTTTAAATTTGATTTTTTGTATACCTTGGCTGCCAGTAAACTCCGCCGAACAGATAAATTATAATGTGGCCAGCATCCATTCTCCTGTCTCTGTCTTCGTCGATATTTCATAAAATGTACTCAATATTCTCCCTTGCCCTAACGTGTTCCTGTCAGATTGATTCCTTCTGATCTGACAGTGATGATAGTTTTCAGTCACCTTAATTCCTAGGATCTTAACATTACTATGCATTGTTCCTATCTCCTCGGTAAAGATATCTGATGTTAAACACAGTTCAGTTGTCACACTTTGCCAGGACTTGAGAATTTAAGTAAGCCCGTGTGTATATACCTTCTTCATTTATACGTTCTAGCAAAACACACACACACACACACACACACACACACACACACATATTTAATAATTTCATTTAAGCGGAAAATTACTGAGACTAAAACGTCATCAGTATATTTTAGTATAATTTATACAAATTATTTTAACTTGCAAATAATAATAATAATAATAATAATAATAATAATAATAATAATAATTCTGTAATGCATTTATTACCTGATAAAATGTAAATCAAATCACGTTCTGATAACAGATATGTGACCTTTGCTCAGTTTTCGGGACTTAAATTTCTTATCACGATTCACAACTCCCATATATGTTGCCATTCTGCGGTAGCGTTGTGACGTCATCCCTATAAATCATGGAAACCCTAATGGGTTTACTACTCATGAAAGCATACTCAAAAAGGGCCTAGATGCTTCGGAGAAATTTGTGACATTGATTTTTTTTTGTTTAGAGTAAGACTTAAATCAAACGACCTTAAGCCAGATCTACAACTGGAACGACCTCGACCTTTTGCGTCAAATGATACATGATAAGATGTCCCTCACTTAGTTACCCTTGTACTGTACCTATTTGTCCTTCCATTCTAAATCCAAGTTCCCTTCAAATGCCAAAGTCTCATACCCGTAGACAATGCGTTGACATGTGCCTAGGAAGATGTTTTCTCTCTTTTTTCCAAACTCCAAACTTCAAAGTAAAACTTGGTCGGTTCCTGCCAATCGACGGAGAAGAAGAACCCTTCGAGCATTAATCAGTCGTGTAAGTGGGTATTTTTGTAAGATAATGACATCTGAGAAAACACGGTAGGTTCTCAACACGACATAATGCCAGTAAACCTTCAGCATTTGATCCAGTTAAACTTGAAACTGTATATAGGCTTTCTCTTATCGAGTTCACCTTTCGAGAGCTGTTCTTGAATTATTAACACAGTAGACGTCACCATCAAGTGTTTCATACAGGTTACTGTAGATATTGCAAGGTAATATAACGATCTCCTCTCGAAAAAATGAAGGATTGTGTATTACTGTTATAAAATCGGGTTCAGAGAGAGAGAGAGGTAGGGTGTGTGTGCGTGTGTGTGTGCACACACGCTAAAAAATTTGTTTAACACCATTTACCCTACAACTCGTCTTACTGTTCAGATTTGACCCCTTTTTCGAAGTATTCTTTATGTACACGAATTTCACATTATTTTAGCTGCCACAGCGACAAATTCGCTTCGTTCTACACTTTTTACAATCTCAAACCTCTACAAAATCAACCTAAAAGAGGTAAGTATAGCAACAATTGATGAATATCCAGATAAGAAATAACCACGCCTACTCATTAACATGTCACATCATACAAAAAATATAAAAATGTGTTAAAATTGTTTAATTTGACAATTATACCAGTATCAATTAGTATGAACGCTAAGCATATACTGTAATTTCATAAAATGTGGTTGAAAAATGATGAAGTTATGCTTATTTGAATTTGTATGTTATACAGTGCCAGTCAGCTGGTGACAGACATTAACTCATTAACCCCTGGCGCCACGTTTACGCGGCGTGAGGTTGTACCCTACTTTCGAGCTCTGTAACGTGAACATCATTTAGGATACACTAAAGTGGATGGTATTTCAGGAAAGTAGACAGATGTAGCTCTACAATGATACCAAATAATGTCGACTTTCTACTCGCATTAAAAAATACAGCGAAAGAAATGCAGTGTTTGAGACCAGATTTTTTTTAGGTCGAAAATTGCCAGTTCCGGAACCGGAGTTTGTGTCCGGATTTTAGACTTTTTGGCCTTAGATCTAAAGCAGACCGGTCCGAACTGCACACAGACAGATGAACCTTTGCAAAAAGTAGGATAAGTTTGAGATTTGGAGTAAAAAGGGGCCAGGACACAAAAATCCTTTACCCTTCTGCACATGCGCGAGCGTAATAGCCAATCGAAAACAATGTTTCTGATACACCTAAGCATCCGGCTAAACGAAAAACTTTCATAAGCAGATGTGTTTTTCTGCACTCAGAAGTAACCCCAAAAATGCGTATCCTACCCCCATTTCAGGCGAAAATGAAAAGAATCTCCAGGGGTTAATGAGTTAAACAGGAGTGTGTCAAGCTTACCATTGTGCCTGTGATAACGTAATGCATACTATCTTTCCAGAGATAGTATTAGTCACGTGTTTGACTTTGACTGACATTGGGCGATACGTTAATAATCAGTTTCAATGCCTTTCTGTCACAACAAGTGCTTTAGCTATAGTTAGTAAGTAAAAAAAACCCCCAAAATTAGAGACTATAGTTTATAACCGCACTTGTTATAACCTATGAAAATGTGACTTTGTAACCCCCAACTCTACCCCTGGCCCCAACCCTATCCTCTAACCCTGGGCTGCATCCAGGATTCGAAACCCTCGTTGTCGTCCTCACATCCTCATGCAACGTCACACCGAACATGAGCATCCTCTCTCGATCCATTGTAGTCGGAATTCAGGTTACAAGCTCCCCCCTCCACACAACCCCACCCCCAGTGGCTACACCTAGGATCTAAAACGTTTGACTCATTAATAGATGATAACCATCTACTCAGTGTAATCACTCTCTCAATCAGTGTAGACGGAATACAGGCTACAAGGAAACATGACTAACTGACACATTCAAGAACACTCGAAAAGACAGACATGGTTGATCACAATATATCCTCTTAAGCGCCGCTATAATAACAGTTTTAAATATGCTGTTCCAGACTGTATAATTTTTAAAATACCTTCCTCGCCCTCTTGCTGTCATTCTTTGTCTATGACTAAAGTAATTTACCTGAGCTCTTTCTGAGGGATGAAAATGACATTAACATTGCAAGGTATTCGATCAATACAATTTTAGGAAATGAAAGCTAATAGGTTTAAATAAATATGTTTTCTATCATATTCAACCTGGACTCGGTTTTGTTTGGTTTTAATAAATTTCTTCTTATTGAAGGAAAGACGAGTTCATTGTAAATAAAGGGGTAACATTGTCTGAAACTAAATTGACTTAGGTTGCGGTTTGAAATTTCCAACAAAGAAAAAATCGCGTTTAATGATTATGATGTTAAGATAGGTTTCAGTTATCGTCACCTTAAAGTACAAAACTTCAGCCAAATTGCGACGTCTCATTAAAATTAACCCTAAAGAGTCCGAAGTAGCAAATGAAGTAGACATACCAACAAAACAAGTAGGTATGAAAGGTGCTTTTTGGTCCAGGGATCAAAAACTTTTTACCTCGCACTCAAAATGGGGCAAAAGTTGTTGGTATTGTTGTCGGTGTCTATGTTGGTTCTGTCGTAGGTACCGATGTCGGTTCCGTTGTTAGCGCGTTGTCACTTTTAATGAGTTCTTTTTTATCTTTGAACAGTTCACTTGTATAAGCTCGATGTGAATCAGATCGTATGTTGTTTTTAATTACGTCATACTTGTCGATTTCATCGAGGATGAGCGTAAACTCGTCCTCCGATACAAAATTGTCTGCAAGGACTTTTGAAACACGATTTATTATGGTATTTTACATTGTTTCTGCAAATATCCGTATTTCATCATGTTTTTGTGGCCTTGAGTATTAGGCGACGGCTGACCTGCAACCAGCAACAGCGTACCGCAGGACAAAACTGTGGCCTGGAGGATGACGGCTTTTGGCGCGCCAACAAATGTAGTCAAAACCCCTATGCCGGCGGAACCAGGATCCATACACACAATTTTCATGGTGGTGTCGCCGCCGTCAACGGTGTTAATCGCGCGCCTGTACTTTTTGAAAAGACAGCGGCGAACCTCGAGGTCAGCTTTAGCTTTTCTTCGATTTCCACAGTTTCTCCAAAGCGAAAGTTTTGTGGGTCAGATAGGCAGTCTTCTGCGTCTGCATGGATCTCAAACGTATGCCGAGCACCGAAGATCACCTCGCGCACAACCCGACAGAAGCTAAAAATTTGTGTTAGCTATATAGCGCAAGAAAAGTTGTCTTCTGCATCCACCATTGACTTTCGCATCGCGAATCCTAGGTTGAAGTTGGGGTTTGCACCAAAAATCATTGGGACGCCGTCAACAGGAGGTCTGGCGGGCATACCAGCAGGTTGTTGGTGAACGAAAGAAGCCAGTGTACGTTGATTTGAGAAATCTGCGAAGACCAGACCCGATAACAAAGTTTGCGACCATATTCATCAACAGCTTCGTACGTCTGAGCTGTGGGAGGTTTGTTGATTGCCTCCGGAACAAGCAGAGCAATCGGTTTAACCAAGTCAGCAATCTCTTGCCTGGCATCCTCGTCGACGGCTGCACGTGTTGGCGGTGGCATAGTCTTAGCGGCTGGTAACGCTAACTTGCTTAAATAATCACGCAACGCCTCCTAGGCCTTTTTCCCACCTGCCGCACCAAGAGCAGGTAGAGAGTCCTTTACTTGATGGCGTTAGGAACTGCAGTTCTAGCAAGAACTCCAATGGCTGCCTGTCGCTGATATATAGGCCAATCGCATGAGTCTCGTTGCGTAGGTCTAACAGGTTTCCATGCTGGTCCGTCAGCGTAAATTGTAGTTTATTAATGAGAGGATTTGAACATGGCAGATAGACTGGCAGTAGTGGTGCTAAAGACAGGAGCGGGCCGGGTGCTTGGTCGGGGGTAAAGCTATAAAGCACGTATCGGGGGTTAGTTGTATTACCAGTTCTCGAGTCCACATAGAAACCGCTCACGGCGTCGCACGTGAGATACACAGAGATGGTTGTTGTGATCTGCACTATACCCGGGGATAAGTTGTAACCCAGAGTGAGAACAGCCCTATTCTGATTAACTTCGTTTGGCCATCCCAACGTCTGACGCAGGCTTGATCTAGCAATGTCGACGCGATAGGCGGCTGAACTAATTTATATCGCTGCGGCAAGGGTTGGCTCATTGGCAATAATGCTAATTTTTGTGCCGTTTTCCTTTAAAGCAGTAATCTGCCGCTGGAGTTCGTGGTTAATGACATCGATCTCGCAAGAGCCCGTTGGCAGATGTACCTCCTTCCAATATTTTCTACCGTCAGACGAGTACACAAAAATATTATTAGCCGGAAGCCCTCCAAAGGGCTGTGAGCAAATGTTGGACCAGTTGCAGTAGATACGCGTATGGACAACAGCGCTATCTCGAGGCAGCGGCCCTCTGGGGCCACAACTGGTACCGGAACGTTGATGCCAAACTCAAGCTTTTTTGAGCTCGCTGACACCATCTGCGTTGTACAGGCAGGGTATTATCTTGAATAGTCCGAAGACGGATCGAAACCTCGGCACGAATCTGGCTCAATATGGTTGCCAACACTTTCATCGCACTAGGGTGTGTAGTAAAGCTCATTACATAGCTCAGCCATGAACATTCTAAATGCATCTCTGTTCATTATGTCGTCTTTTAATAGACGCAGACAGATATCACTAGCCTCAGTGAAAATCTCTGGAGAGTGGTTGCCAGTCAGGTAGACCTCTAGAAGTGTTGTAAGATGATCGGATAGCTCAACGATGCTGCAGGTAACGCCTGCTCCGACGCGCTTGACGTATCGCGAGCGACATCCCTTGCCGCTTGAATGCAAACCACTACCTGTTACTGGTCCAAATAAATCTTCCTGCGGATCATACACTGGCTCCTCCAGCCTTGACAAAGATAACTCTTCTGACCTCCTTATCGGCCATGATGGTGTAGGATGCTTCTTGGGTAATTTTATTTACTTCTTTGCCGTTTTGGAAAAATGTACATAATCAGGATCGTTTTGTTCTGCTCCTTTTTTTCTCCCATATACATAGCGAAATACCCAGCCTTGTCATTTTTCGCTTGCAGTTTTATCCGCATTGGCGTCTATTTGTATTAGCACCATTTCTTTCCAATCTCATGGAAAGGTAGCGGCGGTTTCTGCCGGTTCACGAGAGCTCCTAATATAATAATCCCTTTTTCATTAAAAATTGGTCCTTTCTGTTTCCGCGGCTCCTCGGGTATTTCAGATAAACGCTCAAACTCACCCGCAGTATCTCTGGCAGCTTGTCTCTCGCTGGCATCTCGACCTACACTTCTAACCTCCTCACGGGTCTCCCCGACGACCGTTTCTACATGTTCAAGTCCAACTCGAGTTGCCTCAGCAGTCTTTGCGATTGCCATTATTGGCTTTATAAGAGGATCAAATGTTTTTTTAAACTCATACGATACGTGGCTTCTTCTTTTGCAAGCTGACGTACGCTAAGGATGCTACGCAGTTCAATGTATTCCTCCATTAATTTTATTTTGTCCTTTGCGCTGATCATTTTTATAAATGGCATGTGTTTGAAAGGCTTTGAACGGCTTTACAAGTCTTTAATTGATCCACGCCTTATCAAGGCTCGACCTAAATTGTGTTGGTCCTATGCTTGTAAAATCTATGGTAGCAAAGCCGTATGAGTCTAACGTTGCCCGATTAAAGAAACGACGAAACTCATTCCAACCCATGTCAGCACAAAACCATGTAGTGTGAACATTTCTGAGACTGTGAACATCGGTGCCTCGAAATAGTATTGCCGTATTTCGATTTGTCGCGGATTACCTTTGGTATGTGGGCCTAAAGCTGGGCCAAGTATAAGATATTGGCATTTTTGTGCCGACCGCGGCTAAATAGACGTGTTGAAATATTTTCCTCCTCTAGCATTACATCGTATTAGACTACGGCATTGCCTTTGTTGCAGTCTAGATTATCAGGACCTGGGCCCTCTTCAACGTCTGAGATAAACGTTACAGAGTCATCAATCGAGGCAAGTTCATCATCGCTAGGCTCCGCATTTGCGGCTAGCAGCTTAACCTTTTCAAAGATGGGAGCATCGTTAATTTGACGGAAGACATCATATCACGTTTGGTCGTCCGTCCTAGGTGCCACTACGTAGAGCTAATTCCATTTTATCCAGCGCGTTAGGAGGTTTAGTAACAGCTGTGTCTTTCCACGTAAGGGTTCTATAAGGAACACCCGTATGCGGTCGGGCAAGGCCCAGTGGTGCCTCGACGCAGCGCGTTTGCGCTTGTCAACGGCTGAAAATTCGATGATCTCCATGCAGCGATTGAATATCTCTTTGCAAAATGGCCTCCACTGTGTACTGTGTGCGCTGTAGGCATAAGACTGATACTACGGGCAAGCACATTGTACGACTAGTTAATGGTAAGGATGCTCTCAAAGGAATATGCTTAGTATGTGGGACTAAAACATCCTCAATAATATCGACAGCCGCGAAGCACGGCGGAGATATCGTTGCCAGCCTTGAAAAACGTCCGGGTTTGTCGTGGAGTAAGTATCAGGGGGAAAAGCATCTGCTGCATCACAACTACTTTGGTCCTGGAACGAGGCTTGACATTCAAATGGACTCGGTCGGCCGGCCCAAGCCCGACGAGGCCCCAATTAGCCAGGCTGATGCCGCGTGCTATCGGCAAAAGGCCGGTATTGACCTGATCCACGATCTTAGCATCATCAGGGGGCCTTAAGCTGGTGAACGCCTTGGTCGCTGGCTCGCGAAAGGTGTCATGAAAGTCAAGATAGTGATAGGTGGGCGATAACAACCCTCGTTTAGAAAAAGAGAAATAAGGTAACACAAAAAAATGCGGTATACTACAGCCCGAAAGGCTACTGAAGGGGTGCTGCGGCTATCATAAAGCTGACAGAAGCCGATTAAGTCTCATAAGATGTTGTCCAGGCGTGGATAAAAAAGCAGGCCATGTGGCAGATTTACCTCCCAGCCTCGCAACATTTGTTAATGTTACAACCACTAACGAGGTGCACCAGGCCGATATCTTGTTTCTACCGTACGACAGGGTTGCGTGACGTACGTACAAGTAGGCGTTGACAGTGGTTGATGTCGCCAGCCGTTACAAGGCGGCAGATATCTAGGCACAAAGGAGGTTTCTAAGGTCGCCGACGCGTTGGCGCGTATCTACCGCCACAAGGGTGGCCCTCTAAGGTGGTCCAAACTGCTTCAGGTTGATCCCAGCTGGGAGGTTATGGGCGTAGTGTCAAAGCTCTTGTCGTATATAAGGCGTGGCAAGCGTCTATTTGGGCACCAGTACGCCCATGAAATGTTGTTCTCAGCTAACAGCGCGCTACAAGCACCAAAGCGTATCAATAAATGGGTGCGTCGGCTGTCTGCAGTTGTTGCAGCCCTAAACGAAGAGGTAACGCGACTCATACACATACCATCTCAGCAGTTCCGGATGGCTTGACGCTGGTGATGGCGCTCCGCGCAGAAACTTCGTTCTCGAGGAACTATAAATTATGCCTGAAGATAAGCAACTACCATGTAAAGACGTTCTCGTCCCAGGTCAGAGAGGTCGTTAAGGTATTCATCCACCAAGGCGTATTGCTCTTGTACGGTGTGGTAGAGGCCATATGCAACCATTTTTTGGAATCCAGTGGGGATAGACTCGTTTTGTTGATGCTGTAAAGCCCCATCTGATGGTGGTGGCTGCGCATGGCGGTCTTGGTGTGCCAAAGCTCTGTTTTCTCCCATAGACACTCCAGGTACTTCTCGTGCCACAGGTCGTGGTTAACAACAATTCGGAAAATTTATTTGGCTTTCAGAATTATTTTTTCGTCTGCAAGTACATTGATGCTGTACATTTTGGGTATAAGGCCGATGAACTCCTCAATCGGAGTGCCGTTACACTCTTCCTTAAATTTAACGACGATCTTTTATTGGCGTTGCTGAACGCCGGATGGTAGACCGGGTAATCGCTGGTGTTATATATGTGGCAGTCTTCGACCATGTCCCATTAGACGTCAGGGGTCTTTGTTTGCAGCAGAAGGCTGTCCAATTCTGTGTACAACAAACTGGCGTTTTCACCGTATCGAGCCCTGACCTTGCCTTAGTAAAACTCATAAATCAACAACTTGCCGAGGTCGAATACGGCCTGCCCCATGTAGATCGGGAGGTTGAGTTTGAGGCTAGTATTTTTGGAATGTACCACGACGATGTTGCCATCATATATTTTTCGCAGGTCTGTGTACATCTGGATGTATGGAGCGAGTACCCTGTGGATCTTAGTGATAAGCAGTCCAAGCCTAGTGTGCAGATGGAGGTTGCGGTAATGAACAACGCATAGGTCCTTTTTTGGCAGGCTTGGGACGAGTTTGACGCACTTAGTAAACTTACTCCCAAGTTCGCTCACTAAACTGCGCTAGTACTCGCCTTGCCAATCCTCTGAAACAACCATTGTTTCCAGGGCAAGCGGATAGTCGCTGTGCGCGTAATGTAGCTCCTCCGGATATTCAATTGCTATCTCGAGGATATAGCCCATTGGCTAGTTCTCCGCGCAAAAGTCCCAACATGGATTTTCGACCCACCTAAAGCCTCCGGTTGTAGCCCAACCATAGGGTATGTTGGTGTAGAGGTAAATGATCCAGCTATTTAGCTTGCTGGCGTCGTAGCTGCTACACATCGGGTTATCAGCCTTCGCAAGACGTCGGCTCACCATCGAAATGCCGCCACGGATGCCCTTTTTCGATAAACAGGTGCTAATCAATGTCAGTCAGCAGATCGAGATTTCCTGCCGTTTTATTTTTTTTTTCAGCAAGGCGTCCCTGTTTATGTCTGGTGAGCTGTAACAGTGAGCCGGATCTAGGCCATAGCTTTTTAGCGAAGTTTCCGTAAATGTTTCGAATACGTCCGGCAGCAGAAACATGTTTGCTTATAAGTAGAGCTCGTGGTAGTCCCCGAAGTTTGGCAGCCAAAGGTCTTCCAGACGTATTGCGCGTGCGTGCTCGTAGTCCTTTTCAGAAATATCAGGCTCGTCTGAGCTGGTTCTAAAAGGCCTCAATCGGTGGAAGCTGTATTTCTTCAAATCGCTGCCAGCTGGGTTTTTTTTCTGGGTAAATACGCAGCTGTAGGTTGCACGCCTTGTCGGGTAAGCCGCGGAATTTTCCTGTGATGTGGCAGTGGTCACTGATGGAATCTCCATCCAATGCCTGGTCGCAGATGTAGATCTTGCTCGTCAATAATCATCTCCGCTGGGTGCTTAAATACTTCATGATTGTCCACAATCTCAAGCTCGAGGCTTCGGATGAAGACGGCCACGGAATCTTCATTGCGGTAAAGCACTGGCTCTTTTCGTGACTTGGTCGCATCGTACGACCACATAGCAGAAGCCGCACGGAACCTGGTCAGAAATTTTCTGTTTGAAGCTTTTGTTTGGATTGTTGGCAGGGCCTTCCATAGGCACGTTCAATGCCTCGGATTCGGCATAGATGATGCATGGCACGCGCATTTGTTTGTGGCGGTTCTGAAACTTCAGAATGTTCTTGCCTGGCTCCGGCATTATCACACGCTGGGGCTTTTCGCCTATTCATTGACAGTCTTTGGTATGGGCCTCCCATAGGTCGGCCTTGTTAAAGACGTGCAGGCATAGTCGGCATACATCCTTCTTTTCATTGTATTTGATGTTATGTCGTATCATGCGGCTGAGGTCTTTTATCCACACATAGTGGCTACAGTGAGTTTCGCCTTCGGCTACAGACAGCAACAGTAGATCCACAGCGTGTGGCCTAACTTCTTTGCTAACGCGTATTGGGTAAAGATCTTTTTGCAGACACTGACTGATACCTCTTGGTTTTGTCGTTCAAACTTGTCGATGTCGTTCACCCTTACAGGAAAGTCAATGCCTGTAAAATTTAGCTTGTCCAAGTGCTGACTGTACTTTCCTGGTCTGTCAACGTGATCGCCTGCTGGGTATAAGACGGACAGAATGACCCATTCGAAACAGTAATTTTTTTTTCTTAATAATGAATCGTAGCGGAATGCGCTTTGATGTGAATATGTACCTGCGGCGGCGAAACGGATGGTACGAAGATACTTTAGATCGAGTTCTGCACACCTGACACAACGCTAGCCAGATCTCTCGCGCATGTATTTTCAATGCTTTCTATCATTTTAGCAATGCCTTTGTTTAGAAGCTGCTGAATCTCGTCCTCGTGCAGCACTGCGGAAGGTTTGCTTGCAAAATACGCCATAACCGTCATTCTTTCCAGCTGTGCATCTGGTGCAGCTTTTTTCGAGTCTTCTTAGCTTGGTGACAGTAATGTTCCGAACGCCAGACGCCATAGCGCTAATAAACACCAACGTGTCTGCTTCGAGTTCATGCCCTTGAGGCACAATTGTGCGAAAGTCTCTATCGCAACTGCGTTGACTCTTCCTCTTCGCCTTATAAATCTTGGCAATGGTTGTAGCCCCGCTGGTCTAGGAGCTGGTTGCGGTGGCTGGATGCAACGATACAAACTCGTGATGCATTTCACCAATAAACCTGTCCATGTGTGCCACCGGGTCGTGCGTTGGAGGCTCAACTCTGGATGGAATAGAAAGCTTGGCTCTGCGCCGTGCGGCTTCTCTATCTCATATAATCACCTCGAACGAAGCATTATACTCTTCTTCGCTTATTAGCCCAGATCTAAAAGGCTCATTCAGTCTCTCTAGTGAAGGCATAACAACATATCCTATACCCCCTAAAACACACGACTATAAATCCAATCTAAAATTTTTAATCGTTACTACCTACACACCCAAGTACACACAGCTCTAAATGGTTGACAAAACTTTATACCCTATAACACTCATTCTCCAAGCTTGGATCGTATACCCCATTGAATACACAGCTCTAAATGATGGCAAAACTATGTGGTAGCCTGATACTATACCACATAGGACACGCAGTCTCTAAGTGATGAACCTGTGCGTACATATAAAGCGAAAGAAATGTTTGAAAAAAATAATTGTGATGCTTACCGAGCCTATGCAATGACAGGCACCGTCCACTTTAGCTCACAAATTACCTTGCAAACTGCTTTCTTGCCTTTTTTTTTTCTTTTCTCGCTATTATTATTACCATGTGTTTTTCTCCACAGGCCATACATATCCTGTGCTCTGATCTAACTTCAGCGTCGCATTTACAACATTAACTGATGACGGCACCTCTTTTTTGCTTTGGGTTATGAACATTACAGTATAACCCAATGCAGGGTTTTTGGCATATTCCACGATTTACAAGCTTACACCAGGCACGTATCTTCGGTGCTACGAACGGCATCCTTGAATGCTGGTGTATACTGTATATTACATTTCTTCAAATAACAATTTACCCTCTGAGCCGTCCAGCGGGACCTACATCGGTATCCACAACGGAAACTAACAGGTCTTGCCGTACAGTAAAACAGCACACAGGCCGTGTAGCTTTCCCTGCGCTTGCCAGACACCGCTGGCTAACACAATTTGGAACCCTTCGCCGGCGCTCAGCCCGGCTTACAATCCACTCATTGCCCTTGGTGGTGGGGGGGAGGGGAGGAGGGGGTGGCAATGGGCGGATACGGTTCTGCGGCTTTCCTTGCGATCTCCTTCCACCACCCCATCGCGGGATAAAAATATCGTTAGGCCCCTGGTCTTTTGGTCCCAGGTTGAAGCGCGTGGTTAAACATGTTTGGCTCCGCGTGACTTTTGACCTCTGGACCATACCCAGCTCTCGCAATGCGACGTAAAAAAATTGGCCCCGTTTTAGAGAGCCGGTTTAAAATGTTTTTGACCCCTTGTGACATCTAACCTCTCGTACCCAGCTCTTCCATCATGGCGTATAGAACTTTTTACCCCATTTTTAGTGCGGTGTAAAGTTTTTGACCCCTGGTCCAAAACCCCCTTTCACACCTCTTGAAGAACTTAACAGCCCAGTATCGTTTTCTGATTAACCTGACTTTTAAAATACATATAGCTGCAATTCATCATCGTAATGTGCATGAGTACAGATTTTCTTACAAGATCAACCTGTTGTTGGTTTCTCACCGGCTGCAAGTGACACTGATCAGACATTTCTGTCGATATTAAAGAAGCATTTTTCTCATCCACACCGTATATTCCTCCTCTAAACTACCTTTCTATAAAAAAAAACACGACCCAGGAGCAGGTTTTGTTCCCAATTCAGAAAACACAACAGCAGTTGTAGAGTAAAATTCTCCCTCCCTTTTGTTTTCGGAGAAAGTGTGTGCGGCGGGGGGGGGGGGGAGGGGCGTTGGTACAGGGGTGGTGGTACATACTACCAGAGCTATTTTTTTTTTTTTTTTTTTTTTGGGGGGGGGGGGGGGTGAAACTGTTCTGACCTAGTTCCTCCGCAGGGAAAAAAAGCCATTATCTCGCTACACACAGTAATCAAATAATCACAGTCAGTATGTTAGAGTTTTGATAGGGTTGATTTCCGCGGTGTATCCCACTAAAAAAAAAAAAAGAAGCAAGGTCAGCAATGAATTCTCTATGTCTACAATAGCTGTGCCATACCTTAGCTCCAACCTTGTCTGAGGTGGGTGGGCCGCTAACCATTCTTATTTTAAATTTGGGGTGGGTGGGCCGATAACCATTCTTATTTAAAATTCCAACTCAGCTAATAACAAATAAGAGTACAAGAGAGTCCATGCATAGGGTATATTACTGGTGATTTCTGTCGATAGTTCAAAACACATGTACGTTGTACAATAGCGTCACAATGTTTTTTTTTTTTTTTCTTTTTTTTTTTCAATTGTTACATCATTCACTGTTACTGATGCATGTAGCCTGATGTTTTTCTACTTAACACGATGTCGAATATTCAATTTTGGCAAATACACGGTCAATACAAATACACAAGAATATGTACTAATCCAAAGAGTTAATATATAAAATGTCATCTTAACACGGTAACAGTACATACAAAATTAGATTAATGCACTAAAAATTAAGAACCTCTTAAAATTCGATTGATACAGGACACTTGTTATTCGCTCACAGAATACGTGAATCAGCAATTTTGAATGAAGAAAAAAAAAGCATATTGATATGAAGCAGTATTATTGCACGATTGTTATTGACTTTCAGGGTGATTGTTGCCTTCTGCGAGCTAATTTGACAAATCAAACAAATGAAATATCCTATCCGAGTCTACATTGTCGCATGCTATTTGTTTGAGTAATTGGTTTTACCACGTTTTACCGTATTTTGCTCGCCGTTCGTTCTATTTATTATTTCCAACGATCAGCGTAGTCCGTAATCTACCGGATCATTATGCAACCAAGATCATAATCTATGCTATTTTGCAGTATAGTACACTTTACACACTAGTAACACACGATCATGAAGCTATCGTATCAAAAGGCCAACTGTGACACAGTCTGATCGAATGCCAAAGCATACTCAGTCTGTGTCAAATTACGTCAGCCGTAGATGTATGTAGTAGCGTTTTTCTGCACCCTCAGTATAATGCTTACATACTTTCGTTTTGATAATATATTATTGACTGGTTTAATTTCGAGAGAGAGATAGATACGTTTTCAATTTCAATTTCAGAAGAAAGTCCCCCATCCACCTCAGGTAAGAATAATCCCGAATAACTATTTCTGTCGTCACACCACAACCTAGTCTCTCTTGATATGAATAAATCTGAAACATTTGTGCACAGGGGAAACAGATTGAATCGAAATGTTAGGGACCGACCGTTTAATTTTCGCGGGGAGTGTGTGGTAGTGGAATGAGGGGGGGGGGGGGACGTGCTGGGAAAAATATCCTGGCCCCAAAATAGCTTTAAAAAAAACATTCATCTGATTGTAGGAAAAAATGAACTAATTAACTAATTACATCCATTAAATTAATTTACCAAATAAAAATATCCTGGTTCAGAAGAAAATCCCGGGTACACCAGCCCCTCTCCGCACCTGAAAATTAAATGGTCAGTTCCTTTGGAACTACTTGCGGTAACTGTCTAACAGACACGCTTGGACAGGACACAATATACACATCCCTGTGTGTCTGTCCCTCTCGGGGCCCCCGGATATCCGAGTGGCGCTCGCCTTTTCAGATGACACACATCTAACCTCTGTCTGTGTGGGTTCGATGCTTGGCTCGACCAATGTGGGTATGTGAAAAAGCTTCCCAGTAGCTTCCCGTGGTTCAGTGGTTCTTCCCATGGGTTTTTTTTCCTCCGGGCTCCTCCTCCACCAAATATACTGGCCGCCATGTATGCCTTACATGTGCTAAAAAACTTCACGCTTGACAACGATAAAACAATGGTGGCTAGCAATGCTTTGTTCCTCTTGTGACGTCACACAGAGTCCCGGTACGGAAGCTGCCGAAGTTGTACATGGCTTCAGGGGAATATTCATGACATGTACATTTAAACTAAATATCTCGCAAACCGTTGATTGCATCGGGTCGAAATTTTCAGATACTGCACAAATCATCATATTGAATAATTTAGAGTTAAGTGATATAGGGGTCTCAGGTCTACCTTTAAACCCCAAAATCACAAACCTATCTCCATCGGCACCAATGCTTACATATTTCTCAGGCAAGTAATACAAAAGTTAGTCCTCCAGACTTACCTTCTATTCTAAACATATAAGGTAAACAAAGAAAACGTGCATTAAAGAGCATCAAGTATCGACCGTAATTATGAGCAATATGCAATCGAAACGTTTAATTGAAAAAGTTATTTATTTAATCTGGGAGATTAAATTGAATATGTTTGGATCAATGGGGTACACTATGTAATTAATCTTTGCTTTAATGTGCTCGGGGATAGCAAATATTTGGCCTCTCACTGTTAGAGATTTACACATCCAGTACCCCACAGGGACACATCAGCGCCTCATGATCACTAGCTTGCACCACTGATTTTCTGGATTAAAGTACAGCCCTATGTTGAAGAAAGAAAACCACCATCAAAAAGTTTTGACAGCGTCTATCATATGCACTGATTATACGCCACTTTACCGTAAATCATTCACCGACATGCTTTCTTGCTAGAATTGTGGGTGTTTTATATTTTTATTGTCTCTCACCCGAAAGAAAATATCTCTATTATTATCAGCAGGGAAAACTTCGGGGTGCTACAAGAGTTAATTAAATCCGTCTTTGCACTAGACGTCGTCAGAACATCACGATGTTTTTATTATTTTATTTTTTTTCAGTGATGTGTAAAGATTTGTCCATATTAGCTTGCGACAACCATTGATGGTGTGTCAAATGCTTATGCACTGACGAAAGATGTATAATACATACAACTAATAAAAAAAACTGTATTTGGCCTTTAAAATAACTAAGAAACTAAATAAATAAATAAATAAATAAATAGAATGATTGCTAAACCAGAGCATGTAATAATAGACACTATGCTGGTAGTATCTTTATACCTAAAAAAAATCTCACTGCATTATGACTAAGTATTTGATTAAATATGTTGGCACTATTGGATTAAAGTCTATAGGTGTTGTACGGCGCAAGGATACTTGGCAATCACTCTGGGCACGAGAAGACTAAAATGTCTGTCCCAAACCTCAGCGAACAATTCCTACTTGTTAGAAAGCCGGATACGGGTCGAGCACCATGGACCTGTTGTTGCACCTTTTCATCAGAATTTAATCGAAGATAGCATTTTAGCATTTTTTTTTTAAATTCCTTGGTAAAAAGTAATTATTTGGTCCGCCCCCCCCCCCCCTCCCCTCCAAAGTTTGTATTTTTCAGTGAAGTTTTCGAATCTAGCAAAAGAGAAATTGTTTGATCAAGTGGCGGCTTATTAAATATTTTTACCTATTATCAATTACCATAATGTAATCTATGTGTTACAAGCAGTTAGAATTAATTACAAAGTTACTGCTGTGCTCATTTGAAGTCATTTGGCCAAAATACAAGAGCAGATAAACCTTACTGTAATCATGTATTTGCATCATATAATTGCCAATTTTGTCACGCTCATAAAAGGTATTGTAATTTCTATGAAAGTTCAAATAAAAAATATTTTATCTTGTCCATACAAGTTCGATAGTCTTTAAGAAACTTCAAAGATACAAACTAGTTTTGTTGTTCACAGGAGAACAATGGCTGGTTAACTTCAAAAGAATTACTTTTATATTCCACCCTTAAAGCTTCATGCTGTTGTCCTGTCTATTTCAGGATCACATTCTTCATTAAACAAATAGATAATCCACTTAGCATATCCCGAACAAAGGGGTTAGCAATGGGTGAAAACTTATCAATGACTTTCCTGCCAGTGTTAGGTGATAGTGAAGATGTAGTCGTACCTGATTAATAAGGAGAGTATCTTGATAACGAAGGAGCGCGTGCTGGGGTGCATTAGGCCGCCTGTGCTAGCTATTGCACAATAAGTTAATTTGAACATGTAAGGCTTTCTCCGTCATCAGTAAAATATAAACAAACTCCAAGGCGTTTCGATTGCGGTAAGTTTTACGTTTGACCTAGGTCAGTGTTGCCAGTTCGACGATCGGACTCGACAATTTTCGCACCTTTATTATCAGAATATGTGGAGTGGTGGGGGTGGTTTATGGGGGTGGGGGTAAGCAAGTACTTAAATACGTGAAGTTGCAAAGCATTACGCAAACTAAGACTAATGGGCGCACGCACCCATGAGCAAGACCGATCACATTATCTTTGCATTTTCTTATGAAAATATGGGTGCAATCAGTAGGCAGATCTGAGCAATAGATTTATAATTACATCCCTATTTGCACTAAACCAATTAGAAACCGCTATTGTCATTTTTGCTTGTTCATTTGAAGAGATGTTCGTGTGTTCGTCCAAGAACTCGTGGTCGTTCTAGTAGTTCCTTTGACTTGGATGACAAAGAACACTCTTCCTGCAAGTAAATTATAATTAAGACAAAGAGTATTTAAAAAGCATATGTGTATATGTATATATATATATATATATATATATATATATATATATATATATATATATATATATATATATATATATATATATATATATATATATATAAAGTTCTTGAAAGCTTTCTAGTAGTACTATACTGAGCGATAAATTAGGGTCTCAAACATTCCGGTAACATTTGAATGGAAAACATTTAGGAGACCCTAACAACTTTTAACGGTTTCTACTTTCAGTGATACTAATTCAAATCGAAGGATATCAACTTTAACCCATGTAATTAGTTTCACTAAATAAACACCGCGCATAGTTATACACTACAAAAGAAATATTCTTTAGCTTTTCCACACATCTTACTTTTAAAGCATTTAAGTTTGATCAATGGGATCAGATGTATCAGTTCTCCATTGACAAAATATCTGGAAAGATGAGTCTAGTTTTCTTTCGTATAATTATCTTTTGCTTGATGAAAAGGATCGGCATTTCATTGTCGTGATATTGGTCCACATTTAGGAAGTATGTTTTCATCTATAGCTACTAATGAAGTCCTAAAGGTTGGCGTCACGTAGAAAAGGTATTATCGTGTTTTTAATCATATAAGTGGCGACAATCCCACGTATACATCCCCCCAAAAATTATTCCCTTTAGAAAATGAAAATGTATCAATAACATGGGCGTCAAAAGAACCTAGGCCGAGTTTTCTTTTTCATTAGGGTAGATACTTGTCGGTATGTTATAGCTAAATTATCTAATTCGTCTGTCTGTTAATCAAAAACAAATATTAAGATACGTCATTCAATAGTTATATCAACATCTGTGACGAAAGTTGGTAGGTCTTTTGTAATCTGAAAGAATAAAGGCTTTTAAAAGTTTGACAAGAGGAAGACATATATGAAAAGAGTATAGGAAACATGAACCGGAGGGCAATAACAGCACAGCCTGAATTTGTTACATAAACTCCCCCATCAGATATAATAGCGCTGTAAATATTCCATTAAATGATCTCTTCAGCACGTGCTTCTAATCATAAAATGACACAAAGCCACAAAACTTAGAGAATTTGTGTCAATGTCTGGAGCATGTACAACGCATTCAAACCTCTTAAATGAACACAGAAAGTTAAATAAGAAGCACGTATTATATTTGTGCAACTCATTTTGTTGTCATGCTGTGACACCCTCTAAACTTTCTGATGATAGACTGCACAGAATTTTTAAATTGTGGACATGACTGGTACCTTACTTTTCTATTACAAAATAAAGGATTCTATAGATTATCAATCAGTATGGAAGAAATACTAATCATACCCATAATCACTTTTAGAAAATGGCGCAGTTTTTGACAAAACATATTGTAGAACTTTCTGTCGTCTGTTACAAGTTTTTTTTTCTTTCCCTATCAATTTTTTTTTATCTAGTTAGAATTGATAAATTATGCCCCTATTAAGGGCCACGAGCGCTTTTTTTTAAATTTAAGTTTATTTTATTTTATTTTAATTTGGCGATGTATATTTTCTGAAAATGAGGTGTTTTTCATAGTTTGAGCACATATGGACTGTTTTTGTATCCTGCCAAGGCACTGACATAAAAGATACGTTTTATCATCCTTGTCCATGTCACAAAACAACGGTAAAAGCAACATTAACTTAAAATTTATGGCTTCCTCACAAAAAGACGAGAGGGTACTTCATCTCAACTTGCTAATATATTCTTAATTTAAACTGTCTTACGCGCGCACTTAATAGACAATAGACAAATTTTATTTCATGGAAGCTATTTTACCGAAAATAAACAATACAATAAATTAACTTTAACATACATACATACATACATACATGCATACATACATACATATACATACATACATACATACATACATACATACATACATACATACATACATACATACATACATACATACATACATACATACATACATGTGTGTATAAAACAGACATACAGACGGATACATACGTATATACATACATAATCCGATAAATCAGCTCCTAAACCTGTATTGGTGTGTTAGGTGGTTTAGTACATGATCTCACCTATTCATAAAACTCTGCAGTTATTGCAGACAGATATGTCTGCAGCACATGAGTGTACATATCGATCGTTTTTAGACACCTACCGGTATGTCTCGTGTCTCTTGAGTAATGATCGGTTGAAGGGTCCTTTCAGCGATCTGTACAGCATATTTCCGGATCAAATCCGATGTTTGACAACTTGCAAGTCCACGTAAAATCACAATACAATACAGTCGCCATTTAGAATTACCGGGCTGCATCGGCGGGTAATCTGCTGTTCCATCAAATCCATCAACTAATCAGACGCGACTTCGCTTATTCGAAGTTTTAGGTTGTTTTGGTCATATGACTCGAGCTTCTATGTTTTTGTCATGTGATTGTCACATGCATTTCGGAAGCAAGAACTTATACATAACAGATAAAATATTTTAAATTACCCACTATAGTGGACTTCTCGTTCAGTTCGTTTCACGGGTGATTAAACAAAAAGAAAAGATGAGAACAGTATTTGTACATCTTGTGGTGTTAACGTGAGGAAAAATAGATTAATTTACATGGAAAACTAGAGAGACCGACATAAACTATCCAAGATGTTTTTCAGCATCAAATGCACGTGACAGTTACATAACAAATCAACGGTAGCTCGAGTCATATGGCCAAAACAAAAGTTGATTTTTTTTTCAAGTACCATAAATATTTTAAATTAAATCAGTTTCGACAGTAAACCTACCTAAAAAATAAACCGCTTAATTCTTTCACAACGGTTTGCTCTCAAAAAGGAAACCAGTACTGTAAGTTAGACTACCGTATTTAATGGATATCTTGTATGCATTGTATTACTTGCTCCAACTGCTGAATTGAAAGGTAGGAGTACTGAAATTTTTTTCTACTTTTGGTCATGTCAGTCAGCAGCTTTAGTTACACTCGAAACTAATGTTCCCAACCTATAATAAAACTATTTCGACGGTATGCAAAATAACAATTACCATTTGTTTCTTCTTCTTTCATGATGATGATGATTCTGATGCTGATTAAAGTCTTTGTTGTTGTTGTGCAGTACCCCAACGGTTACTGATGAACATTGGTGAGGCGATTGGTCACGGTTAATTTCCGAATTGTTGAGTATCTAGACAGAGATAAAAATCGAACTTATTGTGAACTAGCTCTTGCTATTAATCGACGACCATACATGGGAAATTTATTACCAAATGTATTCATACATATGAAACGAATATAAACCTTTGAAGCATTGCAAATGAATATCAGAGATGGTACACAAAGATTTGATTATTGCACTTTTTAAAAGACTTATAAATTTTTTCGAGCTGTTAGGACAGGTGATAAATCTGAGTTTGTCATCGTGCTTACTGTGTCTATATATTTTTTTCTTTCAAATCGTATATCACGAATCGTGATGTGGATATTCTCAATTCACGTTCATTCAGTCGTTTTAAATTATAACAATGGTACTGCGAAATAATAATCTGCAATCTGTGCGACTGTTACCTGGGCACTGATATGGATATCAATCAAAATCATTTAAGAACGTTTCATCTGCCAGATGTAGAACCATTCTTCTTAGCAGTGAATAAACAAGCACACAAAACACCGTTGTTAGTCGTACATGCCCGAAGGGCGAAAACGACTGTAATTCAATTATCATCATCATCCGTTGTCTGACCGCATTCACTGACCTTTACTGGCATTTTTTTAAACAATACCGACTGCTTTTTTGTATCCAAATTAATTTTGTCTTTATACCTTTTCTGTAACTTTGTACTCATTAACATCATGGGATTAACTTATATTAGACACGCACCTGCAAATACCTCCACTAAATGGTTACGCAGCAGAGACGAAAAGTAAAATGATTTGATGTAATTACCATGAAACCAGTCCTAATGCCACTCAAGGGACCATGCAGTTTTGTTCTTTGTGATAAAGTGTCCTTAATATGTGATGGAGATAAATAACAAATTCTTAAAATATTGCCAATATAAGCATGTGTCCTTTACATTGAGGTACTATTAATACAAATGTCACTGTACACATTTGTTACAATGTGTCCATTACATTAAGTTACTATTAATACAAGTGTCACTATACAAATTTGTTAAAATATGTCCATTACATTGAGGTTCTATTAATACAAGTGTCTCTGTACAAATTTGTTACAATGTGTCCATTACACTGAGGTACTATTAATACAAGTGTCACTATACAAATTTGTTACAATATGTCCATTACATTGAGTTACTATTAATACAAGTGTCACTATACAAATTTGTTACAATATGTCCATTACACTGAGGTACTATTAATACAAGTGTCTCTGTACAAATTTGTTACAATATGTCCATTACATTGAGGTACTATTAATACAAGTGTCTCTGTACAAATTTGTTACAATGTGTCCATTACATTGAGGTACTATTAATACAAGTGTCACTGTACAAATTTGTAACAATGTGTTCATAATTCGCTTACACATGTGCATGAAGAACAACTTTCAGCACATGAAATTGTCACATTCGTGCTATTTGATGGTCAAAGCTTTAATCTAGTAAACAAAATGGGACATATACATTAGGATACTTTAGCAATACCACTCCACCCACAACCCTTCATTTGTCTGGCAGTATCAGTAGTGGATAAATCCTTTGCCCGGCAGTCCGGGACAAGTTAGAATGTTGCTGTACAAGTAAAACTTGTTTGTCATTTGCCCAAGATTTTATATGGAGTATGAATAAAAAATCTATATGTTTGTGAAATTTCTTTCAAAAAGATCCATATATTTGGGCTTGTATATCAAGCTGGAGTTCGTTGTGATCCAATACGCGTGTTGGGTACAGGGCCCAAGAGCTATTTATTCTTATCAAAGGTGTTGGAGTTACAACTTTCTTGTAATAAAATAAGATATACTGCTACGATAAATAGTGTGAAAAATCACTTATAGAAACAAGAGAGAACATTTTCTACTTTATGTGTTCAAATACTGGAAAGTGTCAAACATCTGAAAGTGTCAAACTTAATTGTAAAAGCTTTGTTCCCTTGATTTTAATAATTTCCTTGAAGACACCATAAGAAAAATTTCCTTTTAAATGAAACAATAGGCTTGTTAAAGTTTCATTAGCCAGTCTTTACGGTTGAGTTCCTTCTTAATGGCGATAGTGATGTGTAGTGAATTCAAAAGATTTTAGATAAACCGTAGAGCCTTTAAGATGTTATCAGAGATGAGAAAATGTAGCCAAACTTTATCAGACTTTCAGTGACTGCCCTTGTTATTAAGCATAATACAAATAAAAGGGATGTAGCTCACAATGGATTTTGAAATTTGACAGTTTGGGCGGAAGCTTTTTTTAAGAGCTATTATATCAGTGTCTTTGACCCTAAACTGTTAAGTCAAACGATGTTTGGTCCGATTACAAAGATTGTACTAGGGATCGTAAAAAACACCCCCCCCCCCAAAAAAAAAAAAAAAAAAACACCACACACACAAAGAATATGAAGGTGCTGTCTTCATCATAAATTATACAGCCATACTGTACAAGTTCAGTATATTTGTCATATACATTGAACCATGTTTTGCATTACTTGTGCTATAATAATGCTCGATAACATATTTTTTTTTCTTTCTTGTGCTGTAGGATTTAATGGGATTGCAGCTCAAGAACTTGGTATCTTCAACCCTTGAGAGTTCTAAGCAGGTTTATTACTCTAAGCAGGGGACAAATACTAGTAGGACCAATTATATCGACAGAAAACTTTAAAATCGCGTTTCTACAGTTTCATTCCATAACCTTTTTGCAAATAATACACTTAGATATCACTTACACTGTCATTATCTAAAGTGGTATAAAAAAAACCCGGCAGTACAGTAGTCTGCTTATTAACTTCTGTTGTTGTTGTTCTCCTAAATTACATGTCTCTTCATTTGCGTCTATCTCTCTCTCTCTCTCTCTCTCTCTCTCTCTCTCTCTCTCTCTCTCTCTCTCTATATATATTTCGGGAGAGAAGACTCTGTCTCTGTCTCCGTCTCTCTCTGACTCTCTCTGTTTCTGTCTGTATGTCTCTCAGTCTCTCTCTCTATGTATATATATATATATTTCGGGAGAGAAGACTCTGTCTCTGTCTCCGTCTCTCTGTGACTCTCTCTGTTTCTGTCTGTATGTCTCTCTCAGTCTCTCTCTCTCTCTCTCTCTCTCTCTCTCTATATATATATATATATATATATATATATATATATATATATATATATATATATAGACAGAGACAGAGTATTCTCTCCCGAAAAAAAAGTGGTAAAAAAAATACGGCTGTACGGTAGTCTGCTTATTAACTTCTGTTGTTGTTGTTGTTCTCAAAATTACATGTTTCTTCATTTGCGTCTCTCTCTCTCTCTCTCTCTCTCTCTCTCTCTCTCTCTCTCTCTCTCTCTCTATATATATATATATATATATATATATAGAGAGAGAGAGAGAGAGAGAGAGAGAGAGAAAGAAAGAAAGAAAGAAAGACAGAGAGACATACAGACAGAAACAGAGAGAGTCAGAGAGAGACGGAGACAGAGACAGAGTCTTCTCTCCCGAAAAAAAATAGTTGAAAATTGTTATTTCTGTAACATGTCATTTCTCTTTTGGTTCAAGCCATTGAATATTGGACCTATTGTCGCGTCGATGAGTTTCTTCTCTCTTACGACTTGACATCTTTTAGTTAACTATATGAACTGTGTTATCCAAGAGCTGTCATGCCAACAAGTTGCGCCTTTAACAACGCCGGTGCGATCGTTTGTCTTCAGACCAATTGTCGTGGATACGTCTGGAAATGAAAATGCCAATCGTTAATCGACAACAATTTGTTCTTTACTTTAGCGGTTCCAGTTCGAATCAGGGTCTGGCGAATTGTGAACTGAATTTTTCGACATTTGTATTATCTAATTCCAGCAATTTTTTTCCGTCATTCGATTAGATGAAAAATCTTAATTTATTAAATGGACACTAATTTGCTCATAACGCCCTTAAATATTGAACAATTATTATTGTAAAAATACGATATCAATATTTTAACCAAAGTAAACAGAAATTTAATAGAAATGATAAAGCTTATCCGTCTGCCGTTTATGTTCCTTTAAAGATCAGATCGTAACTTACATTGCATGGGCAACTCATTAACGTAACGCACGCACACACTCGCACATATATATATGTCTTATAATCTGTTTTTTTTATTGAAGTTTGTTCATTCTTAACTGTAGCAGAAATACCAAACTCATTTGACCCAGCTCGTGCAAAGTATGGGTACTTTACGCAAAAATTAGGACAAGAAAGCGACAAAATATGGCGACAAACATCCTATTGATTATGTCGCTTTGTCGCCCATATTTTGTTGCTTTTGTGCTTTCTCGCTTTTTCGTGCTACTTTTGGCGCGTTGGCGCATTGTCGCGGTGACAATGCTGCATGACACATATCAGCCACAATACAAAATAGTTGGGATATAGTTCACTCATTCTACGGGACTATATGATCTTTCTCAAGTTTCTGGTGCGGGACTTTAATTGTCGTAAATGCAGATTTATGGCCGGTAAGTGAATTTATTGAGTAATTAGAGCTTTATATCTACTGATTTCCTCTCATTTTAATCCAATTCTTAAGGTCCCGGAGTGATCACAGACCAGATCCAAATGAGATCGAATGTCAATGAAATTCAACTTGTTACAATAAAGACAAGAAATCCAAAGTTTGCTGCCAGGATTTGGTTGCTCTCCTGTACCCTAATTTTTATTAGATATTCTTAGAGTCGTAATTTGCCAGTTTAAGAGCCTATGGATTGTAGCGACAGTGTTACAAATATGGTTTCATATGCGCTATAATCCGAGTATAACAAAATGTATGCCTTCGTGCAAGGAGACATTTATTTTCCTGTTGGGAACACCAGTGCTCGATGTGTCTACAAAAGAGTGACAAGTTTATTATCACTACTTTAGCATGATTTACCAGACTGTTTTAGGAGAACAATACAGTTCAGACCCCCTCGTGTCATGTAGGATATGTGTATGTCACTTTAGTGAAACAAATGTACCTACTCGTATTTCGCTAAGAATCATTCAAACTTCACTTCTTGTGCCAGCAAGCAATTTCGCACTTAGAGAACTATTCAATAAACTATCTTCAGTCCAATTCCAGGTCCTGATACCTTATTACCAGTTATTTTACACTCTGTTCAAAATGTTAAAAATTCATTAGAACTGCTCAACTGGAAGTTCATGACTGAGGTGATTGTTGACCGTGACCTGGAAGGGTTTGCCATGACATTCAACATGCTAAGGCATATAAATATTAACGCATTAAATATGAAAAGATACAATTCGTCCTGACTTTTCATCCAGATTGTCCTTCAGCAGCCATATTCATTGAGCAACACTTGTCTACCACTGATTCACCCGAAACTCTTAAAAAATCTTTTTCCAAATAAACCAGTCATAGCATACCGCAGACCAATAAATCTGAGAGACATTCACGTCAGAGCACAACTAAAACCCCTCACAGACAATACTACGAACAGATTCTCCGAATAGATGCAAGATATGCCCAAACCATGATCAAAACTAATGGTTTCTACAGTACAGTAACGGGCTAAAAATTGAGTATTCATAGCAGCACCATCACATACAAAACACAAACTGTGATATATTTAATAAGATGCACATTTTTAAAAAAAATCTATTATGTGTGGGAGACCGAAATACTAAACAGGAGGATGAATCTACATGGATCCGACTGGCAAACCAAACTTTTGCTAGAAGTCCCATTGCACAGCACTTTTCTTCCCCGGGCCACCATTTCAATGACATTATCTTAACGGGAATAGCCCACAATCAAATTGGAACCGCGAGACCGGAAGAGCAAAGGAAACTTATTGGATTCGCCGTCTCAGATCAGACTGCTTTAATGAAGAGGAATAGAAAATCGTTTCCCTCCTCGTATTTATATTTGTTTGGAAGGGATTACATTCCTAGGGTTTTTGTGCAATTTTTGGTTTTTACTTGTTTGAAACAAAATCTTTTAATTAGCATCATATTGAAATTATTTTGCTGAGGTGCCGTTAAACGCTAATACACACACACGTATTAGCTCATTCTTAATTTTGTTTATGTTGTCCACCTTAACAAAGGGATCGGTATTGTTTACTGTCATGCAAGTTTATTCTTTCTTAACTTTCTCGTTAATACTACGTTATACAGACGAAGCATACTCAAAGATTGGAATTACATTTTTTGGTAACACGGAATGAGATTTGGTACAAGATCAAAGAAACTGAAACGCTTTGCACATTGATTGATTTATCTTTGCCATTACATGATAATTATACGGTAAACAAATCCGATGATTTTGTCAAGTAAATAAATAAACATATAAAACTTTGTGGACATCAATTGATTTATCTGTGTCATTAAATGGTAATTATATAGCAAATAACCCCAAGGATATATAATAAATAAATAAATAAATAAATAAATACCCAATTACACCATTACTAATGACCTTAAACCAAAAATTATCTCAGCTATGTTCATTGTTATGTACACTATTGGAAAGCGGTCATACGAGTCACTGTCAAATTTTACTATAATTTTCAGAACTGCACACATGGCCTTGGCATGTAGTTGCCGTAACACAACCAATTTTATCCAGTTAAAATTGTCATGGTATTAAGTACTGAATGAAAAATAATGTTTGAAATAAGCTGTGCCACAGAATGAAATTGATATATTACATATACACATTACAATTACTGTGCCACAGAATGAAATTGATATATTACATATACACAATTACTGTGTCACATAATGAAATTGATATATTACACATACACATTACAATTACTGTGCCACAGAATGAAATTGATATATTACATATACACATTACAATTACTGTGCCACAGAATGAAATTGATATATTACATATACACATTACAATTACTGTGTCACAGAATGAAATTGATATATTACATATACACATTACAATTACTGTGCCACAGAATGAAATTGATATATTACATATACACATTACAATTACTGTGCCACAGAATGAAATTGATATATTACATATACACATTACAATTACTGTGCCACAGAATGAAATTGATATATTACATATACACATTACAATTACTGTGCCACAGAATGAAATTGATATATTACATATACACATTACAATTACTGTGCCACAGAATGAAATTGATATATTACATATACACAATTACTGTGTCACATAATGAAATTGATATATTACATATACACATTACAATTACTGCAAGTTGGATTATATATTCTCTTTGTTGGAAATACACACCATATACTCTCTCCCTCACTCCATCAACACACATGCAGTTAGTTCAATGGTATTATTGATTTCCCACAAAACTTCAGATAAATCTAGCCATATAGAAAAAGAACTAAAAGATTTGTATCCTTCCCAATGAAACACAGAACAAATCTATAGCAAACTTATCAAAGTATAGTTATAGAGTAGTAAAAAAAAAATCCATGGAACTATTGAATTGAATATAATAATACTACATAACATCTACTCTCTCTCTCTCTCTCTCTCTCTCTCTCTCTCTCTCTCTCTCTCTCTCTCTCTCTCTCAATAAACACCTATACACATATCAAGCATTTTCCATTGCGGATACCAAATACAATGTTTGTCACTCAGATATACTCTCTCTGTCTCTGTCTGTCTGTATCTCTCATACACACACAACCAACACACAAAACACACGCACATATAAACATTAAGTGTATTTACTGAAATGCTGACTTGTACATGTAGTCTGATTTAAAGGGATTTTACAAGAAACAAAGCCAGTCAAGGTTTCCTTCTCAAATTTTGATGAGAATTAAATTTGGTCCCACATATTGTTATGCGGGGTTTTGGTAGAATTTCTTGTTTCCACTGGTTCAGACCCCCCAACACACACACACACACACACACACACACACACACACACACACACACACACACACACACACACACATATTATTATGCCGGGTTTTGGTAGCATTTCTTATTTCCACTGGTTCAGCCTCCCCCCAAGACACACACACACACGTACACATATTATTATGTGGGGTTTTGTTAGCATTTCTTGTTTCCACTGGTTGTCATTTTGTAAAGTGATTGCCATTTAAGTTCCTTGTTTCAATGGCATGTCCCATGGGCAGTTCCTTGTTTCAATGGCATGTCCCATGGGCAGAAAGCAAAGCATGAAATTTATTTCAGGACTCATCAGATCTGAAAAAAATGTGAGATAAATATATATAATTAATTTCATTTAGAGCTATCTTCAACATCCTCACGAGTATTAACCAATTAGAAGCGTATATTTGTTTATTCAAAGGTGTTTTACTTGATAATTATCCATATCAATGGTCCAACTTATATAAATATATTCAATTGGATATGGTTGAAATGAGAAACTTGGGAAAGCATGGGTAGGGTTTAATGCAAGATATATTGTCTAATTACACAACACGTGTTTTGATTTACTTTTTTTAATTGTATTATTTAAATGACAAAAGGTAACAATTAACCATCTTATGATAAATCGTAACATGAGATCAAGACATTAAGATGGACTTTATATCGAAGATATTCCAGCCAATAATAAGCAATTAAATAATTGACACATAAAATATATTGTTTCTGATGCTTTGGTTCACTGTAGTTGGTCTAAGCAGAAAAAGGAAATCATTTTTTTTAAACCTAAGTCTTGTTCGAAATTTTTTCAATTTTATTCTATCAACTTGAAAATTACTCAACGGACGGCGAGACACAGGTTAGGAACCTGCATTTAAAAAAAAAAAAAAAAAAAAAAAAAAAAATTAAAAAAAAAGAAAAGAAAAGAAAGAAAGAAAAAAAAAGTATAAGGGCAGACAAAAAAGGATAGACAGCAAAAATCTAATAAATCAATGAATACAAACTTTACCTAGCCTTGAAGTCGCTATCAGGACCCGGCTTGTCAACTTGGCGTTTCACACCCACAATTGCTGTTGACTAACGGCACCCGGGAGCCGCGGTAGTTCAATTGGTAGAGCGGTGGACTTGTAATCCAAGGGTTGCGGGTTCGATACCTGCCAAGCCCAGTCAGGTCAGATGCCTCGGTGTGTCCTTGGGAAAGGCACTTAACTCCCATTTCCTCGGCATTGTATAGCCAAAAATGTGTTAAAGGTGCCGTTAAAACCAACAAAAACAAAAAGCGACAAATAACTGTCGGACATCTGATTTCTCTTGAAATAACACTTAAGACGCGCTTCAAAAGCATATAATTAGCAAATGACATTCTTTATCCATATTCCAGAAGACTTGATTTAAGTTCTGCGACAGAATAACTGCTGTTCTCATTACATGCCAGTGGACTCTGTCTGTAGTTTCCACGCGACACCATCATTGAACTATCTGGAAGTGGAATGAGCTAAGGGCGATAATAATCGCGAAACGGCCTATAGCCGTGTGTCTATCCTCATGGTGCAGTTGGTGACTGAGTTTCTGAGTTCTAATGTGAGATGTCTGCTTTCAAGGAACTCACTCATCTGTCCTGTCTATCGATAGATGGCGCAAATGTTCCGTGGAATCACTAGATTGGTTCTCTGTTTAAAAAAGGCTTTGCTCAAAAGTGAAACTGCTGTTACACGGAACTCGAAGATCCATAATAAACACACGCCATCTGCAGGATTAGTGTGCGAATGAGTTCCCGCCCAGACCAGACCGGGAAGACGGCTGTGATGTGTTGCTGGGCAAGACATATTTCTCCAATGCCTTGGCATGAAATAACCTTTCATGTGTAGATATGCCGTTAAAATACAATCACTCAATCAATTAATCAATCCAAAGTGGCTACATTTCCCATACATATAATTTTACACCCACATTGGATACAGAGGAAATGATATAGAGTTATAATATGTCTTCTTTCAATATGTCCGCTTTCAAAGCTTCTAATCTTTTCAGTGCATGTTCTATGTCTTCTTTCAATATGTCTGAAGGTTAGTCTCCTTTCAGTTGCTTGCAAAAAAACAGTTTAAATCCTTTAAAAAAAAAAGCTTTTTGTTTTTTCACAAAACAGATATTTCACAAAACCAGAGTCTACAACCGTGTTTAAGCACTCAATTAATAAAAGGTACTTTGTTCAATAAAGGTTTGTCAATCATTATCTAGATGTGACGTGTACACGGCTTTTCTGTCAAATACACACCGGGGCCCACTTTGGTTCATGAAAGAACTGTCTGTAATGACATACACATTTTGCACGATAATGACGTCTAAAAATCTGCTCAGATGTGTTCCTTTCAAGTAATAAACTTATACAATACAATCGACGGAAATGGATAGAGGTCAGTACTTAGTAAGCATTAGTACTTAGTAAGTACAGTATTTATCTTGATATCTTTGACTTTTCTCATTTTGATATCAGTGGGGTAGGTAATTCGAGTAAATTTAGCCTGTAAAAAGGAAGATATAAAATCTATTAATAACAAGTACGTCAAGAATTAACATTCTGCTTTTGACAACTTTAAGTTGTTATTGATCGTTTTGTTGCAAGGCGTCAATTGTTGCACAGCAGAAGAATGTTTATCACTTTGTCCACTGAATAAAAAAGCTCCCGTCCTCTCTATTCTCCACTGAATAAAAAAGCTCCCGCCCCCCCCCCCCCCGTGAAAAAATGCCCTGTCAAAATAAATTCCCTCCTCGTAAACTGTAATTAGATTTTTAAAAATCCCCTCAGTCGCGGATGTCGTAAATTAGCTACACCGGTTTCCACAATTCCCAAATTTAACATTGGAGAAAATGGCCGGGCCTACCAATTAAACTGACAGGAAATAATTTGTCAGATTTATACTTTGGTTATTTTCGTCGCCGTGGATTTCATCTTGCGTACAATGACTGGCGGCGGTCAACGTGTACTGGATTGCATGCAAGTACTATCCATTCTCTGATTGGCTGTATGGAAATCACGAATATTTATTGATTTTGTTTTGGGGGTGTGTGTATTCATACACGGTAAAAAAGAAGCGGTCAAAATTTGATATTTGTATTACATATTTTTGGTAATTTTTTTGTAATTTTGTCAGTTATAGCTGTAAAATTAGAACTGCCCCGCTTCTTTTTATGTGTTTAGTGTAGTATACATTGAAAAATGAATACTTCACCGAACTTTAAAAAAAAAAAAAAAACCGTTAAATCCGAACTACTAGTTGGAAATTATGAATGGAAAAAGTCATTAATTGACATGGTCAACATAACTTTCCACTGAACAGGTTAGTGCACTATGTATATTGCAAAGAGAACATTATTGATGTGCATAACTTAAAACTGCCAATAATTCGGCTTTATGATATTTGTCTCAGGATGTAATTCTCTCTCTCTCTCTCTCTCACACACACACACACACACACACACACACATTCTAGATTTTGCAAATTGGTCTGAAACCTACTTGCTTATCACGCAACCCGCAAGGATCCTTCTGACGACTTACACCACACAAAATATCAGCAAAACTCCCAATCAGTGCGACGGACTTGTTATTGTTCTGTTTGAAGCAAATGTCAAATGGTTGTCCGCTTGAACAAAAGAGTGTTGGAGTACGACACTAAGATCACACTATGTGCTGTTTCTTACACACAATGTCTTGAGACGGTCCGATTCCCAACAAAATTAAAACCTGACTGGTATAACTGTTCTGTTCGTGCTGTATCTCCTTTCAAACCTCCAGTTTGCAATTCATTGTCAAGTTCAGTCGACACAATCGAGGTCTTTTTCAACGGAAGGTATTGGACGCTATTCACCCCTAACTAAACTTAAAGATGAGCTTTGGATATTTTGTTAAATACAAGCAGTTGTTTGATGAACAGGACTGGGGGAAGTATCGCTTGCTCAGGGAACTCATTCATGTAACAGCAGTGATAACTTTGTATGTAAAGTGGAAAGAGTGTTATTGTCAGCGCCAGGTAAGTGCCGTTCAAGTTTTATTATGTTATAAATATTGTGCATTGTATGGTGCTTGCTATGCTATCATCACTTTGTTTGGTACGTGGTGAATTTCATGTATTTGTTGGTTGTAAATCTTGTCAACTAACTTGACTCATTCTACATTTCTACATTTGAGCAATGAAATTTGCAACAATTCAAACAGAATGTCTTGAGAGTAATTTGTTACTTGTATTGAACAATCTTTAATGTCACAAAACTTTTTCTTACACGATACATTTCTCTCTCTCTCTCTCTCTCTCTCTCTCTCTCTCTCTCTCTCACACACACACACACACACACACATAATGGAATCAGCAACAAGTCAAACAAAAGGTTGGGAGAGTATTTTGTTATTTATACTAAATAATCTTGACTGTCGCATGATGGTTTCTTGGGAAGAATGAAACTTTCTTGCATGATACATCTCTCTCTCTCTCTCTCTCTCTCTCTCTCTCTCTCTCTCTCTCTCTCTCTCTGTCTCCCTCTCTCTCACACACACACACACAAACTGGAATTTGCAACAAGTCAAACACTGAACAATATTTGATGTGATGTTCGTGCGGGAAGGTTGAAGCTTTTTACATAATAAATATCTCTCTCTGACACACACAGACACAGTCACGTGTATATAAGCTTCGAAGTGACGAAATGTAGCAGTAATCTTTATCTTCGTTGTCGTTTACGTTACAATTATTGATACTTATATATGTATACGTTACCATTATTGATACTTATATATGTATACGTTACCATTATTGATACTTATATATGTATACGTTACAATTATTGATACTTATATATCTATACGTTACAATTATTGATACTTATATATCTATACGTTACAATTATTGATACTTATATATCTATACGTTACTATTATTGATACTTATATATGTATACGTTACCATTATTGATACTTATATATGTGTACGTTACAATTATTGATTCTTATATATGTGTACGTTACCATTATTGATACTTATATGTGTACGTTACAATTATTGATACTTATATATCTATACGTTACCATTATTGATACTTATATATGTGTACGTTACAATTATTGATTCTTATATATGTGTACGTTACAATTATTGATACTTATATGTGTACGTTACCATTATTGATACTTATATATGTGTACGTTACCATTATTGATACTTATATATGTGTACGTTACTATTATAGATACTTATATATGTATACGTTACCATTATTGATACTTATATATGTGTACGTTACAATTATTGATTCTTATATATGTGTACGTTACCATTATTGATACTTATATATGTGTACGTTACAATTATTGATAATTATATGTGTACGTTACCATTATTGATACTTATATATGTGTACGTTACAATTATTGATACTTATATGTGTACGTTACAATTATTGATACTTATATATGTGTACGTTACAATTATTGATACTTATATGTGTACGTTACCATTATTGATACTTATATATGTGTACGTTACAATTATTGATACTTATATGTGTACGTTACCATTATTGATACTTATATATGTGTACGTTACCATTATTGATACTTATATATGTATACGTTACTATTATTGATACTTATATATGTGTACGTTACCATTATTGATACTTATCATTTAGAAACTTCAAACGGCTCCGAGTCTTAGTCACTAAATAAAGTTCATGCTTAGTAAGTCTTACACTTGGATTGATGGTAGCTAGATCAAGATCTTCTCTCTGAAATTGCATGCTCAAGGCTGTTATAACAGGAATGATATTCATCAGGAAATGTGTCATAGCCAAAAATGTGTACTGTATAATTGCCTTTAGAAAGCAATTTTGTATCAGTATTCCCATCACTCATACACAGTATTTAGGGCTTCAAAAAAGGTAAACCATCAGACTTCATATATCTCCTTCACCTCAGATGTGGAGAATCTTAAACTTCCTGTATCTAAGTCTCTCTGTTCTCAAAGATGCCGATTTAAAATAGGAATGAGGAGAGGTCAAAGTTTCTCTGTATATCTTCATTAGGTTGACCGTATCTGCTGCCAGCTGGGAGCATAAAGCCAGCTTATAAGCAGAACAGTGATATTGAATTATGAAAGGATTTTAATGTTTTAACATTGCCCCAACACCATTATGCTTCCCCATCATAGTAGAGGCACCATCTCAAGGACATTAACTAAGACAAGTCAATGTTTCTTGATCTTTGGCACTCCTTTAATATCTCAGTGATACCAGAAGCAGTCTTGTCCTGTATGTCAAAGTCCCCAAGAAAGTAGTTGCCACTTTCAAGTGTGCAAGGGTTAACAGTTCTTACAAAAACTGTCATTATGCCAGTCACATATATATCCCTGGTTTCATCACATGACACAGAGAAGTTTTTACTTTTATAAATTTTTTTGTCAACTTCATTATCAACAGCGTGACTCAGAACAGTAAAAAACTCCACAGCTGTCGTATGTGATCTGTATTGAGCCTGTGATGACACATTCAGAGCTTGCAAATCACAACCATTAAGTTCCATCAAATGGATAATAGACTCATATTTTCTGATAGGTATTTCGTCCTTTGCCATAAAATATACAATTCTTATTGCATTGGTCACAGCTTCCTCTCTGTCGTTAAGCACACGATTGACAACCAACTGCATATCTGACTACATTTTCATAGTACGTTCAGCACACCTGTGGTCAGCACTTGCTTCCTGATGAGTACGAGATGAGGTTCTCGTGTTATTGCATCCCTGCTCACTCACAAAAGGTTTTGAAATTTTCAGCTTTCAGTCAATTCAAACTTTACATTGCATGTTACCGGACTCGTTTGTTTTAAGCCAAGAAAAGTTTGTTTTCCACTCTCTCTGGTAGTAGCGGGTTTTGAATGGTCTTTTTTAACGTCAGATTCAGGACTAGCTCTATCTTTGGAACTAGAATTGGATTTCTCATTTGATTGCTCACTGATAATGCCTTCCCTTGATTCACTCCTTGTGATATTAAAGAAACGAGAAGGCATCATCTGTTTAGGTGGCTTGGCTATCGTTATTATAGTCGTCTGCACGACCAACTTGGCTCTGTGGACGCATACATTATTGGAACTAGTATATATGAATTCCACTCTCCGCAAAGTAAGTGTGTCTGCTCTCTGGCGATTTACTATCTAATGTTGGATATTATTCCCACGCCGACCAGCCATGTATGTATGTAACAAAATAGTTACAAAAATTTGGCCCTTTACGTATTTTGTTATGATGACTTGCTATAGTCAATCTAATATATTTCTTGATTGTAATTTGTATTAAGTAAAGTTCTTCGTAAATATGTGTTAACATATGTTTTTGCAAAACGTAAAATTGCCAATGCTCATTGGAGCACTTCTGTTGTCAAATCTTCAGTTTTGGAGGTGCGTTGTTTTTGCACGTTGTCAAGCTATTATGAAAAGGTTTTGGTCGTCCAGCAAGATTTCTGTGCGGCCTCCCTTGCGGAGGTGTCACTCCTTGCGATGTGTTGGTTACATCGCTGGGGTGCGAGAGGGGTACCGGGTTCGAACTACAAAGGAGGCTGCAAGCAAAAGCAATACTTCAGATGAAAAGAGACGTAGCAACTTTTATTAAATTAACACATTCCGAATAAAAACTACATAGGAAGATATATATTCCAAATACAAGAATACACGTATAATTGATATATTGATTCAAAGTTTGCCGACTTCATACATTTATTTCATTTCTGTATTTTTTAATTCTGATGTAAATTACTAAATATTGAATAAACCCAAGATGGCCAAAATAACTTATAATATAGTAAAACTAAATATTTCGAACTACGACCAAAATAAATATCATGTATCATGTTTTTTTTCAAAGCAACGACATTTTATTTCTAAATTAATTATCAAACGCATGAAGTTGGCAGCAAATCTTTTTTCCAATAATTCAACATTATAATTTCAGTAGAAAATTCACACAATTACAATTCATATAAATTCCTACTAAAAATCTACACAATTATAATGTATATAAATTACTAATAAAAAATCTTCACAATCCAAAAAAGAATATAATTTACAATTAAATATTAAGAATAAAAACACATAATGTTCCAAGAGAGAAAGAAAAATACCTTCCAACACCTAAAAAATCTTACAAAAAGTCTTTTAAAATATGATAAAACAATTTTCTCTTACCTGCAAGCAAAAACAACTCTTCAGATGAAAAGAGACGTAGCAACTATTTTCTCAAGGCGCGCAGCGCCTTATATCCAGTTCTTGGTCAAGGAATGCGCATCTCACTCTATATAAGATTATGAGTTTAGGCGATACAGGTTAAAGCGAAGTCTCTAGCCATGAGATTTTACGAGACTTTCATACAACGCATTCCCCTTTCCAAATATGGTTGCAGGTTAGTTGAACTACACTCTTTACACGAAGGTTGCTGAAGATTGCTGACCAGGCTAGGTGAAGGTGTTGAATTACTTAGACGTGAAGGAATTTTTGCTACCATCAGCATTTTGCCTTTACAATCTCCCACCTGTGTATTGTCAGAAAAATCTCACTTCTACCGTAAAATATCAATGCTGTACACTTTTGTACTATGATGTTTTAGAGAACTCAAGCGCTAAAAATTCTGTTTTATTAAGAATTATAAACATTTGAATTATAAAAGAAAACTTACTCTTTATAAAAATTCCTTAAAAATTCATCGATTAAAGAATTATAAAATTTGAATTATAAAAATTTGAGTTATAAAAATTTCTTGAAAATTCTATCGTAACAAAGCTCTTCAATTTCGGAGGTCAGTAAATCTTGCATGTAGTCCGCAATCCCATAATGCCTAAATAGAAGTGATTGGTTTTGAAAAACATCGAAGTTATGAAGTTTGCATGAATTGCACATAAGCAAGTATTTGCCGATAGACTGGTGGTTTGTTTCTGCTGCTATGCAGACAAATTTGATTCTCCAGATAAAGGTAGGGTACAAATTCAATCTAGGAAGTAAAGACATAGATCATAGGGAAACCATGCTTACATCAGCGGATTACGATATTTCCTAAAAATGATAACATCGTAAATAGGCCACTCCTATACAATTCACATTCATCCACGCTGATGTGAGCATTGACAAGTGATGTAGGACATGGACTTTAGTATGTACACGTTTTTCAGTTAATTTACATGTACTTTCGAAATGGACGTGCACCAAGGGTCAGAATTTGTGGGACATCAGATAAAAAAAAAAAATAAAAAAATCCAGGAAACCCGCAGGCCCACGTAAAATGCGCAACACTGCATACATACATACATACATACATACATACATACATAGAGCTCGTCAGGTAACGTGTATCGTGAAAATTCAAACGAGGATTCGATTGCATTGAAAAATAGCGATTTTAAGCATCCAGTAAAATCTCGGAACTACACACATTAGATATTTCTTAATAATAATAATAATAATAATAATAGCAATAATAGCAATAATAATAATAAAAAGTGAATATGAAACACATCTCTCTTATACCCAAGAAGTGCAGCACGAAAGCACCTGGGACGACTTCTTTACAATAAAAGTAATTCTGCTCTTCGTACCTTACTCAACATTTCGTCAGTATAATGAACAACGGTAGTAATTCACACAGCAAGCTGAAAAAATGCCTTGCAAAAAAACGCATTTCTGTTGACCCAATAAACTTTTTGGAAGCAAATAAAAAGGAATACTCTTAGGAATTGCTGAGCTCATATTTAAATCTTAAATGGGCCTCTATTTTACTTTGAGTGTGACCTAAGGGTTACTTTTGAGCCTTTCAAGTGTAGATTGCAGTATCTTTGAGTGCGTTCCTCCCCACCGACAATAAACTCTTGAACTGCCATGCGAGCTATTTGAAAGTAACCTAAACTTGTTCTGCTGTGTTAACTTTCAGCTTCTCACTTTTTAAGGTTTTGAATGAGAACTAATTACGAAGGAGTTCAATACTTTTGGGAGTGGGAAATAAAATCATAATTTATACAGTTTTATTCTCAAGGTCTCAAACTATGTCAAGTTTTACAAGTGCGCCTGCAAAAATGTCAAACTTTTTTTCCCCGGATTTTTTTTTTCATATCAAAGGAAAATGCGATTTATAATCAACAAATTCTAATTAAAAGAGCGCAATATTTCGGTACGATGTATGTTGTTGTTGTTTTGTTTTTTTAGCGGTGCAAATATTTGACGTGTTGTGATGTCGCGCTGCTGTCAGTCCAACATTATTTTATTGTTACTAAACTTATATATGTTTTATTTTTACGGGAGACTGATTAATCGTGAATAAAACGAACATTCATCCCACGCGCCCCACAGGAACCTCAGTGGCTCATTGGTGGCTCAATAGCTCAGTGGTTAAATCGTTGGACTCGTGACCAGAAGGATGCGGTTCCAATTTCCACCATCAGATTAGCCGGGATCAGCTACCGATGTGTGTCCTTGAGTAAAGCATTTTACTTGTCTCGACATGATATAACCTGCTTGTCTTTGCAGTGCTGTAAAAAAAAAAAAAAAAAAAGAACCCGCCCCCTGCAAAAAATCCCAAGTACAGTTTATACCGCAACAGGCCTGCTACACTGTACATATGTTTTGGTGCTTTGGGGCGACATTTTTTCTATAATCCAGGTTTGGGACCGCGTTCACAAATGGATGCGGACTTTCAAATATCAAACACGACAGTACGGTATTTGATGCAATGTGTTAACTATTACATTTCTAGTCTGTACGGTAGTGTTATCGAGGATATAATGCGAGCGATTTCTTGTTCAAACTACAAACATTCCAGGTGTGAACGGATTTTTCAGTTTCTTTGTGTGCAGAGATTCATACTGGCCCACAAGGAGTGTTTAACTTAGGCTAGCAAATAGTGGACGAAAATTGACTTTTCCTCTTTACCAGTTCTAAGGACTCGTACCTTCACCATTGATCTACAAAGGGAAGTTTGTTTCGCTTGTGTTAGTATTCCATTCGGACGTGTACGGTTTCGTTCACCATGATTCTGTTAGCATACAAGCCCGCACACTGTTGAAGTGGCTTTGTTTTGTGACGCTAACCTTGATAGGTGAAACTCTTTATTGATTTCCCCTATCGAGATGTTATAGTATTTGACATGTACAGCTGTCTCGTAACATTAGGAGGAAGAAAAGAACCCCCCTCCCCCAAACAAAACATGGGTATATTGTGCACAATCAAGCATCCGTATTCATGCAGAAACTTGGTAAAGGAGTGTAGAAATTGACGCATAGTGTGTCACCGCTTTACCTGTCGACAGTGACTGAATTTGGAAGCCACAGCACTGACAGCACCAGGTATGTTTTTAAAGCTATTATTGTTCAGTCAACTCGCTGTTAACGTTTTCTCGGCCATTTCGCTGTCTATCATAAATTGTTTGATTCCCATAAAGCACTTTATTAAAAATTACAAAAATCATTATTACTTCCGCATAATATTCACAATACTCTCACCCTCGTTGTAGATCCGTACATCTCTGTCCCCCCCCCCCCTCTGTCTCATATAAGTAAATGTAGTATAGTTTTGTCAGTGAATACATGGAGGTAAGAAGAATAATATTGGCACTTGAGATAAGTGCCAAGAGAGTACGCATGTGAAATTGCGTGAAACTGACTTGTCCCACTGTCAATACACACAAGCTGTTCGAGGTTCACCATGGTATAGCAATGACATTTGTGTGCCCAGTACCAGTAGCGTACTAAAAGGGGGGGGGGGGAGGGGCGGACGGGGCTGCTGCCCCCTGTGCCAGAGGTCTTGGGGCGCCAAAACACCTAATAAAAATTCGGGCCTCATATTCTGGCTCTTTGGGCCATCATTGTCGCCCCGGGCGCCATTTACCCTTAGTACGCCACTGCCCAGTACCACCTCATCTCTCCTGTATGAAGGATGCCAGCCTTCAATAATTGTATTGATGTCACGAAGATTGTTTGTGGAGTTTTCGTTCCACATATTTTGCCAAGTAAATAATATATGTCATTAATGTAATATTTACAGCCAGTACATGGAATATTCAGTTCGAAAAAGGGTAACTGCAATGCAGCTTTGACTACTTTATCTGCTCTTTCCTTACCATCTATGGGGTCCCGGGTGGCCGAGTTGTCTAAGGCGCTAGCGTGGGTTCGAGTTACTGCTCGGCCAACGTGGGTATGTGAGTAAGCTAGCCAATAGCTTCCCGTGGGTCGGTGGTTCTTCCCGGAATCTTCCTCCACCAAATATACTGGCGGACATGTATACCTGAAAAATGGCGTTAAAACCCACCAGACCAGACCATACCATTTATACCAGTGGTGACAGCAGCGCGACATCACAAGACCTCAAATATTTGCACCGCCAAAAAAAAAAAAAACCCAAAAAACAACATATATCGTACCGAAATATTGCGCTCTTATAATTAGAATTTGTTAATTATAAATCGCATTTTTCTTTGATATGAAAAGAGAAAACGTTTGACATTTTTGCAGGCGCACTTGTAAACTCTTGACATAGTTTCAGACCTTGAGAATAAAAATGTGTAAATTATGATCTTATTTCCCACTCCCAAAAGTATTGAACTCCTGTCGAAATTAGTTCTCATTCAAAACCTTAAAAAGTGAGAAGCTGTAAGTACATCTAAAAAATTAATTTAAATTATTGAAAGTTTTATTGTTGAACGCACACAAACATGAATTTAGATAAACCTATAGGCCTGGAATCATAGTATCATACTAAGGAGATTCTTAGTCAATCAGTCATTATCACATATATGCCTGTTGTCCAGCTGTTCGATTTTTGTAACAGCTTTTATGTACTTTCGATCAACGGCTCTGTGGATCAAATATTTGCCTGCACTATCTTGACTTAAAACCAGTGTTCTCTTTGATTTCGACATGCCAAACATATCAGAACATCTGGATACTTGCCCCATGTAGGATGACGGTTTTACACACAAATTTGCAATGAATATGTAATTATTTTGTCCTCTTATTTAATGTCATGTCAGTAAATGCACGACAACCCCAATTTACAGGTTCTATTAGTGTATAATACACTACTTGCCACTTCTTTGAAGTTAGTGACCTTTTCCGTAAATTGAATCTTTAATTAACATTTGAAGCACGCTACTGTCAACAAAACAGCGAATTGCATATGAATGAATCAAAGCAGACTTTGACATCCCTTTAAATGTTTTCTACCATTTAGTGTGGTAAAAGACATTAATTACATTTTTACCATGCCTGCATGATTGATGACGTTTACATGAAACACGCTTCATGTATTTAACAAAAAGTGTCCTATATCAAGCTTACAAGGATTTCTCACGGTGCCCACAAACCACCCGTGTACAGATGAACACAGCGTCATACACAACATATGTCCTATGCGAATATCAATTTCCCACAACGGAAGGTACCTGCTTTGACCTTTCGCTTCATTAGACACTTGAAATCCAGCTTAATGATATTTAAAATAATAATGTTTGTAAGCAAACCGAATATCAATAGTTTATTAAACACCCGAAAGCTTGTGCTTTTATACCTTACTTACTTACCGCGACTGGTGATATCACATACCTATGGTAATTACAAACTCAAACCAGTCGCCAACTATTTTATATATATATATATATATAGGTCTTGTTTGTACTTTTCCTTCTCTCGTCTTCCTCTGAAAGACTCCAAGGTGTTCGAATTACAATCTTAATTAATTGTTTTAGAGATGGCAAAGCCACACAGGGTATTGCGATAACTAGAACTCAGAGTGACAGGTCGAACCCGGAGTGGTATGTTATAGAATAATCCTTACGTGTAATGCTATTTAATCAGATTTCATCGTTTACTTGACTATCTACTTTAAAGTTATATTAAATGCGATAATATCGGTGGCTGTACTTTATCTATTTCTATAATAATGCTGTTTGGTGACAATTAAGGAAAGATTTTCTTCAAGTTTTGTAGTGCGGACTGATACTTAGAACTGAAGTTGGCAACTTTTCTCCGAGTTCTCCAGCCAGACCATACCATACGAATGTGAGCTTGATCACTTGTAGCTTGGAATGTTAGAAACACAATTCAGATACCTAATACCAACTTTTCCTTTGCGAATTATTCAAAAGTTACTGTCAGAAATTATCAGCGTCTTTTAAATTGACATCATGAACCACGAAGATGGGATTAATGGAACTCGGAGCGTACAATGAAGTACGATACTTTGTTTTTTTTTTTCGCATTAAACAGCATAGAAATTTATGCCATTGATGGAATAGACTGCAAAGTAAACCCGTGTAACTTATTATGATGTATTATTGTCAGAGGTCTAAATCGTTGTTCGTGTCTGTTTAGTCTCATTCAACCAGACCTCAATGCATGGTTCTTTGAGATAAACGCCAAGCAAAGGTCAGGTTAAGATTTATGATTCCTTTCAGGAGTTTCGCCATTTCTCACAGGGTTTAAAATTTAAAGGAAATGCATTCTCATTCCCACCCCCCCCCACCCCGCCGGTAATCCTGATTATAAAATAGAAATGTTTATATCCTGAGGGAGGTTTAAAGAACCTGCAATTTTCTTCATTTTGATATCTGAATGATGGGGGTTGATTTAGGTTTGAGAGGACGCAGCTACGACTTCCTTCGCATGTGCATCTTGTAGAAAATTGCTAGCTCTGCGTGGCTTTTTACTTCCCTAACACTTAAGAGATAAGTGGTATATATATATATATATATATATATATATATATATATATATATATATATATATATATATATATATATATATATATAAAGCGGACAACTTATTGTTAGTTTTTGGATATTTTATAATTGCATAAGTGCACTTTCGGAAAATAGTTATGCCTACATTGTGAAAATTCATGTCTGTATTTCAGAAACAGGCAACGTTAGTATACTTTGTGCTATTTCAAGTACATTTCCACATTGCACAGAAGCAGTCATTTTCATCAAATATCTGCTTCAGGCAGCACATGGTCATGGTTTATTCTATAATTTAAAATTAGGGGAGAAAATGCATACCCTCCATTTGAAAAAAGGGGGAAATTTTCTGATTAAAAGAGGGATTGAATGTAGAATTAAAGGTAGGTTTCACAGTGCAGTGTGTGGTTTTTGCTCATTGGGTTGATTTTTTTGGCGTGATATTTATCTCTACTGGTCATGGACCAGATGAGCTTATGGGAGAGTTTGTTGTCTGTCATCCATCGTCAGTACGTCTGTTAGCACAAGTTTGTTATCGCTACTCCTCCTAAACGACTCGGAGGAATGCCACGAAACTTTACACACATATTCATCCCATGGTCTAGATGGTCCTGAATGAAAATGGCACCGCTCGGATATCCAATATCGCTGCCGCAGTGGCCATCTTGAAAATGTTGTTATCGCTTATTCTCCTGAATGGATTGTCATATCAACATGGGATTTTCACTAAAAGACTTCTTATGATGTCTAGTTGGTTCTAAATAAAAATGGGGCCGATCTGATGTCCAGTATGGCTCCCACAGCAGCGATATTGAAAATCTTGTTATCTTTACTCCTCCTGAACGGAAAGTCGTATTGACACGGAGTTTTCACCAGAAGACTCCTTATGATGTCTTGTTGATGTTCAATGAAAACGGTGCCAATTTGATGTTTAGTATGCCCGTTACAGCGGCCATCTTGAAAATCTTGTTATCACTTCACTTCCTGAGTGGATGGTCATATCAAGATCGAGTTTTCAATGAAAGACTTCTTATGATGTCTAGTTCGTCCTAAATGAAAATGGGACCGATCTGATATCTAGTATGGCCGCCACAGCGGACATCTTGAAAAACGTGTTATCGCTACTCCTCCTGAATGGAAAGTCATATTGAGATGGGGTTTTCACCAGAAGACGTCTTATGAAGTCTAGTTGGTCCTAAATGAAAATGGTGCCAATCTGATATCCAATATGGTCGCCACAATGGCCATCTTGAAAATGTTGTTATCGCTACTTTTCCCGAATGAATCGTCATATCAAGATTGGGTTTTCACTGAAATACTTATTATATTGTTCAGTTGGTCATAAATGAAAATGGGTCTTTAAAATCTTGTTATTGCTACTTCTCAGTCACAGCAGTCATCATGAATATCTTGTTAACGCTACTCCTCCTGAACGAAAAGATATATTGACATTGGTTTTTCACCAGAAGACTTCTTATTATGTCTAGTTGGTCATAAATGAAAATGGTGCCTATCTGATATCCAATATGGCCACCACAGCGGCCATGTTGAAAATCTTATTATCGCTACTCCTTCTGAATATATGGTCATATCAGCATTGGGTTTTCACTGAACAAAATTCTTATGATATCTAGTTGGTCCTAAATGAAAATGGTGCTGATCGGACTTCCAATATGACGGGCACAATGTCCATCTTGAAAATCGTGTTATCACTACTTCTAGATGTATGGTCATATCGACATTGTGCTTTCACCAAAAGACTTCTTATGATATCTACTTGGTATTAAATAGAAATGGTGCCAATCTCATATCAAATATGGCCACCATGGCATCCATCTTGAAAATTTTCTTATCGTTGCTCCTCCAAAAAGGAAAGTCATATCAACATGGGATTTCCATCAAAAAACCTCTTATGATGCCTTTTTGGTCTTAAATGAAAATGGTGCCAAGTTCACATCCATTATGTCCACCACGGCAGCTAATTTGAAAATAGTGTTATCGCAGAAGAATATCAAAGATGGTTTCAGCACTCCGCAGTTAAAAGAAAGAAATGGTCTTACCTTGAATTCCTTGAAATTCTTTTCAGCCAGTAGAGTGGCAGTCACTTCGAGTGAGTCTTTTTTTAGAAGTAGTGAGTCTTTTTTTAGAAGTAAACACGAAGCCTGCAATCGCGCATCCTAGAATAGACATTGCATTGGTGTTCCTAATAGTGATCAAACATATATGTCAATCCAAGTACGTGAAAGACATGTTACTGTATGTTAACTTTTTCCAAAATGTGAGAGCTGTAAAGCAAACAACTTTGCCCAGTGCCTTCCCCACTTTCAGCGGTGCTCCGAAACCCCAGAGCGAAACCTATACAGAACAGTGTTACGCTACAACAAGGCTTACGATAATTCTGGTAAAACTGCTGATTGGTCAATGGGGACACTGTTAGTTTAATAAAACGTGGACCATACAAATGCATGCATTCTATATTTTTGTTTATGTTATGGACAAAGCATATAATTTATGTTCAAGAGAAACGTTTTTGTTTCAGCACGAAAACCTTGCAAATCGTCAGATTGAAACACTCACTGCTACACTGCTAATAAAAAGCTGCACACTTGTTAGGCATAAGCGCCAATACATTCTATCACCTCTCAAGAACATCGCATGTGCACCATTAGTATCGGGGAGCCGCGGTAGCTCAGTTAGTAGAGCGTCAGACAAGTAATCCAAGGCTCGCGGGTTAGATACCCGCCCAGGCCAGCCCAGAGCGTTATGACTGTAAAAGAGGCACTTAACAAACCAATATTGTGTTAAAAGTGCCGTTAAATCCACAAAAGAAAGAGAGGGACAAAAAAGAACAAAAGTAAACATTTATACATACAAAACAACAGTATTTATGTACTGTTTGATGTCAGTGGCGCATGTTTTTGCCAAATTATATAATAGACAAAAAAAGAAGAAAAAAAAAAAAAAACAAGAGAAAAAAAAGGAGCGACCCCTATCGGTATCAATCAGTTGCATTGACCTTTACCAGAACCTCGCTTGGCGTTGATAATATTGCACCTTGGTTGAGCTGTCAAGTTGACATTTGATATACCTCTGTCCTTTGACAATTGATATACCTCTGTCCCTCTATATTGACTAAGATGTGGGGATTTTGTTAAATTTAAGGGACATTTGGCAGTTTGGGTATAGGAAAATGTTACATGGGCTTACTCAAAGTGCAGCACTGCGTATCTCTATGGGCCTGGCAAGAGGGAAGACTGGATTCATTTTCTGTATATGATTGCTTCCCTTGTTTCTTACTGTTAAGTCAGCGAGGCATGAAAAATCCCCTGAGGGATGTAATTCTTTATAGACATTATGTAGAAAGGGGTAGGGCTTTTTTAATGTTTGCTTTTCAGATATTTGGATGGATGAACAAGGTTTTCAAATATAGAAATTTGAGTTAAGTTAAAATAATTATGTTTTGAATTACGATAGATAAAATCACACTGTCAGTTTTATTTTTTGTACGTTTGCTTCTTTATTGAATTAATTTTGTAAAATTAGGCATTTGGTTTCTTTTTTCTTCAAATATTCATGTTATGGTTTCGATGAATGGGTATATATGGAATGCATATAGAAAACAGTATTTGTTGATTGTCGGATGAATTTGTGATTTATTATTTATTTTCAGTGAAATTTTAAATTTCTTCACTACGATTAAAATAACGCAATAAAATGCGCCAAACAGAGCTCTAGATAAGCAGCGTATTTGCGTATTTTACGCAAAAAATGTTAATCAGAATGATAAAGAAAATTTGTAATGCGTTAAAATTACGCAAAACAATTTAAGTATTTAATCCAAAAATGTTGTTAGCAAATTGATCCTCCCGTGAGCACAGTCCATGTTGTATGTTGACTCGTTAGATGAATATAAACGATTTCACTCTTATTACGCTATAACAAGAAAATAAATAAATAGCTATTATGGTTCCACTTTTTAAGACAATTAGGGCCAGATACACATCTAGAAGTTAAATATTTTGGCAACACTAACCGAATAGAAAGCGAAGCAACAAAATGACCAAGACAGATAAAAAAAAATAAGGGGTCTCCATGAGAAACACTGTTTCGTCGTGTTCACGAGCAAACTATTCGTTATGTAGTATAGTTTTGCAAAACCTCTCCGACACATGTTTATTGCACCAAATGATTTTAAAAGATAAACGTCTAAACCTTTGACACTGATTCTGTTTAACATCTCTTTTTTCAAAATGGTAATTCTTCTTCAGTATTATATGTGACGATTTGTGTAAAATCGGTTCTTTGTTCTTTGCATCAGATGCGAATTGCTGGGAAAGAGCAATAGCTAAATTGTGAAAACTTAAGTCCAACCTTATTTAATATTATAGAGGCAATAAGATAAGGTTTAAACACACACAAACACGCACACACACAGACACACGAAACCACTTGGACTCAAAGACTTTCTTTAAATTAACACTTTTCAGAGAAAGATAAATTGAATGACAAATATTGAAACACTGCTGATGGAAGCTACTGCTTCTACGCAAAATGTTATGAAAAACATGGTAGATTTTGAAAACTTCACAAAGTCATGCAGATATTTAGCAAAGTTACAAGACATGCTAAAATATAAAATGAAGGACACTCCGTAGTTCCTGCTGTCAAGATTCCGTGGTGAGGGTGTATGAAACGTTAATTTGCACTGTGGTCCTTGATGTCATATAACGATAACTCTTGTCACAATGATTCGGTCATTTTAGGAATTCTAGACGGTGTGATAAGTTGTCATTTCCGTATTGTGTCGGGCAGGTAACAGAAATTATGGAAATTTACACTCTGAAAGATCATTATTTTATTTATACTTTTTTACATCCTATATGCGGATCAAACCCAAAAAATCTTCAACGCTGGACCGATTTTGATGCAAAATCTAAACCGTGCATTTTATGAAAAAATTTTAGATAGAAATACAGAGCCAACTTTCCCGTTTTGGACTAGCATGCCATGACTCCGAGACATTTCCTATACATAGCTTAAATATCATTTAAAATGCACTCACCAATCAGTCGCACCTTGGTACTTGTCTCAGACTTCTAGCTTTCACTCCGAATTCTTGTTGTGGAGATACCCGATGTGAATAGAGGTCTTATAATATATACAGAGAGAGAGAGAGAGAGAGAGAGAGAGAGAGAGAGAGAGAGAGAGAGAGAGAGAGCTCAGCGAAGTTTGTTCTGCCATTTGATGGTGACATTTTCAGAAAGAAAGAAAAAAACTTTTTTGTGGATCCTGTCTTGTTTTTCATTGTTAAATCGTTTCAGAAAATAAGAATAGGAAAACATTGATTGACTTGAAATACTGTCAAAGTTCAGACATAAAGACAGCCGTTGATCTGTGTACAACCACAACAGGGAAATCTTTTACAAACGGTCAACGTTTTTACCAACTGTTTTGTATTTGGTGATATGGATACGGTTTTGGAGAAGTAATTAGCATTCTTGTTATCTTTAGCCTCACGAGGTCATCATGAAAGATAATATAGTCAAGAGTAATAATTCAGTCGACCGTATTAAAGCGATGGTTATCGTTCTCGTGTCAAGAATTATAGTACACGGACATGAAAGGAAAGAGAAGATATTCTCTCAAGTCGGAAATCAACGCGTCTTCAAAATATTGCTAGTTTCTTTCGAGAGGAGAAAATGCAAACTGAAAATAACACACCCTGCCCCACTCTCCATTTGTTAAAAAAGTATAAGGAATATTTGCTTTATTCGCCTATCGATAAGACCAGAAAAGCAAATAGTTTAGTTTGCAAATATTTCAGGGTAGGCTTTTATGCATTGATTTCTATCTCGCAATGATCACTTTTTACCCACCTTAACATCTTACAAAAACTCAAGAGTGATGTACATGAGAAGTTTGGCAACATCGTGTAGAAAAACCGTGTTCATGATTTTGTTGCTTCTTTCGTTATTATTATTATTATTGTTATTATTATTATTATTATTATTATTGAATAGATATGATAAATTTAAAATAATTTGATACTATAAATTGGTAAAAAGAAGTTGTAAAAGTGCCTAATTAGCTAAGAGAAAGTTAAAATTGTAAAAATGTATGAATAATTGATTTTCACAAGATACATGTAATAACCTTGAATACACAGTCCCATTCTGTGATTAATTATCGTTTTGATGATATATGTGTATTTCGAAACAAAAAGTATATCTTTGGATACTCACAGGTAAGATCCGTTCCATTTATAGATGCAAGTTGTAATTATCTCCACGCCAACGAAGTTGGAAAGGGGATATAGCGTTTTGCCTATTCGTTCTCGTTCTGTCGTTCGTTAGTTCGATCGTCCGTTCGTTATGCCCTTCATATCTTATAGCCTATGTTACCTACAATCATGAAAAGTAGTGTGTCGGTGCATGTCAACAAGAACAACTGAGTCATATAAAAATGTATTCGCTGTAAAGTCATTTGCATGCTTAAGTTACTTATTTATTTTCAGTCATTCGTTCGTTACACACTCGATATCTTAGACCCTATTTCATGAACACTTAAGAAAATCGGTTTTAAATGCATTTCAATAAGAGTAGCTCAACTATATTAAAACTAAGTCACTGTGACCCAATTTTCATCCTTGAGTGACATTTGTATTTTTTAGCTATTCGTTTGATACAAGCTCAGTATCTTGTTATTTTAGATGGATGTTGATTGTCGAAGAGAGTAATCTAACCATACCAAAACTTGATCCAGTTTTTACCTTTGAGTGTATTTTATATGCTCAGCCTTTATTCGTTAAACTCTCCCAATATTTTGTACCGTATTTCACCCACTCTTGCAAATTAGTGTGTACATACATCTCAAGGAAAGTAGCTCAACATACCAAAAGCACGTTTCTGTGACCCCAGTTTTATCTTGAGTAAATTGTATATTTTCAGTTATCCGTTCGTAACACCCTCAATCGCGTGGACCCTACATCACCTACACTCATAAAATGTGGAATGTCTGTCTGTACGTATGTAGCGTTGGACGACACCTCTGCATAATAGTGGCTATATTGTGCCAATTAGAAGTAAAGTTAAAAATATGGAAAATGCATGGCACAAAAATTTGGGAAGATGAACCCTTCTAAATAAATGTAAACATGAAGTACAACAAGATGAAATATAAAACGTTAAGATGTTAAAATATGTAAAATAGACATAAAATAAAAAATAAAGGTAACACAATTAAAATCATTAAACATAATACAAATTGGCATGTGAATGTATCTCAACAAGATGAACTTAAGCATACCAAAAAATAAGTCACTATGACCCTAATTTTCACCGTGGAGTGACTTTAGTGTTTTCATCTATCTGTTCGTTACACCCTCGACATCTTGTACCCTATTTCACATGCACATGAAAATTTGTACTCGTATGCATCAGAAGGAGAGAAAGCAACCATACAAAACCTACCATTGTGACCTAATTTTATGCTTGAGTTATTTGCGTTTTTACAGCTATCAAAAGTAGGTCACTGTGACCTAATTTTCACGCGTGAGTGACTTTTGTATTTTCAGCCATTTGTTTGTTACATCCCCTATATCTTCAGCTCTATTACATCAGATTAATCAACTTTTATTTCGACTGAACACAGTTGATGCATCGTAATGATTAGTACTCTGTACTAATATTTTCTTCCTCCAGTTAGCTCAGGCATTAGCTTTGACTCGCAGTCAATGGGTAACGGGTTCGAATCCTGTCAAGACCAGCTTAAATGAGCTGTTATGGACTCTCTCTTTGCATGGTTTTGAACTCCTCCTATTCCCTCTTCATCAGTCCTTTATGCCGGTCTGTATAGTGTCGGCTACTCAGAATGTGCCTTTGATGGCGAGGGGATTTTTATTTATGTGTAAACACCTTGTTTTAGTTACCGATAAACAAGTTGCATTTTTCATCCTAACATTTTCACAGCTGCGCATTTATGTAAACTAAAATGCGATACAAGTGGCACGTATAACGTACATGTTTCTAATTATACGTGTAAAAAAGCAATACCTTTTTCCCTATGTTAGACGTTTAAAGAAATAAAAATGTTTTTGATTTTGATCATTTCTCACCATAATTTGACGGCATCATCTTGTATTTATCTCATTCTGGTTTATCATTCTGACCTCTAAAGGATTCCAAAGTATCCTTTACACTCCAGATTTTTTTCCACTATATCTTCGTGCGCACACCGGCTTGAAAAAATTGATTTAATTTATCCCTCTTCCGTTTGCTAAATTACGGTTCTTTAAATTGTATGGCTTGGTAATTATCTAGAGAGCAATAATTGAAAGTAAGTAAGTAACAATTTGACGATAACTTATAGTCATCAAATGAGCTAATGAAGCATAATGGCTCCGTGTGAATTATATGCTTTTGAAAGATAGACGCACCATAGAACTTTTATACTGGTGTGTAAATATAATGTTTCACCTATAACGGCCACCAATCAGTCGCACGCACTGCAAAATGCTATAAAAAGAAAGCCACAAGAAGGACCTTTCACTTGTAGATGAAATTTTTGGTTGTCCGACTAAAACAGATATCTCTTTTTATGCGTAGAAAATGTGAGAATGTGATTCGACCAGATCATCACTTTACTATTATTGTCTCCGAAAATAAAATTCTAGTTAGGAAGATTTAGTGCCATAATTTCTCGTGAAGTAAAGTCATATCTGATTGAATATGCATGAGCGGTAATAGACAAGTCTGACGCATGCTCCGTCAGACATCCCTATATTTCACGAGAAATATCGACACGGCATCTTTACAGTTGGAACATTTTTCGCAGATAAGAAAAGAAAAGTGACAAGTTGCATTATTAGATTTAAAAAAAAAATTGATGCGTTTAAGGAGAGATGTCTAATTCGTTGATCAACTTCTAGATCCCACTAATGCACAACTGATATGTCTCTCACTTTTCTCGTCACTACATTTTGCGGTGCATGAGAGGAATTGGTGGCCGTGCCGACGTAACATATAAATATCGCATAGTTGCGATCATTGCTTTTCATGTCTAGGTCTGGTTATTACGGTTCAGTTATCGTTGGCTGATTACCTCGGCCTCCGCATGACGTTGGGCGACATTATAATGTCGTACGATGACGACATCATAATGTCATACGATGATGCATTTGCATGATTACATATTATCAAAACGACTACTATGTAAGCAAGTCAATAGTGTCATGAAATAAAGACTGAAATTTAAAAAAAAAAAAGGTTTGACGGTGTTCACAAAGACTTGGCAGAAGAACCTTACTATTTATCTACAGTTAGGAAGTAAAAATGATACACTATTATGTAGGTTTTGGCACCGAGGCCGAGAAATTCTATTTACACGATTGATTTATATTCCACTCAATAGAATCCTAGTCTTGATGCAACATATATTCTATTGTAGATGAGTACATGGCATGGAGGCTCGACAATGCATTAAAAATATATTTGTGTTACCAGCCAAAAATGGCAACAATTAGTTCTTCCATTCCTGCTTTCATAATTTAAAACTATTCTTTTATTCACACGCAAACAACACTTTATTTGATTCACACTGAAAATATGACCTGAAGTTGGTATAGACCTTAATCACGTAAATCCGTTGTGGACAGAAATATGCATTTCCTAATACAGAAATAATGTCCATTGTTAGAAATCATTTTCTAATATTAAAAAAAGAAGGGAAATGAGAAAAATTATTTTGTAACATTATACAATTATTTTCTAATATTGGAAATTTATTTTCTTACATTAGAACTTGATTGTCTAATATTATAAAATCCTTTACTTAAACGAGAAAATACTTTTTTTCTGATATTAAAAAATCAGTTTTACATTAAATAATGTTTTGACTTCCTGTTTTTAGAAATTTAATTTTATTATTAGAAAATCATTTTCTTAACCAAGAAAATCATTTTTTAATCTTAGAAAATCATTTTCTAATCTTAGAAAATTAATTTCTAATATGTCTGATTTTTCAATATTAGATAAAATTTATGTTAAAAATAATTTTCGCATACGTGAAAAAATGAATATAAAAGAATAGCAGATGCTTTTTCTAACGTTATAAATGACCAATTTGTGGACGCTATAAAATAATGTTTTACATTAGAAAATGTTTTGATTGTCTAATATCTGGAAAGTGCTTTTCTAATATTCAAAATTCATTTTCTAATCAAAGAAGATGTCTGATTTTTTAATATTAGAAAAACAATGATATTAAAAATAATTTCTCATATGTGAAAAAATGAATAAAAAAGAATATCAGATGCTTTTATACTATTAGAAATTACAAATTGGCTGATATTAGTTATTCATTGTTTTTATTAGAAACTATTTTGATTTTCTAATCTTTAGAAAGTGATTTTCTAATATAAAAAAATCATTTTGTAATACTAGCAAATACGTCCGATTTTCTAACAGAAAAACCAAAATCATATTAAAAATCATTTTTCGTTATGTGAAAAAATAAATATAAGAATATCAGATGCTTTTTATAATATTCGAAATGAGCAATTTGCTCATGGGAAAATATTTTTTTACATTAAAAGATATTTTAATTTTCTAATATTTAGAAATGGATTTTCTAATACTAGAAAATATGTCTGATTTTCTAATGTTAGAAATGTAAAAAAAAATTTAAAAAAAATAAAAAATCATATTCTTATCGGTGAAAAAAATCAATAGAAGAACATCGTATGCTTTTTATAATATTAGAAATTACCAAATGGCTAATATGAGAAAATCATCTTTTAATATTAGAAAATCATCTTTAAATATTGAAAATCATAATATTAGAAAATAAACGTTTTTCTTCACAACGACTTTCCGTACTAATTGGGCGAACTTTCTTGAATTTAAAAATAAAAAATAAAAACAAATCACGTGCTATACTGTCAATTGTTTATCTCATTTGTAGACTTTGTTTTTGTACATATCAGATAACAGAGGATGTAGGAGGTTAGAAAAGCTCTTAAGATGAACCCAGAACAAACTTTTTATGAAGAATTACTGCGATACTATAAAGTAAATGACTTGAAGTCAGCTGAGATATTGGGACCTACCGTCTATACTCGCGTATAAAACAATACCAACTACAAACTACATAGACCCATATCTGCCGTAGCATAATGCGCCGGTAGATCTGGGTCTATGCAGTTTGTAAGGACTAATCAGTAGAACAAACAACATAGACCCTGATCTGCCGGCGCATTATGCGACGTCATGTTAGGGTCTATGTCGTTTGAATTTAGACGCGGATTACGCGAGTATATACGATACTGACCTTGCAGGTAAAACACTTGTGACAACATGACGACATTTTAAACATTACGTGATCCTTTAACTTTTGAAGTTGAATGGAATGCACAGTGTTTGCTTGAACGTGTTGGAAGAATTGTATGAAATTATTGGATCACGAATGGAAGGAACTCTTTTTAGCCATTTTGGCACAAATGGAAGGAACACTTTTCAGCCATTTTGGTCACCAGTTGTATGGTTTCGTTTTGATATGGCTATGGTAAACACTACAATGGACCATTTCCAAAGTGTCCAGTTGGTGCAGTGGGTAAACACTACAATGGACCATTAACAAAGTGTCTAGTTGGTACAATGGGTAAACACTACAATGGACCATTTCCAAAGTGTCCAGTTGGTGCAGTGGGTAAACACTACAATGGATCATTTCCAAAGTGTCCAGTTGGTGCAGTGGGTAAAAAATACAATGTACCATTTCCAAAGTGTCCAGTTGGTGCAATGGGTAAACACTACAATGGACCATTTCCAAAGTGTCCAGTTGGTGCAATGGGTAAACACTACAATGGACCATTTCCAAAGTGTCCAGTTGGTGCAATGGCTATGGTAAACACTACAATAGATCATTTCCAAAGTGTCCAGGAATCAATGGAAAACTTACCCCAAATAATCTCACGCAAGTAATTCTGTTTAAACCACAACAATGCCGTCAGTGTAGCACTGAGCATCATTTATGGAGTACGCCTCACTTGTATTTTTTATTTTGGAAAAGGTCCCTTCCATGCACGTCATGACCGATTGATTTTAACAGCCATTCGCACGGTACAACCATCCAACTGGAAATACCTTCAAAATATTTTCTCAAAGTCCTCATTTATAAATTGTGGCAACTACGTGCACACATTATAAACAAGACCTTGAAGATGTAATGAAAGAAGGCTATGAAAAACAATTCATAGAGGAATAATTGCAGGTACTCATTACCTTTCATTTATCTGACAAATCGAAATTTATATTTTAAAAAAATCCATGTATGGTTTGACAAATATCAACAGACTGTGATACCATTGCATACGCACAGTCATTTAAACGCCACACATAGTACAATATTTACAACCTGAGCTAAGGGTGGCACTAGTTTCATATTGCAAGGTTTACGGAGGTAGGGATTATATCTGTAGATCGCGATAGTATCTGGGATTGTGTATGTCACCCTTGACACATCTTTCAATTAATAAGGATCAGATGTACCCTCCTCGAGAGGTCAATTGCCAGAGATACAAATATGTGACTCGACTGCATATTAAAGTGGCATATTCATGGTACGACTACATATTTGTCTCACAGATTCTTTTTGTCAAGATCATTGCTGAGTAAAAATAAGTACAGTGTAAATGTAATTTAATATTGGTTTCAAAACAACTGATGAAACACTGATCAACTGTTTCTTTGGCACAAAAAAGTCAGTGTGTCCGCCCTTTTTTAGCTCTACTGTTCGAAGATAAGAGGTCTTATGTGATGGTCCTTCGTCCGACATCCGTTAGCGGTTGGTTGTTATCGCAATTCTTCCTAAACCACTTGGAGGAGAGTCATGCATCTTGGCATACAATATCACTCTGAGGTCTAGGTGACCCTAAAATACAACGGTGTCCCTAGGACATCCAATATGGCCGTCGTGGCGGCCATCTTAAAATTGTATCACTACTCCTGAACCAATGGTCAATTCGACATGGGATTTTCACTTGAAGACTTCTTATCATGTCTAGCTGTTCCTAAATTAAAATGGTGCCGAGCTCACGTACAACCTGGCCGTCATGGCTGCCATTTTGAAAAACTTGCTATCGCTACTCCTATCAAAAGGATGGCCGTCTTGACACGGGGATTTCATATTCAAGACTTCTTGTGATATGTAGCTGGTTCTAAGTGAAAATGTTGCATATCTGACCGCCAACATGGCCGCCATAGTGGTTATCTTGAAAATCTTCCTTGTGAACGAAAGGTCATATTGACATAGGACTTTCACTAAAGGACTTTTTTATGTCTAGTTTGGCCAAAATAAAAGTGTAGTCGGCCTGGCGCCATGGCGGCCATCTTGAAAATAGTTTTATCGCTACTTCTCATGAAAGGATGGTTTTATTAACGTGTAGTTTTCTCTAAACGATTTCTTGTGATATCTACGTTGTTCCTCAATGAAAATGGTTCTGTCTGACTACCAACATGGCTGCCATGGTGGCGATCTTGAAAATCTTGTTGCGGCAACCCCTTTTGAACCGATCGCATCAACATGGGGTTTTACTAACACACTTCATACTATATGTAGTTCGTCCTATTTCAAAACGGTACCGATCTAACGTCGCAAAATGGCATCCAGAGCAGCCATCTTAAAAGTCTTGTTCCTCTGTAACATTTTTTATATGTGGTTTGTTCCAAAAATTTGGTGCTGATCTGACCTCACAAAATGGCTGCCACTGCGGCCATCTTTAAAATATTGTTATCCTTTCTTTTCCTGAACAGATAGTCACATCGACATTGGGGTTTCACTAAAACACTTCTTGCAGTACATTTTATGTCCTAAATGAAAATGGTGCCAATATATATGACCTTCGAAAACACTTCCTGCAATACGCAGTTGTTCTTATATTAAAATGAAGCCGATCTAACCTCCAAAATGGCTGCCATAATTACTATTTTGAAGACCTTTTTATGGCTGCTTCAGTTGAATTGATGGTCGTATCAACATTTGGTATTCACTAAAATTCCGTAACAATGTATAGCTGGTCCTAAAAGAAAACGGCGCTGATCAGACCACCAACATAGCAACCTTAGTGGCCATTTTAACAAGGTTTGTTATCACTAGACCTCCTGAATGAATGGCGGCATTGACACGGGATTTCACTGAAACGCTTCTTGCCGTATGTAATTGGCCTCGAATGAAACCTTTGTAAATCTAACCACAAACATGTCCATGATGTTGTGTAGGAGTTTGAACACTAGATTTAATTGATCATGAGGTATAGTCAAGAGTCACTGCTTTCATTTGTGTGATTATTGAGTTTATGAACACAGTGTCATATACATACTCAAATGGTTGTTTTATTGAACCTTATATTTAGTTGTTTTTCAATAAGCAAGTTGAAAGTCAGCACTCTGAACTTTATTTTAAGGTCAAAGGTCATGGCTCAGGATTTTAGCTGTAATGGGTTGTGAGCATGATAACACAAACAAGTATCAATGTATTTTTTTTATCAAACCCAGTTGATATCTGAATAATGCAAGGAATAATGCTATTTCAGTAACTTAGGCTTTTTAAAGATTTTTGTACAGCTCTTGTATTGTGAACTTGTTAACTCAGACATTAGAAAAAATATTTTTGTTACCAAATTTGGTATGTTGGAGTTTCTCATGAATATCTGCGTTGGTTTTAATTCTGAGCAGTTGAAAAGAATAAAAGGAAATAAGAAACTGACTTTTAGTTAAATCCTGTAAATTCTTTTCGGCTAGTAGAGCTCAAGTCATTTCGAGGTACTCTTTTTAGAGGTTTATGTGATTTCTCGTGTTTTCTCGTATGAATGAAAGACAAATGCGCTCTCTGCACTGATTCATGTTGTTGGTTATTTCAGAATTACAATTAATTGCTTGCGTGAAATATTTCACTAAGCTCAGACTATCTCTGAAAACAAAAATTAGACTTAAGTTGTTTAAAGTTTCTTACAAACCTTCATTTTAATCACATTTTGTTCAATGGGGTATTAACTAAGCTGGTTTGAATAATTAGGAACTATATTTTAATGCTTATAATAACACCAATGCAAAAGTCCTTAAGTTCACATACAATACCAACATTAATTTTATCAAAACTAAAGGAATACCCCAGTGCACTTATAGTATAAATTTTCACAAATCGGTATGGCCTTTCTACTATTTCTTTTTTTTATTTGTATTGAGCACGTGTTAAAATCTAGTCCAAACATTGAATATTTGACATGACATGTGTAAACTTGTCGATCATTTGAATAGTCATGGTCTTGTGCATTCTTCTTTAAGATCGGGACCTTAGTGCAGATGAGTGGCATAATTATTTAATAACAAATAAATGCAAAGGAGAGAAAACTCGTTACTGAATACACAAAGGAATTTCAGTGCACATCTGTCAGATATGTGTATCATTTAACAGTATATAGTCGAATGCTTTGCAACAGTGGAAATGTTGAAAAATACTTTCTGTCGATGAAAATAGATCCGTTCCAATTAGATTATCAAAACATAGAGTGGAATTATTGTGGTTTTGAGAATGTTCCCACGATTAATTATGCAATGACCATTTATTTAATAGGTTGATCAAGAAATGTCAGTAGTTCATTTAAAATATAACGTTAAATAGTGTGCAGAAGTTTTCAGCATAATTTTAAATATTTCATTTCAGAAATTACTAAGATTCTCCGACAGAAGGACAAGTAATAAATGGTGTAAATTATTGTTGATATATTACTTGATATTTACTCCAGTAAGGGATATTTATGGTCTGTAACACTTAATTTAGTCAGCGAACATCAAGCAAGAAAATCGGACATACATTGTGAACAGAAACTAAAGAAATTTTACCGCGCGGGATGTTGCAGATGACAACACATCTTTAGCTGTATATTCCTTTAGTTGCAGATTATTTGCTGAACGGTGGGCGTTCTTCGAAAATTACAGGGCTGTTTGTGGGTATATTGAAATACAAGACAAACAAACAATTATAGCTGAAAAAGATAAAGCATAAAACAAGATCCTGGGCATATGACTGTGTGTTTCAATGGCAATAGCTTCTTCCGGATTTGTGTTTTAATTTTGGATGTATACGTCACCTGGAACTAGTTAAATTAATAGGTGAGTATACAGCAGTTTTCCACATTCGTCCTCTCACTTGCCACTTGGAATATCATGGTTCTATTTAGATGCAAGGACAAATCAAATCCAGTTAACAATATATTGATGCCTTTAAATAAAAGTTTTAAACGGCATATATATATCCTGTGGCCGAAGTTAATTTGGCAAGATGACACTTTAAATCTTGATGGCCTTACGATTTGCTACAATTTGCTCTGGGATAATTAATATCCTCAAGTATAATTGAATTTAATCCAATTTTGTTTAAGTTCTTCATAAAATGACCAATATTTCTGACACTCGGCAATACGTATCAACAATTGACGAAGTTTTTGGCCTTTTTCACAAATCTGAAGCTCAGAATGGGCGAATATGTTTAGAACAGTCTAACTTTAATGACTGTAATAGTATACTAACAAGTTTTGCAACAATATTTGTATTATATATTGCATTTCCTTTCTTCTTCTTCTTCTTCTTATTCTTCTTCACTCAGATATGTAGTTGTAGTTGTACGAGTACGAGATGTTAAACTACTTTGTGTTCATCTGTGTTTTCTATTATCATTCTGATTGGTCCATCAAAGTAAGGTGCAGTTTTGCTTTGTTGCAATTACGGGATAGCGGGTATTTTTGTGGTGGAGAAGTTTTAGTTATTTAGTAATCTCAGAATGAGATTGTGAACATTAATCTCAATAGAACGTATCACCTTATATATTATAACATCCCTACATCTACAATCGCTAAAATAAATCTCATCGGAATGTATCACCTTATATATTATAACCTCTACATTTGCAGTCGGTAAAAAATCATGTCAGAATGAATCACCGTATCTCTCTCTACATCTACCTTAGCAAAAAAACTCTTCAGAATGTATCATCTTATATCTTATGACATACCTACATCTACAATTGCTAAAATTAATCTCCCCAGAATGTATCACTTATTATATTAAAACTTTCTTACAGGTACAGTCGCTAAAATAAATAATCAGAATGTATCACCATATATATAATAACCTCTCTACATCTACAATCGCTAAAATAAATCTCATCAAAATGTATCACCATATATATTATAACTTCCCTACATCTACAGTCACTAAAATAAATCTCATCAGAATGTATCACCTTATATATTATAACCTTCCTACATCAACAATCGCTAAAATAAATCTCATCAGAATGTATCACCTTATATATTATAACCTTCCTACATCAACAATCGCTAAAATAAATCTCATCAGAATGTATCACTTTATATATATTATAACCTTCCTACATCAACAGTCGCTAAAATAAATCTCGTCAGAATGTATCACCTTATATATTATAACCTCTACATTTGCAGTCGCCAAAAGAAATCTTGTCAGAATGTATCACCTTATATATTATAACCTCTCTGCATCTACTTTCTCTAAAATAAATCTCATCAGAATGTATCACCTTATATATTATAATCTCTCTGTATCTACTTTCGCTAAAATAAATCTCATCGGAATGTATCACCTTATATATTATAACCTTCCTACATCTGTAATCGCTAAGATAAATCGCATCAGACTGTATCACCTTGTATATTATAACCTCTCTGCATCTACTTTCGCTAAAATAAATCTCATCAGAATGTATCACCTTATATATTATAATCTCTACATTTGCAGTCGCCAAAAGAAATCTTGTCAGAATGTATCACCTTGTATATTATAACCTTCCTACATCTGTAATCACTAAAATAAATCGCATCAGACTGTATCACCTTATATATTATAACCTTCCTACATATCTGTAATCGCTAAAATAAATCGCATCAGAATGTATCACCTTATATATTCATCTACAATCGCTAAAATAAATCTCATCAGAATGTATCACCTTATATATTATAACCTCTACATTTGCAGTCGCCAAAAGAAATCTTGTCAGAATGTATCACCTTCTATATTATAACCTTCCTACATCTGTAATCTCTAAAATAAATCGCATCAGAATGTATCACCTTATATATTCATCTACAATCGCTAAAATAAATCTCATCAGAATGTATCACCTTATATATTATAACCTCTCTATATATACAGTCGCTAAAATAAATCTCGTCAGAATGTATCACCTTATATATTATAATCCTCCTACATCTGTAATCGCTAAAATAAATCTCATCAGAATGTATCACCTTATATATTCATCTACAATCGCTAAAATGAATCTCGTCAGAATGTATCACCTTATATATTATAACCGCTCTATATATACAGTCGCTAAAATAAATCTTGCCAAAATTTAAGATGAGCCTTTTTGCACCAAATGGCGAAATTACATCTGCGAAAACAAATACATGCTATGCGTTAACTTGTTTCATTAAATGTTGCAATGTGCACATAATCAATTAGACAAATGCCATAATAATATGATGCAAAGTCATCTTGATGCAACACTTTTATAACTAGAGGTTGAACTTGTGACCACTTCTCCAAGAACTAGAAAATTTAGATAAAGGATTGCATGCAAACCCCTAAATGGTACATTATCATGAGTGGTTGCCGTATATACTCGCTTATATGTGGAGACCAACTGCAAACTGCACAGACCCAGATCTGCCGTAGCACAATGCGCCGGAAGATGTGGATCTATGCAGTTTGTTAGGAGTAATGAGTAGAAGCAACAAGATAGATCCTGATCTGCTGGCGCATTATGCGACGGTAGATCGGGATCTATGTTGTTTGCAGTGGGACTCGTATTATAAACTAGTATAGACGGTTTTTTATTTTAGGGATATCTAACCCGTATTTTGTATTGATGCCGTAAATTTAGCGACAGGTCTGCCAAGAAGTTTCATTCTCATATCTCAGGCAGAAGCCAAATTTATAAAATGAATGAAACTAGTCTGTAAAAGAATATAATGTATGTATTTCTTGCTTTGTTAAATATCTCAGTCACCTGTAGACTGATATATTCAGTATATAACAAAGACTTACTGAATGACAGGTTCTTGAATTTTTAAGAGATCAGTATTTTCCATGACAGCCATTAGGTAAATAATAAGAACCAACGTTAGTTTTTGTTGCAGCTGTATAGAGTTAGGAATGTTTGTATATTTTGACAGTTATATTGATCTTTGCACAATTTTACATTTTGTTTCCAACGGCACCTCCACTGATTTAAGTAAATATATGTGTATTCGATTATTTTGGTTTTCAGAAGAACAAAGGCTGGCTCCCTCTGTTTGAATCTCTGTCTTCTGTATTAAACTGGTAACATGTATGACCTCTTTGCTTCTGTTTTGTTTTCCACCAGCAACTACGATGAATAGGAAAAATGTCTGAACTTTGTTGCACAATATTTGATCAGTACTCCGTTGTTATTTCTTTGATCGTTGGAATGATTGGGACAGTCTGTCTACCAAAGGTCAGATATGGTTTCAGCTCTTTTTTATCTTTGCTGAACAGACAACTTCCCATACGTCATCGGTTGTTAGGTGACCAGGGTAACGTTTCCTTAAGCATAAGCTTTGTAGTATGTTCATACATTAGTTCATGAAATGAATTTAACCGTCATGTCGTCAGTATGATCAATATGTAGATCATGTCGTCAGTCTGATCAATATGTAGATCATGTTGTCAGTATGATCAATATGTAGATCATGTCGTCAGTCTGATCAATCTGTATATCGTGTCGATAGTATGATCAATATGTAGATCATGTCAGTATGATCAATATGTAGATCATGTCGTCAGTATGATCAATTTGTAGATCATGTCGTCAGTATGTTACATCTGTAGATCGTATCGTTAGTATGTTAAATCTAGATCGTGTCGTCAGTATGATCAATATGTGGATCATGTCGTCAGTATGTTAAATCTTTAGATCGTGTCGTCAGTATGATCAATATCTAGATCCTGTCGTCAGTGTGATCAATATATAGATCATGTCGTCAGTATGTTAAATCTATAGATCGTGTCGTCAGTATGATCAATATGTAGATCATATCGTCAGTATGTAGGCGATGTTGTCAGTATGATCAATATGTAGATCGTGTCATCAGTATGATCAATATGTAGATCATGTCGTCAATATGATCAATATGTAGATCATGTCGTCACTATGCTCAATCTGTTGATCGTGTCGTCAGTATGATCAATCTGTAGATCGTGTCATCAGTATGATCAATCTGTTGATCGTGTCGTCAGTATGATCAATATTTAGATCGTGTCGTCAATATGTTAAATCTGTAGATCTTGTCGTATGACCAATCTGTAGATCGTGTCGTCAGTATGTTAAATCTGGCGATCGTGTCGTCAGTATGATCGACCCGTAGATCGTGTCGTCAGCTTGATCAGTCTATGGGTCAGTTTGAATGAAATTAAGCAAATTGAAACATAGAAATGTAATTGTGTCACTCATATGCTAAAGGTAAATGTCTTTACTCAGAGACTAAAGAGTCTTGGTAGCTATCAAGGCCCCGAGGCCTTCTAGGTGTCTTGAGTCTTGTATCCTGCACACCTCAGTGCCTGATCCGATAACAGCGCACTCTCGTACACGACCATCTATCGCTCTTTGATGTCTTTATTTCGTTTGTCCTCATTATATTATTCGACCTTTCCTTTCTACATGGCCAAGCCCATATTTAGCAACATACGTGAAGTCAGGGCTTAAATGTAAGTCTTCAATCCAGCGGTCTGATTGGCTGAATTTTAAGTCTTATTTAAAATTGATCAGTGAGATATCTAAAATCCAGACTTAACTTTAAGACTTACGCTAGTGAATTTTAGCGTGGTCATAATCTTCTGTAGATCAAAGGTTAAGAGTATATTCGTAGACACGCCCCCTTTCCGAATCGTTTGAGTTGATTTGGTGGGTCCAGTTTTATGAAACCTTTCTTTTTATTTCGCCATTTTTCCATTGTTGGGCATCCGCCAAGAATTTATCCTTTTTACTCCATTTGTATTCTCATGATAAGGTTGTGTAACTTCAATTTTAACGCATAAAGCTGTCCGGCTAACTTTGGACAAAGTTCAGCAGGAAATGAAGATTGTGATTCTAAAACCTTTACTTCCACTCATAGAGCGTAATTGGCCGAATTTTAAGTAACTTCACAGAAAAGTTAACTACTTGTAAACAAGAAGTATTTAAACCGAAAATTGACTAGTTAACGACATTCGAGATCAAGGATATACCAATAGACAACAAATTTGAATCTTCAGTCGTAGGTTGTGCTATTGGGGAGGGGTGTTTAGTACTCAGTTGCTGGTTTATCTTGTATATCTTTAATGACTTACACCCCTCCATCCCCCACTCCCCCCCCCCCAAAAAAAAAAAAATGTGAACACTTTTATTTGGAAAAATAAATAGATTTGACTCTTTCGAAATGATATTGTATTCTTTTAACTGGGAGCATCTATCTGTTTTTCTATTTATCTCTCTCTGAGCTTTTGATCACAGCATCAATGGTTGATAAAGCTGTAAGACTCTGTGGAACTCTTATGTGAATCATTTCACAGAAACAGGATCGTAAGCTAGCTTATTTATCTATATTGGTGACATGCTTAATGTCAAGACGATAAGATAAAATTCGTGTCAAGTATTTACCATCTTACAAGGCAGTCGTGATTTCGCTAGAAAACCCATAATCCCTCTTAAAATTTTTAATTTCAAAGCCGTAATGTATAGGATAGAGGTAGCCATACCTCAGGTTATTATGGCCTCGGTTTGTTCGATGTCAGTCATTTATTGGACCAACTTCATTGGCCTATGTGGACAGATGGTTTACATGTCATAGTATTACTCGTAATTAAGTTTAAGGTGGAAATGAAAGACAGCTTAAGGTGGAAAATGCTTTCATTCCACTCCCGAGGCGAGTGGGATTGGGTCAATTTATTAATAAAAAAAGAAGATAATTGTGTGGAGTATTCGGAGTTATTTTTAGTGGTAACATACAAGAATCAATAATAACCAATGATTATATATATCTTTAATCTTGCCCATGTTATTTGTACCCAGATTACCATTCTGTTTGAATTGCACGTATTGCACGTGTAGGGAATAAAGTTCATAGACCCTTTCATTTATTAGCGGTAACACATCTTCTCAAATCGAAAATGGGGAGGTGGGTCGCAATAAATTTGGATGGTATAAAGTAGTGTTCTATCGATAAAGCAATTAAAGTAAAGCTAATGCATACGTGACGGTTAGTACACATCTATATATGCGTCAGTATAACGCGCATCGAATTATAAACAGCACAGACCAGAGTCTACCGTCACGTAAATGACTTAGAGAAAAAGTTTTATGCTGTCCGTTCCAATACTAATTTAAAGCCAACAACGTAGACCCAGATCTTCCGGCACATATAGTCTCAGTTGGTTGGGAAGTTTACATGGATACATACGGTACTTCAAATGTAACCCGGGAGTAATAATACCCCCCGTCCCCGTTTGGCTATCTCAGCACAGATTGGGTTTCCCCCCTCAATAAATAAATGATCTTTTCACAATAACTCCAGTAAAATATTTTCCAGGCAAGCTTCAGGTAAATGTGTAATTAAAGCAGGACATACTATCAGCCATTGTTCTGTCGCCATAGTCAAGAGCTGCAAAACCCGTCTTATTGTATATAAATGAGTTTAAAAACGTGTTAAACGAAGATATTAAAAGATGATTGAATAACAATCCTGACTTAAACAAGAATGTTAAAGGTAACAGTGCTTTGCCAGTATGGCATCCTACTGGACAAACATTCTTTGGCATGATATCAATGCATTATCCTCATAGATACAAAGGGCTGTTTTGAAGTTATCTAGACAAACTGCTAGGTAAATTAGATTAGAAAGAATACTGATATACACGTGAAGAGGCTGATATAAATTTTATTTCAACAGTTACGTTGCCACATTAGCTTTGGAATATATGACATGGAAAGAAAATATGTGGGTCAGAATAGTTTTCTTTTTTTTTTATCAGAAAGTGGTGTTGTGGATAATAAATAAAGTGCAGTTAGATGGAACGAAAGGAGATATCTTCATCACTTTTTGCAGATCATACATGTAACTGCCCCAAAGATAGGAGGACTGTCCAGCACTTGAAAATTATACATGTGACTCTCCCCAAAGGAAGTAGATTAGCTATTACTTGCAAATCATACGTTTGACTGTCCCCAAAGACGGAAGAACTGGTCAGCACTAGAAAATTATACATGTCACTCTCCCAAAGAAAGTAGATCAGTTCTACACTTGCAAATCATACGTGTGACTGTGTTCAGCTCTTGCAAATCATACGTGTGACTGTCTCCAAAGGAAGTTATATATCAAAACCGAATTGTTTAAAGTTAAACGCGAGGTGGAGATGGTGCCAATAGTCAATACCTGGCACTATCATAATATTAAAGCGGAGGCAGCTAATTGATATTCTTTCACCAGGTGCTCAGACGCTAGTCTGTATCATACCGTCACCGTCATTAACTCCGTATATGTGCAAGGACACATTCAACCATTTTAGAACCTATAGATTTAGCGAGTTGAATATAGTAAAAAGAAAACCTCATCTTTGCTAACTGGATGAACTTGTCAACATTAATAACATATATCATTAATTACAGATATAAGAGAGAGTCAAAGACTGGTAATCGGTTGCGGTTATGTTTGGAAACGGATGATACCGTCCCACCAATGTGCGAATACCGGGTGAATGTTATTTGCCTGCCTGCGCTCCAATAGTGTGCCCGTGTCAGGATTACTTCGACTTCATATTTAGATGTAAAAGGTTCTCTTTAATTTTAAAATACTTTACGCTGTGTCATTTATGTGGTTGTCGTTTAAATTAGATTTCATTGAACATTGAACTTATTAGTATCAACATTTTTTATGCACAAAGAACAATAAACAATAAAGCTTTCAACCAAATCGAATAGGATATATCATATATTCACGAGAACATACTCAAATGGTCTGAAAGAGACTTCGGCACGACACCGTGACTGTTGGGTGTTAACAGTATGCACCTAGGTATCGGTTTGCGTCAGCAATTTTCCCATAGATTTTGATAGAAATGCCAGTAATTTCTGTTTCTTTGTTGCTAACATATTCATTTTCAATATTCAAAGCGATCTGTATGTTCTGCACTTATTCAGACTATTGATATCAACCCCAACAAACTTTTGTTCTTATACCCCATCTCTCACCATGCAAAGCTATTCATTGTCTTATTCCTTTACAACTTTTAAACGTAATCACTTCCACTCATACCTGACTGGGTTCATAAGGCCCTTGTGTAAAGCCGAACAGCTGAATTGGAAACTTCGTTCAGATGAGCTCGAGTCAAAATATTAGTGTAAAAATTACAAGAATTTATTCTGATGTGTGCGAAACACCTTTGCATGGTTTATTAACAGCGTATACGCTTATTTTTAAATTAGTGGAGGTCGTATGTGCTTAGTTTTATAGGTGCTTATCTATAGCTAAATGCATCACAATTCATCTATCAGTAAAGTTTTGATTATTTACGCCTAACAAGCAGTTTGAACAGCCTACTACTGATAGTTGATTAAAGGAAAGATCGTAAGAGGGAATATACACTATCAAATAAACTAACCAAATAAATAAAGATCAATGTTTATCATTTAATTAGGAACAGATAAATCGCCAAGTGAGGAAAGTCATAGACTTTAATTTTATTCTACATACATATATGCGCTTAATTTTTCTTAAGATATACATGAAGGTCCATATGCGCTCATATTTCTTGTACTCTTTTTTTCACATATATGCTTATTTTACATATTTTTACAGTATCCTTACTAAAATGATCGAAGTAGTAACATAATACTTCAAGAGAGTTGGTAAAAAAATGACCTATTATACCGAATGATTTGCGTCAATAGTTAATTATGACACTATGGTTGTAAGAACGACACTAGGGCGTTTATGGGAATTTAACATTCAGCTACCATCTTGAAAAATGGCACTATTGTGGGAAATCGGGGGGGGGGGGGGATTTAATGATTTAATGTTAAAAACGTTCATTGGTTTAACATTAGATGGCACAGGGGTTGGGAAGGAGAATTTAACATTGTGGGTAACTCTGGTTCCAAGCACCCACATGTACAGACTAACACTCACACTTACTGACCAGCACTCAGATCTACTGACCAACATCCATACATACTGACCAGACCACATTCTTACAGACCAACACACTCTGACTGACCAAAGATAGCGCTCATTGGCCGAGACTAAAAATAGTACTAAAATTCTGAAACTGAAACAGAATTTGACGGTGTGTAAAAATTTCCCAGAATATTGTTTAACAAAATGGCCGAGACTAAAAGTAATACTAAAATTCCGAAACTGATAAGGACTTTGGCAGAGACCAGGAATATTGATGCAACTGTCACAGACTAAAAGTAATACTAAAATTCCGAATCTGAGACGGAATATGGAGGAGATATAAGTAATGCTAAAATTCCAAAATTGACACGAAATTTGGCGGAGACTAAAAGACACATCGAATATTTTATAAAAATGTCCGAATCTGAATGTAATACTAAAATTGCGATACTAACATGGACAAGAGCGGAGACTTTAAAAAACCCAGAATATTATATTACAAAATGTGGCCTAGACTACAAATAATACTGAATTTACGAAACAGCATGGAATTTATCGGAGACTAGAAAATGATGAATACTATATTAAAATGGCTGACTAAAAGTAATACTTAAATTACGAAACTGACGCAGAATTTATCAGAGACTAAATAACCCCAGAATATTATAGCAAAAATATGACCTGGACTAAAAGTAATCCTAAAATTACGAAACAGTCGCTGAATTTAGTGTAGACTACGAAAACACGGACACGTAATTTAGAGTAAATTTAAAATATATGCAAAATTACATGAAAAAATATGGTTTAGACTAAAATGTGTACTAAAATTGCGAAACTGGCACGGAATTTAGCAGAGACTCATAAAGTCCGGAATATTATTAAAACATGGTCTAGAATAAGTCGTACTGAAACTGACAATAGTAGATATTAAAACAAAAGTTCCCGAATTTTTTTAAACTGTACACAAAATTAAGAAATAAATATAATAATAAAAAAATTAAAACAAAAGTTACACAATTTTAAGAAATGTACAAATCTTTTACAAAAACTTCTTAAAATATAAAAAAGCAATCTTAAAAAATATCAATTAAAAAAGTTTAAGCAAATTTTGAAAATAAAATAAACTACAAGAGCAAATTTACGAAACAGTATATTCAAAGCAAATTGATAAAAAATGAAAAAGGTTAAAACAAAAGTTTAACCAAAATTAAAAATCAAGCAATCCAAACACAAAATCTTTAAAATTAAAATAAGAAACAGAATTTTTACAATATTTTTGAAGAATTTAAAATAAATTTAAGAAACAAAATTACATCAAAAATATTTAAAGTAAAATTTCAAAACCAGAAATAGAAAAGAATTCAAAACAATTTTCAAATGATAAAGAAAATATATATAATTTTCAAAAATATTTTAGTGACGAAATAAAAAGTAAAAATAAATAAAAATGAGAGTAAACAATTGAAAAAAGACTAAAAAAATATTAATAGCTAGTAAAACATTTTAAAAATTGTAAATATTGTACAGAAAAGGTAGAAAACTTAATTAATCAAAATTAAAACAAAAACAACAATTAATTTTTACAAAATTGTTCAAAAACCTTGACAGAAAGGACTTCAGAAAATGAAAACAAATTGTAAAAAAATTAAGAACTTAAAAATTGCAAAAATGAACTAATTGTACAAAAAAATGTTCAACAATGTAAGAAAAAAGTAGAAAATTTTTGTAAACAAAAGTTAACAGTTGTAATCAAAATGTGAAAATAAAAAAAAGAAAAAGAAAAAAGAAAAATTAAACATTTTAACAAGAAACTTTTTATAAAAAGCCTCTCCCTCCCTCACATGATCTGTGTAATGGATCCGTTTGTTTGTATTTCCGGGTATTTGTATTTAAGAACGTGTGTGGGTCTCTAGGAACTCTCCAGATACTTTACATCCCTCTTACACATGAGTTTGAATTATGTTAATTTTTGTAAAATTATTCCGGTTTTTTTTTCAGTCTCCGCCAAATTCCTTGCCAATTTTGGTTTCTTAGTATTACTTTTATTCCGAGTCATTTTAAAAAATATTCCGGTTATTTTTTCCTTTCTCTCTGCGAAATTCCGTGTCAATTTCATAATTATAGTATTACTTTTAGTCTCGGCCATTTTCATAAAATATTCCGGGGCTCTGTGTAGTCTCTGGCAAATTCCGTGTCAGTTTCGGAATTTAAGTATTACTTTTAATCTCGGGCAATGGGCGCCATCTTTGGTCAACATGATTGTGTGTTGATCAGTAAGGATGTGTGTTGGTCGCTATGTGTAGGTGTTGGTTAGTACATGTGGGTGATAGTAGGACTGCGTGTTGGTAAGTAGGTGTAAGTGTTGGTCAGAATATGTGCGTGTTGGTCAGTCGGTGTGTGAGCTTGTACCCAGAGTGACCCACAAGGTTAAATTCTCCTCTCACTACATAGTGTAATCTAATGTTAAACCTACGGACGTTTTTACTGTCAAATACCCCCCGTGCCATTTTTCAAGAGGGCGGCTTAATGTTAATTCCCGTAACCGCCATAGTGTCATTTGTGTTAACGCCATAGTGTCGTCATTAACTACTTGCGTCTTTCATTACAAATTCTTTTGCATTCCTTGTTGATGTTTCATTCATGGATGTTTACAAACCGTCATCCAAAGAAAATATTTACGAACTTCCATTACGTAGTAAACTAAGCATTCCCTGAACGAGTTGTCTGTAATTAGCTTGATCTGTTGTAAAAAAAAAAAAAAAAATCCCTTTTAGGTCGGCAGCAAACTGAATAGCACAATTACATCAACGGCGATCATACTTTTTGTGGTGTCAAAGGAAATTACGATTGGTCTTTGAAAGTGTTATAGTTATATGATGCCGATGCATATTTTCCATTGACCTTTGCTAGATAATCACTATAAGTTTTAAATCTGTGTACAAATTATCACTTACTAATGATCTTTCCCTTTGATTCATCCGATACATTTAAAAGTTTAGACATGTCCTCTTTTAGCACAATAGACCTAGTGACAAGTTTGCCAAGCTAATTAGATGGAGTGTCAAAATTACATCTGAGAATTTCAACGCAACTCGTTTACAACACCCGTCTCAGAGCATCCGCCTAGACATCATTCCTTATAGCTCTGCAGTTGACATGTTGATGTAAACCCTTCTCTAACAAATGGGTTCCTACATAGGCTCTGATTTAGCAGAGGATTATATTCTGAATAAGGCGAGAGTCGTCTCGTATCCCGCTGTTTTAGACACGACTTAAAGCCATAAATCTGGCCTTGGTGAAACATTCTACGGATGCAATTTTGTATGTAATATCCGCCACTGTCTTTCTCGTTCTTCTTTTAGAATTGCGTGAAACTACGTCAGTTTCTACTTGCTAATGACTCTATTTGTAATTGTTATAATCGTCTTTACGCTAAACTGGTGTTGCTAAAAATGATGGCTACAAAATTCTTCTTTGTATTAAACTGGTTTACTCCAAAAATGGCGGCCAAAAATAAGCAAAACTCTAACTTTTCTTAAAAGACATTTCGCTGAGTTGTAATGAAGATAAAAGGAAATAATTACAAATATTAAGTGAATACGCTACAAAGATAAAAAAAATCTGGACTATGTAGAGTTTTTCTTTGTCCCACGACCTATCGTGGCTGTACTAGTTATATCCGACTTGTAGTTGCTTCAGTCTTCTTTACTATTAGAAGCCATAATTGTAACATACTGATTAGACCGGGTTAGCACACTGTTCCAGGTGGATGAAAACTTTTGGTGTACTCTGGTTTTATCGTTAATCTTGCCTTAATATTCTCCAATTCTTTCATCAGAATATTTCTGAAAATTAATCTCGGAGAATTTTCGGAATACATGTCAACTTAAATATTTGCCATTAATATTTAGTCCTAAAACAACAACAACAACAACAACAACAGCAACAAATCATATAGAAGGATTTAATTTCTCGTCAAAGACGTAAAGACAGAAAAGCAGAGCCACTCACCTCTTCGAGTGAGCCAAATAGCAGTTCCTGATTGGTCGAATTCCACTAATGATGTAATAGTAAAATAACCAATACAAACATTACAGCGACATAGAAACAAATTATTAAGTGGAGTAGGTTTTCGTTGTAACATGCAAAGACGGAAAACTATATGCACAACTAACTGTACTCAATAGATTCGTCCACTTAACATTTGATCTCGCCATCAAATCGTGGTCGAATAGTACAGTGCTGTAGTTGGCTGTAGTTGTAGTTACTGTAGTTATAAATACTAACAGAAAGGGCTGATACTCTAAAGAATCATGTACTCTAGCTTTGCGATGAGCTGACTGGGGAGTTTCCAAGGGACAGCATAGTGCTAGTTACATGTAACAGGAAAATGTTCTTCCAGACATTTTGTACTCACTTTGTAATTACGACTGTAATTAGAAAACTTTGTATGTGCAGAATGCTACAAACACGCCCCGGGTAAATAGGTTTTCCATTTCAGAACAAAATTGTGTAACTTTAAGTTGAGTGAGAGAGAAATCCAATCCACAGTGTAACTAAGATAAATAAGAAACTATATTCACTATATTACAAAATAACCTAAATTCATAAGTCCACGGGTCATTTTCCAGTCAGTTTTGCCAAGAGAGGAATAATAGCATATCGAAAATTGCGCTAAATATATATGATGAAAAAAGGTGTTACTTTTTTTTCTTGGAAAGATTGATATTTGCCTGATTGCCTCAAACGAGAATACGTTTGATTATAAAATGTGATGATGTTAAAACTCTTTGATGCTCTAGAGCGACTCCAGCCAAGTTTTGACCTCCGCCCAATGATGCAGGACAAGGCTCTACCTGGATGACCGGAAACGTCAATACTAGCATCAGTTCCGCCATTTTATTTTTAGGGAATTAACTATATGGTTATTTTAGAGCTTTGCAATTTGATCAACACTCTACAGCCACTTATGCCATATTTTGGTGATTGTCTGGAGTGGAGCCATGTAGCCCATTGTTGCAAGAGCAATGGCTTACAAAATGGGACTTAAGGCTATTGGTGCTAATGTCAATTTGAGTGTAATAGCATTCTGTCAGTTAGATTGGCTGCGTCAAATTTCATGTCAACCAAGTCACTGATGACACGTGCTTTATGGATCTCATGTCATCCAATAACTACTTAGATAACAAGATGAATGGTTCACCGTCTATAGATGTGCATTGGACGCATTGTCAGGAGCATTTGCCCAAGTGTGCTTATTAAAACAGCTTGATACTCGTACACTAGAAAATCTTACCGAGCAGTATATATTGAAGCTTCGTCCATCTTTTGTGGCGAGTTATGCTGTTGAACTTTCCGTTATCGACAATCGCGTATTAAAACCCACACTAATATAGGACTATCGCTTAATTGGCCACTTTAATCGGTGTTTATGACACTTTATATCGTGGTCTAAATGTAATTTACTCTGCTACCTATTGTGATCTATATATTATCCTCAGGTAGGGGTAAATAGAGAGCACAATCGAAATACAGTTCCCTCGGACTGTCAGACGTTATTATCCTCAGGTAGGAGTAAATAGAGAGCGCGATCGGAATACATTTCCCTTTCGGACTGTCAGATCTTATTATCCTCTGGTAGGGGTAAGCAGAGAGCACAATCGAAATACATTTTCCTCTCAGAGTGTCCGATCTTATTATCCTTGGGTATGGGCAAATAGAGTGCGATCGGAATTAAGTTCCCTATCGGACTATCAGATCTTATCCTCGGGTAGGGGGAAATTGAGAGCACATTCTGAAAACAGTTCCCTCTCAGACTGTCAGATCTTATTATCTTCGGGTAGGGGTAAATAGAGAGCACCATCGGAATACAATTCCCCCTCAGACTGTCAGATCATTATTACGTTGAATTTTTCATCTTTACATTTGTAACAATAGGATTGTTGACACCACGTTGATTCAAATCTCTGATACTTACTCACCTAGAAATAGTGTAGTGTGGATATGTCTACAATCTGAACTGATTTGATAGATTTGTAATTACAAGTACAACGTACAGTTTGCGGACGATATTTGTGATTACAAGTACAACGTACGGTTTGCAGGTTTGCAGACGATATTTGTGATTACAAGTACAATGTACGGTTTGCAGACGATATTTGTGATTACAAGTACAACGTACGGTTTGCAGGTTTGCAGACGATATTTGTGATTACAAGTACAACGTACGGTTTGCGGGTTTGCAGACGATATTTGTGATTACAAGTACAACGTACGGTCTGCAGACGATATTTGTGATTACAAGCACAACGTACGGTCTGCAGATTAGAAAATGTATATCTGCCTAATGTTGCCATCCATCTGGTTGCCTGGAAAAATGTTCTACGAAAATGTTGACTCTTAACAAAAGAGCAATTACACAGTATCGGAACCGGTGCGACTGTGTCATTTTTCCGTTAATCTGTGGGATTAATTTTGTTTTATTTTGGTACACTGTGCGGCAGATTCGTCTTGTTTCCATTAATTTTTGTGAGAATTTGTCGTTTCTTTTCCTATCGATTGTCATTAACATCGGAAAACGTCGTACACATCTACAGCAGTAAGAGAATACAGGCACATGGATTCTGATACTGTGAAGTATATTTTTTTGTCTGTCTGTCGTCTCTCTGCAAATCATTTCTGTTCAGTTCATGGCCTTTTCATATACATGCACCATCGTCTGATCGTATTTATAAATAGTCTTTTAAAACGTTGTAGACACTTACAGTTGTTGTCGTTATATATATATATATATATATATATATATATATATATATATATATATATATATATATATATATATATATATATATATGGTTATGATTTTAGTATCCCTCTTACTAAAACAGACACGATGGTTCGTATCCGTGTCACAAAAGTGAAAAGTGCATGTACATATCCATTTTATTGAGTTACTTTTTTGGTGTGAATATATTACCAGTTCTAATAAAAAAATGAATAACTCGCAGTTCCATCTAACAATGACTACATGCTGTTTTATATATGCATATTATATATGAGCTTTCATAGTGATAATCGTATCTTTATAATGTTTATATTACTCCTATTATTCATGGGACAGATGTCTTTTAAAAAATAATGTTTTCAAACGATTTTGCCTGGTAAGGGCAGGTTTAAATTTTTGTTCTGCTTAGTACAGTATGGTGTGGGAGAAAATTAATGCTTTGATATGTAGGGATGCCCCTTGAGACATGTTTCATAAATAATGGTGCTCTTAATGACATTTTCATTAAATCTTTGCATTATTATTCTCCTAAGTATGTTTTAGTTTATAGTGGCATATATTTGATAGTGGCATATAGATATCCGTCTCATTACTACTACTACTGGTACTGCAACTACTATCACTACTTTGCAATTGCTGCCACTATGCCACTACCACTACCACCCCGGTCGCATAATGCCGTGATCGATTCCATAAAACGTTGAATACTTATTAAATAGATTGGAGAATTAAAAACTTGTATGCGTCTGAAAGATAATAACTCTTTCACAGCTTGTCAATATATTCACAGTTAAGCAATTCTATTGTATTTTAGGAGTCCAAAATTAATAATATGTGTTGCTGCCTCATACTGAAATCTCATCTTCATTTACTGGAAATTAATCCGTTTCAAATGTCCTTCCTGTTCGATCGATTACTCTTTTCAATTCATTTCATCAGCAATATGAGATCACACCCGATATATATATATATATATATATATATATATATATATATATATATATATATATATATATATATATATATATATATACCGCATTAACTCCGCATAATGAGCACTGAACTGTGAACAGCAAGTTGATTCATATCTGTCCATTTGATTTGGGTGAGCTTTATACACAGGTAAATACTGTAAAAATCACCTCTTACCCGAAGCAATTTTGCATACCTGAGAAATTATATCCAATCCAACAAATCACAGTATTATTAAATTCGCACTCTGTGCCTTGTGCGATTCAATAAATGTATTACATGGACTATTTCATACATACTGGACCATTTATCTTTCACTAATGAAGCTAAAGACGGTCATTTTGAATGCAAGGTTTCATATCACTTTGTAGGTTTTAGAGTCTGGTACATTTCGTGGCACGTTATTCGTGCTTTTTATTAACCAGATACATTTTGAGGAAGTGCTCGAAAGCTAAACCAATATACTGGTTTGTCAGACGGTACTCACTGTACGTGTGTACAACATGATTGGTCGTCACGTGCTGCTCAATAGACTCGAATTCAACATTGATTCATCAAAGTTGCTAAAGATAACTGAAGATACTGTAATAAGCCTGTTTGGAGTAATTTTCTTTATAAACTATACCAGAGACATCTATAGCACAGTAGCTTAATCACGCAGCCCCACGTGATGCCAATAAGAGTCTTTGATTAGTCGAACAGTTGCCAATCTCAGTGCTATTGACGTCTCTGACAACAAATTTTGTGACTGCCAGATAAGCAAATTGTGTATTAAAGAAACAAACCTTGTCAGAAAATCGTATAGGAATGACTATGTTTGTTTGAGTAAATAAACACTGTAAACACTCTCTTCGAAGGTGTACGGCTGCAATTACTGACAGCGATCAGAGAGTGAAACAGCCATACACCCCTGACTACATAGCTAGGAATCGTTCACCGTCCGTTTTTAAAAAGTGTAAGACAGTCGCTATCAGGTGTACATCACTTAATACTCATCAAGTATGTTCTACACTTGTAGTATAGCTTCACTATTTCTCCAGAAGATGAATTAATTTCGGATCCTTCGAGAAACTGTGGTGAAACACAGGCGCAAGAAGTCTAATTCACAATATTGTTAAATGCCTATAAAGAAAGGCGGTTATTAACGAAAAAGACGTGATTAGAATATTCCAAATTGCTTATTAATACTGAACAAGGTATATATCTACATATCCCTTCTTATACATTACAGATCTTCAGATCTTACACTATTTTAAAAATTCTTCCATATACATAACTTCAAAATGTTTGAGAATATGCAACGCCTGTCAGGGCTAGATATCAAAATTTGAGTCACTGTCCTCCAAAACTGACGTACACTCGCGTCCAACATTTTAAGGCGTATATTTGTGAGGGAGTGGTAAAAGGACTGTGGTGCGGTTATGCATTGCAATATCTGGCTCGCAGGGAATCATGTTTATGAACTACGAACACCATATACCCAGATCTGTCGGTGCAGTATGCGACGGTAGATCTAGATCTAGGTTGTTCGCAGTTAGGCACACGTTACTAGGCGATCAGTTACGGTATTTGATTTGTCCGATTGAGTAAAGAAATTTATCATTGTCCCAGTTTGTGCTTCAGCGAGTTCTTGGGCACCTGGGTACGAGTCGGGTACATCTTTGACACATTACTCGACAAAAAACAGGAGACAGCTCTTACTGACAATTTGGGAAACGTAATTTATTTATTTATTTCCACATAGGTAAAATTTATCGAACGGTGACATCGGGGCTAATAATTTTATTATTATATCATGTATATGTGAAGTCTGTATATACAGCAATATTGTTGAAACAAAAGGGAGGAGTCTTCCACATTAGACTGATTTCTCAACTTTTACCACGCGTAGCCTGATAAACGTACCACTGTTTATCTCAAGTATTCGATCTTTCATACAACGCAGTCTGCTCATACAACGCAGTCTGCTTATACAGCACAGTCTGCTTATACAACGCAGTGTCAATTTAAACAGCAAAATTTTACCTGTTCTTGCATTTTTTTATAGCTGGGGGGGGGGGATCAGCTCTTCTCGGTTATTTTCTGTTAAGTTCCAGAAGACGAATAACGACACTAATTAATAAGTGACGCTCTGCGGCAGCAACTGCTTTACTACAATCATGAAGACTGCTTTACGGCATTATGTGTGTGGTTCCGTTCTACAGTTTCATACTTTGTATAGGGTTTGATTTTTAAAGAAGAATAATTTCCCAGGTTTTCCTCACTGGTTATCCTGACTAATTATTTAAAATGACCTTGTATATCTTAGGTATTGTTAAAATAACTTTTAATTCCCTTTATTTTGGTGTATGATTGATGGTTATAATTTGGGTTATAGAGTATACAGCATGGCCCTACTTCAGATGTGCTCCTCTCAAAGGACTGCTAGCTCCGCTTGGTCATTTTCACTTCCTGGACTTAAAATATCAATCTGAATTTTTTTTAAAAAAATGTAATAGATTTGATTATTCACTTATTGCAAAATTCATTTTAATAACTGCTAAATTTAGTATATTTTAGACTATTTCAGGCTCATTTTTTCGAGCTAATGGGAGCAATCATTTTGATCAGTTGTCTGCTTTAGATAGTGCATAATTTCCATAATTACCACATGTATAGAAATTTCAGTCACAGTACATGAAAGTTGCATTAAGGTATGCCAACATTCTCTCCACTGTGTAAGTTGCCAATGCAAACAACTTCACCTTGCACCGGTCCTTGTCTCATAAGTACAAAACAACTACAGAGAAGAACCCGCGAAGACTAATCAGTCGGTTATAGACATGAAATGACAAAGTCATGTGGCATAATTAAAAATACTACGCAAAGAAAATTAGAATGAAAGAGGCATCTAGTCAAAAGGGTTGGAATCTTCTGGTTTTAAACCTAAAAGACTATTTTTAATACCCTTGTCAATTGTCGAAATTAACACAGGACAGGAAGTGCCATCTTCCATTCCAAATGAATCGGTTGACGTCGGTCATGTCATGGAGTTATATGTATCTTCGGTGGTTACTTCTGCCCCCAAAACCATAACCAGTTGTGTGTCTGCATGTAAAAAAGAACCTTGTTCAAGGTTAAATTCGGAAATGGAGAAGGCTCGGGTGCTGTGTAACTGTTTTCCTAGGGTTCAGTAGCTAATATACTAAGCACTGCTCATTCCATCATCCACAGTAGGGGTAGAACTGTCAGTTTGAATGATATCTGCATCAATTTTAGAGCCAGGCTGGAACAGGAGCACTTGGATGCAATTGTCAGAGTGTGCAGAGACGGATAAGAGAATCTGACTCATGCAATCTTAACATTGTTGTCAGTGTGTTAAAAAACCAGAAAGAAAGAAAAATGAAACAAATTATGAAATGTTGAAGCAATTAACATAAAATAAATGACAAGAAGACACAGAGTCTTTAATTTTTTTTTTATTTCAAAATTCCAAATTTAGCTTTTTGTACTCGCTGCTTTTTCCATTTCTATGGGCCCCGGGCCCCACTTCCAAAAATGGTAAGAAAATCCCCATGATATGTGATACTAAAATGTTCGCATCATTTTCCTTTTTCTAATTTGCCAGTCACTGACATGTTCGTTCAAACTTTACGACCACATCCTTTTTAAAAGGACACGTGTTTGCCATTAAATAAAGCTAGCCCATTTTCCTACTTTTCACTGACCCACGAACATGGTCGCTTCGTCTGCCCATGATTATGTAATGCACTGAATGAAATACTGCATGCAAATTGGCAAAGATAAAATGACGTACCATCGCATTTTGTCATGGCGATTTCTCTAATTGATGTGCATTTTTTGTGTGTCTGCATATACTAAATGTATACGCAAAATGTGCATATTTTATGGTTGGAAAATGTAGTAATATTTTGTATTCAGATTTTCAGAAATCTATGGGAAAGGGGGATCTGGCCTGTTCTTTGACCTGACTAGAAACTGGCGTCGCTAATCAAACTTTCGAGTACTCGAGTCGAATCTGCCATTTCGGGACGTAGAGTCCAAAATTTGGTACCCGTTGCATCTCTTGTCCCCATACTAATCGCACAGATTTTGTTTATTTGTGGTGTAAAAGAAACAAAAATCACTGAAAGAATTAGTTCAGTACCACAGTCTTTAGCTTTTCAAAAGGTTTCCTCTCGATCAGATAAAATAGTTCTATTTTTTAAAAATTAAAATTGCAGAAAATATTTCGAATTCTTATTTTCAGTATCGCATAAATGAATTCGTATTCCAAGGTCACTATCTGAAATATTGTAAACAAATTAGTATGAGCGTCGCGTTGTATTTGTATTGTTCAAAACAATGAGCGAATTTTTTAAATCTATCGATTGTTATCAAAGACCTTGTTTATTTTCATTACCTTTTCTTACCCTGATAAATTCGTATTCATTTTGCAAGTTCCACAGTATTTTATCCAAAAGAAAAATAATTCATTATCCTTATCCATCATGGTAAATAAGGCTGAGTCACCCATTTTGCTTTTCTTCATAAAATAATGAAATAAATCCAGGTATTTCACTTCTATGTAAAATCCTTGTTGATGCGTATTGATTCACGACCGACAAAAATTGTGTAAAGTCACCTTAAGAACAGGTGTTTAGAGTAAACATACGATCTCCTTGTCACTAGAAATTTTCACCTGAAATCTGAACGCGTTGTTTAGTACACAAAACAGTCGAAAAGATTTGGGGCGACACTTCAAGGAGCACTGCTCTATACATTTGGATAAATTTTACTTTGCGTTTGTTTGTTTGTTTTTTTTCTGTTTGATTCACAGTGTTGAAATATCGTGAAATTAAGATTGTGTTCAGTAGTGTAAACAGGCCGAAAATCGCATCTAAAGAAGGTCAAGCTTAAACATACGTAGAGGTTTCCCCGTCTAAAAACCGAGCTTGACTACGAGTAACATGGTCACGTGACGCTTCAAAGTGTAGTCCGAGGCGCACATAGCAGGTACACCTCGAGATGCTTTCACGTTAATTTCTGTAATAATAAAATACTATTTACTGCCCTCGCTGACGTAATGAAATAGTTTTAATGCCCAGTAATGTATTCTCGTAGGAGTAAAGCAGTTTTGATCTGCTATTTTGGATCAATAGATAACGCAAGTCACTTGTTGTGTAATTGGGTCTCTCTCTATCCCTCTCTCTCTCTCTCTCTCTCTCGTACTGTAGTTAGATATATCCAGCGATCATAATTGCTTTGGCAAAGTACGCCAGACACTCTTTATCGCATGTAACTGAGTTTCCTTGACAATGTTGCACATATGGTCGTGCAATTTCGTGTGTGAATTCACATCTATCACCTAATTTAACACCCATATAAAATAAATAGTCGTTTTTGAATCATGTACTGGACAGGCAAAGCAGGCGAACATGATTTAACAGAATTTTTTGTTTATTCTTAACACGTATCTTCGCATTTGTATTCAATAAGCGTGAAAGAAGAGAAAAACTTTTATTATTTGGATTGATTTCATGTATGGGAAATACAGTAAAAACTGTTTCATGCAATGTTTCACTTGCATCCTCTTTGGTATCAATTTTATTCTTGTAATATACTTACTTTGATACTTTCTTCCTAACCGAAGTAAATCCCGGTACAGTGAAGCGATTGGTTTCAATATATTTTGGCTACCATTTAACGCATTGTGTTGCAGCTAGCACGTTGTTTCTTTAACGAAACGAATATATGCATACGCAGAGTAACATCATTGATATCTTATTGTATGGCCTTAATCAGTGGATTTATAGTCACACTCAAGGATCCGTTTTATCGTTTTTGGCGGCAGCATCTCGTCATCGTGTAATATACATATTTGTTTCATCAAAGAAAAATATCCATTAGTTCTGACCCACATCGGTATTCCTCGGTGACCATCGTTCCTTGATATGATATAGCCAATAATGTGTTAAAGGTACCGTTAAAACCAACAAAAACAAAGCCAAAAAAATAAAAAATAAAAAATAAACGTATTGACATTGAGACCACGCTTGATTTTCACTGGGATTAACTTTGGTGGGGGAAAAAAAAGGCATCATAGTAAGTATAGCATTATTACAGCAATAAGACTCCTAAATTATGCGATAGTGTCAATATAGGTTGCCAACTGTGTTAGATATTCTTGAAAATTGGCCTACAACTTACCCGGCGAACAGTGCTATGGAGAGTTGTATATTAGGGCAGTAAGACGCCCCCCCCCCCCTTTAGAACCATCAGTTTGACGTCTTTCATTGTAGGATTATTGTCAATGGGGCGCATTTTGTATTACCGAATATGCATACTATCAAAATAAAACATGGAACCGTGTTTACAGACTCGTGTCAGTACATTCCGTTGATCTGATCAGTTGTGCCATCAACGATATATAGTTGCATTTCATGCTAGACTCAGTACGGAATGGGTGCGTGCAAGCATACAGTATAAAGGAACTCGTGTCCCGACAGAATTATGCGAACTCGGGTAATTGTAAGATATATATATATATATATATATATATATATCTTGATATCGCGGTGAGTACGGCGAATAAATACAAATCGGTGATTCTGTCTACTCAAATACTTGACACATCTGTGGTTTTCAAATGCTGACAATAAGATTAATAAATTGCCAGGTGTTTCAGACATTTTCTGTGGGCAAAAGTGAATACGACAATTCAGAAAATTCTCCCCCGGCGTAATTTAATTACAATACTTTTCTTAATGAAAGTATCAATACTTAGGTATGTATCTGTATGAAAAGACGAATCGACTTGAAAAACTTTATCTATCCATAGCGAAGGTGCTTTCACGCCCCTTGCAGTGTTATGAATTGACTCCGTTCTCTGCCATGTGATAGGCTGCCAACAATCACCAGACACTGATTTAGAATTTGTTTTACAGCATCACAATAACAAGCCCACCCCCACCCCTACCCTGTGACTCCAGGCTTAAGGTGAAATTTGCAACATCTCCGATTAGAAGTTCAAGTAATGCAATCGCAAAACCTTTATGCACCCATACAGAAGCCTCAGTAGTCAAACAAAGCATATGGCAGACTTCAGAGCTGTCCCCTGAAATTCAAAATCTGTACCTTCTTAAATTTCTGTATTTTGTCTTCGACATCGTGTTTTAATCAGCCGTTATTTAGCGTCATGGTCATATGATGTAAGGGCAGCGGATCTTACTAACAATGAAGACGATTTTTTAAAAAAATGTTATCATTATTTGGGGGTGGGAGTTTGTCGGGGGGGGGGGGAATTGAAATGCGTAGAAAGCAAGAACAGTGAATGCTTAACACGTAAAGTGAATTTGCTCAATATAAAATCATGGATTATCTGTTGTGTTCTCGTTTTGTTTTTGTCTAGGTCAACTTTGCTCAATATAAAATCATGAATTATCTGTTGTGTTCTCATTTTGTACGGTCTAGGTCAACTTAGCTCAATATAAAATCATGGATTATCTGTTGTGTTCTTATTTTGTACGGTCTAGGTCAACTTCGCTCAATATGAAATCATGGATTATCTGTTGTGTTCTTATTTTGTACGGTCTAGGTCAACTTCGCTCAATAAAAAATCATGTTGTGTTCTCATTTTGTACGGTCTAGCTCAACTTCGCTCGCAAAGGGTAGCTGACACACTTAGTTCCACATCGACGATAAACGATGTGGATCGACGACCCTTAACTAGCGAAGATGGGGCTAGATTTTCTGGCGCAATGTGAAGAGGCTAATACAAGAGAACTACGTGCTACCTAAATCCAGATGTTTTCTTGATGAAATCCGTTGCCTTGGAGACAGAGAGGAGGAAACTAGAATTATAAGAATTAAATGATGATAGTTGCGTATTTATCAAAGTGTAAATTTTAAATAATCACTCAGAAAGTTCACATAAAGTCATTGATTTTGTGAGTGATTAGGTAAAATGTACACTTTGATAAATACCGAACCATGATAATTTACACACACAAATGTGTGTGTGTGTGTGTGTGTGTGTATGTGCGCGCGCGCCAATGTAAACTTCGGACAAGACCACAAATGAAGTCCTATACAACTGCAAAGGCAAGTGCGGCCTAATCTGCGAACGTATGTCCGACACCAAGAGTTGGCTTTACTATCAATCAGAAGTTAGGCTGTCGAGCCAAAAAATGTCAGCTGTCCCCTGAAATTCAAAATCTGTACCATTCAGTATGTTAGCAAAACCACTGATTTCACACAAACCACATTTATAACAAAATCAACGCTAAACTCACCAACCAATACAACTCAACTGAACATTAGAGATGCTACCGACTGAGTCTAATCTGGTGTGGACCAATATTGAATGCACACGTAAGGAATAAAACTATATACTGTAACCGAAAACTGATTGTGAATTTGGCCTAAATTAATTGTGTGTGTGTGTGGGGGGGGGGGGGGGGGGGGGGGGGTAACAGTACTATTAACACATTGTTGGTTATATCATTTTGAGGAAATGAGAGCTAAGTGCTTTTCCCAAGGACATACCAGGGCAGCCGACCCGGGCTGGCCTGGGCGGGTATCGAACCAGAGATCCTTGGATTACGAGTCCAACCCAAAACCAACTGAGGTACACATGGCTCTAACCTTCCAAATGCAATCTTCAGCCAGGCATCAGATTATCACCCGTATACAGATCTTGCGAAAAAGTAAAATTTCTTAACTATTTATATGACTACTACTACTACTACTTATTATTATTATTATTATTATTATCTCTTGTTTAGTATCCCGCTACAACGTCTCATGACACATTTCCGTTACTGCCTTCTCGACACATTACTTTACGGGGATATAACATCTTTAATACATACTGTAGTATCTAGTCTTAGATGCAGTGGCGGCGCGAGGGTTCGAGGCACCCGGGGGCAAAGTTCTTTAGTGGCGCTCCTAGTTTGCCACAGAGAACAGTTTTTATGTCAGTTGCCAACCCCAAGCCCCCTTTACGCCCCGGTTACAGCTATACAAATTCTTTTTTACTCCTGACGGCGCCCCCCCCCCCCCTCGCCCGGCGCCTGGGGGCAATCCCCCAGGCCCCCTCCCCGTCGCGCCGCCACTGCTTAGATGGCGTTGCGTTTCGCCACGCATGGTTTTCGTTCATTGTCCTTAGCCTGGAATTAGGTCAAAACAATTTGGTTCTCCATACGATATACACGTAATTATACAAATCATCCATCTTTGATTATTCGTATAAAATTTTGCTATTTTGTCAATAAGACTAAATAGGCCTGTAGTTTAGTCATTTAAAGACTCTTTTCCAACTGTTTCTTCTTTCAACTTTTTAACTATTATTTAGATCCCCTCTGTCATTCAGACATGTAATAGTCCAGATTTTCTCTCAGCTTCGTGTTTAGTGTTTTTTTTGCAGTAAGTTGATTCTTCCCCTGACGAAGAGTTTGATTATCTCGTAACTTTGAGAACTGTCTTTTTTTAATTGCCCTGTTATCAGTGTGTGCGTGTATATACACACACACACACACACACACACACACACACACACACACACACACACACACACACTATATATATATATATATATATATATATATATATATATATATATATATATATATATATATATATATATGTATGTTTATATGTACTTACGAGTTGTATCGAATAGCTTAGACCCCGATCTTCCAGTGTAGTATGAGACAGGAACTCAGGCCATGTGTTTTTGCCAGTTCAGGGGTGTGTTCTGTACGAGTAAATGCGGTACGGGGCGTCATGTCATTCTGTTTTGTATTTATTTAGAATCTTTATACTGGACGGCAAAATTGAATTTTAAAAAGACACGGAACATTGCCTCTTATTGTCATATCTTCACGGCGACTTTTGTCCGAAATGCGAGGGTCAACGACCACAACTGTCATCCTGGGAACTGTTTGTAGATCCATAATTTAACAGTGTCAGCAAGTTCAAATCATGATCCATTTTAAACTGGACTTCTGTGTTTGTTATTTACAGCATGGATCTTAAGTTTGAGTTACATTAATTTGAATATGTTTCAGTATATCAATTTGATAAGGGTAGATAACACTCCAGTATTGTTATTATTTTTTTTACGCACGTATTCACCACAATAAGAAATTAGATACAGGTGTAAAGCAATCTACAAGATTATTTTAATAAAGGAAACACATTTTGCACGACAATGTATCCGAATCTCAGTTTATTATTTATTTCAACGTACCTCAATTCTTCGTCTCTTTCAGGTCACCAATTGTTCAAGGGTCACCGATTTTCACAACATTACCTCCTTAGAAAGGCCGGGACCCGGGTGATTGACGGTTCCTCGATGTTTATCACTGTGGGGACGAAGTAGGATGCCGAAGTGTCCAAGTGCGAACTATCAGAATTGTCACCCGGAATTTATATATCATATCAGATCCCGAAATCTGAGAGTAGGCCGATAAACTTGACGAGACATAATAAAAATAGACGGTCCTTTTATATCGATTAGCAAGCATGTGACAGAAGATAATATTGTGCTACTTTGAATATGAATTCCATTGTGCTTGATTCCAGAAGATTACCTAATCGTAACTAATTAGGAACGTTACTGTGGGTATCGACGTGTTCAGAGGTGATGTTATGATTAACTCCAACATTTGTTTAAATTCCACAGTCTGGAAGCAGAATAATCACAATGAAGAGAAGCTACCTGATACCTAGCTGTATAAAAGATATTATATCTGTTACTCAAATATATAAAAAAAATGTAAAAGGATTGCAGAAATGATTCATTCCAAAATCAAGTTATATAATGTTTAATTCCCCCTCCTCAGTGTTGACATTCTTCGAAAAGGAGATTAATAATGAAGTTGTAATGGAGCATTCCGTCGATGTGATATTGTCCACATTCTGATTCTAGCTGACTGTTTATTTTCAGGAATTGAGTTTTCGTGGAATGCTTTTTATATAAAAAAAGTAGTTGATGATCTGTTTTTGCTGAATAGTATTCTTTGTTGGATGCATATTCCGTTCCCATGAGTTGTAGTCTTTTCTGTCACGATGTATTATTGTTAAGTTTTATATCGGAAAAACAATGTATACCTTTCAGCGGAAAGAACAATAAACACGGAAAGCGTTCTGCACGTGCATTGCGTGGATCCCTGCCATGGGGACGCTGTACATGCTGATTGGGTCAATACTGTTCGTAGTAGAGACAGCTCTACAGATCAGTTCCATCGCTCAGCACCGGGGTTTGTCAGAGGTTCTTTTCATTCTGCTGTTAACAATTGTCGTTGCGCCTATTATTGTTGTCAACTTCATCTCCGCCACGTTGGTCACAATCACACAGGATTTCACTGACAAGACATGTGGACGGACGATTTGTATTGTATTCCATTCCTTCCAGCTCGGGTTGGTGTGGAGAAGTTTAAAATTAGTGATTCTTTTCGAAGAACGTGATTTGGTGGAGTACTTAAACTTGAAGCTGATTCATACAGGATTTCAGAGTCTTCCTTTCGTGATTGTTTTGTCATACAGTGTGTTAATACATCAAAGCGAGAGCGCACTTCTTATAGTAACCATCATCATCACCATGCTGTCCAGTGCGGTTTCACTGGGGACCTATTTTTATGGAACCTCACTCTACGAGTCTGAGGACTTTGAGAAGACAAGTATCAGACTCAAAAGAACTTCGGGAGTATTGCTCCTTATGACCAGTACTCTTCTAGTGCTCATAGCACGATGCTCTTCCATAGTTCTTTTCACTCTAGCTGAGCCGTATTGGTTAGGTCTTCCATTAGGAGTACACTATATTGCATATTTTCTGTGTACAACACTACATTTGAAATCCAAAGGCAAATTGACGTGTGTCAAACTGCTTCAAAGAGTTTATGTTTCTGTTATTAATATGTTTGATCTCATAGATCAGGGATTCAAGGGAGTGCAATGTAAATATGTATTGTTCTACACAGCGATGCTCCTTCAGAATATCGTGATGTGTGCAATATGGGTGTTAAATTCTAATACAGGGTACGTATTCAAATTGGGAACCATCACGCTTGTGCTCATGAGTTTTATAGTTGGGATGATAATTAAGCTTGCAAGCTGTGGTTGTATCCACGATGATCCTTCCGAAAATCTGATTGAGGATCCTGATGCAGATACTCGTATTCCAATGGATGGTGCAAACGCGACATCACAGGCAATCGAGGAACTCAATTCCATATCTGATCTTTCTAGTCCCTCCGTAGATCCATTTGAACGAATAGATATTGAAATCCCTAGGAAAGACAGACTTCGAACTCAAAGGCGGACTCATTCATCGGAAAGTAGTGCTACGTCTTCGAACAGGGACAGACGTGTAAATGTGAGTCAGATCATGGTCAGTGTTCACCATGACAACCAAGGTTACGTGGAGGACATTCCTTCTAAACCCACGAATTCTAGTAGTTCAAGTACAAGCAGAAAGGATAGCACTATCACTGATTCTAATCTTAACTTTAAAGATTTTGAAAAAAGAAAACAGAAATTTTACTCGAAAAGTAAAAATATGCTAAAAGCAACCGATAGTTTAGGTGACATTGCTTCGTCCAATAGCAGGAATACTAACACAATTACAATGAGTGTAAAGAGCTACTACAATAATAGTTTTGAGGACCCATTCAGGGAACGTTTCAGGTGGCGGCAATCAAGAGGCCGTCGGCACTATCAAAATAGCAGACGACACGAAAGGTCAGAAGCCAGGACACCGATGTCAAAGATAGTTTATATTAATGGCAGCGCCACGCAGCTCCATGGATCGCAGTTGTATCCATTCCAAGAAAACGCTAGACAAAGTTCGCCATTGAGTGAACAGCAGATTCAGACTTCAAGGACCTCGGACATGTTTCACCCATGGAGACGTTCAATCAGTACGGCAGACTATGGCTCACATAGTGGCTACACGACGGATATCTCGAATTCGGATTACCTCAGTATCAATGACGGCACAATGGAAGATTCAAGCAATTGGTCTGAGTCTTCCGAAACCTCCGGTGCCATAACGTGGCCACCCTCCAATGCATTCAATGCACTCAATATGTATAGCTTGCCAAGTGATCAATTATCAACGACTGACAACATCATACATTGGTTAAGTACTCTAGATAAGCAAGATCAGGACGCGGAACAGAACAGTGTTCATGAAATGTCGGTTCAGAATGGAACTGATCCTCTTCAAAAATTCAGGGTAGATACAAAGAGAAGAGGGAGATTAAAACGATTATTTCCAAAACCGAAGGGTATGTTTCTAAAGTTTTGCAGTCTGAATTATAAACATAGACAAAAGACAAATAACAAAAATGGACCTTTTGAGCTTCCCGTGGTTCGGCAACCCAGTCATGTGGAGTCTGATGTAACTTCAGGTGACTCCTTAAAAAAATGGAATAATCACGGTGATCTGTCGGTGTCTGATGATCTGGGAGGAGCAGGAAGTATTGAGGCTCACGCAGACTTTGTGCAAGAATCAGTTGTCTAGTTTGACGTAGTTTGCGCTAATAAAACTTTCATTGCAGTACTCTATAGAACTGAGGGCCTTTCTGACAGGACCCCACTGCAGTATTTCTATTTGTGTCTGCATTCATCTTTTGGCATGTCAGCTTTGGCAGTATTACACAACTCAACCTTCTCGTACTCAAATTCAGACTCGGCTCACGATTCCAACATCTGATTGGCTAACGTCAAATCACTGACCAATGAAAATGTCGAGTCCATGATTGAACATGGGAATGGTTCTATAACAAAAGAACCTGCTCAACATTGGTATTTTCAGATTTCTAGAAAATAAAATAGGAATGAAATGGAGAACATTAACTCGCAGCATTCTTCGCGAGTTAACAAATCTAACGCATCATTGCAATAATGACAGAATAAAAATTCAAACCAGTTGTAATTGAAAGCAACCATCGCGTAGTAACTTTGGGACAGCATTATTCTTTAGCAAATCATGGTCTATAGCGTTAGACCTGTCTGTGATTTCAAGTAAACATCATAGACCTTGGTCAGCTTGCGTATTATGGGCCTATGCTGGTCGTCGTTGGGTGGAATGTTTATACATGTAAATACGGTAGTCTGGTTATTGTCTGTGATAGCATCACATCGAGTTGCTTCCCTTTCTGCAAGTGATTACCTCCCCACTGTAGGTATTTTACTGGACAATACATAATGAAAGAAATCATTGTTCATTTTTAGCTGATAATAATTATAATATAAAACTTCCTAGACCTATTCATTTTATATAAATGCAAAATTTTTATATCATTTGAAAAGTATTTCGTAAACACTATAAAAGCATAGTAAAATGTTTTTGCAGCCAGATACTGTATAGTAAGTAAAATATCTACTATTGGAATTTCAATTACGTTTATACTGGTCCCTTCTTTAGATCAACAACAAACCACTGAAATTAGAAACAAGATTTCTCATTTTAAAAAATAAAATAGAAAATCTGTATATACCACTGTGAAGAAGAGTAGAACACCAGTTATGCAATTAATATCCTACATTACATCTGATGTTACATGATTCTTACCATCTTTATTTTGTTTAACATGTTTGAAGTTGTACATTTTCAGTTATTGTACATGTGTCCATGTGCACTCGTAGTGTAAACCGTATACTCGCGTATAAACCGATAGCAACTGCAAACTGCATAAACCCATATCTGCCGGCGCATTATGCGACGGCAGATCTGGGTCTATGCAGTTTGTAAGGACTAATCAGTAGAACAAACAACATAGACCCTGATCTGCCGGCGCATCATGCGACGGCAGATCAGGGTCTGTGTTGTTTGCATTTGGATCCGGCTTATACGGTACTCGCATCAAATGAGTGGAATTGAAACGAATAACTTGACATTCGAATCGGAATACTTTTGTTTGAGAATATTCAAATAGAAAATTTGTATTTTCAAAAATAATATTCATTTCTTTACCAGGCGAGTTTAGCATCATTTTGCAAAAGAAACGAACCAGGCAAAATATATACTATGCAACGTTGAATTAGTTGACAAGGTAACGACCTCAAGCCTGTTAAATCGCCTTAATTCAAGCTTTGACTCACAAGGTAATCATAATGACATATTTTTGTATATAGTCACATTGCTTACAACATCGTTATTTGTATCCACTGTCGTTCAAACACTCTCGAAATGATAAACTGTAATACGGAAAGTTGATGAAGAGCATGATATAGAATAGAAGTCATCCCAAAAGTCAACATAACCTTTATGTAGCTATGAACCTGAGCTCCGAAAAAAATTGTGAACTGTTGACGGACATGCGTTCCGTCAGGAGCAGTTGTAGTCAGTGTGGCATTACCCAGGTTCTGCACTGTTCATTCTACAGATAATTACAAGCGAAAAGTGTTGACGCTGTTCATGATGCGTCATATCAGGGTCTACTCTGCTGGTTCTACACATAATTACAAGCGCAAAGTGTTTACGCTGATTACAAGACGTTAGATCACGGTCAACGCTGTTCATTCTACACATAATTACAATCGAAAAGCGTTGACGCTCTTTACAAGACGACATTTCTGGGTTTACACTGTTCGCATTTGGATTAGAGTTGTAAAAGAATAAATATAGATAAATATATATGTATTATATACATGTGAATTTCATGGTCATTTTTAACACATTAGCTCAAAGCACTGCCATTTCATTGGACTCGTGATATATCAAACACATATGGATGTGAAATAAAACACAATAAGTTGTAAACAAGGATGTTCTATTGTAATTGTGTCAAATAATTCTTTTGTATACGAATGCACGATAAACTCAAATTGTAACGTTCGATGCCTCTGTACGTTTACAGACTCTCTGATTACCTTCGTACCTTCAAACGAAGGCGAGGTGAAAGGTTGAGTGGGCAAGTCAACCGCGTGCTTTCTGGTATAAAATATTTCTTTCGTGCTTTTGTTGATGCGGGGAAACTCTTCATCACACTTGAAACTGATAAAAAAATTCTCATTTACTTGCACGTTGCTAGCATCAGGGTATGCGAACAAGTCAATAAAATTTAAATCTCCAATCTTATAGCAGGAAAAATGTAAACAGACGTAAACCAATAAAATAGGCTCGCCCATCAGAACTTTAATCTCGACATCGATTTCTAGTCGAATAGTATATAAACAGTCGCTATTTTGTCACATCCAGGAACTCGAATATTAACACAGGGGCTCGTATTGTAGCAACAATACAAACCCCTGTGAATATTAATTGGTCCACTTGAAACCAGGACCTCAGGGTCGACGTAATGGCTTTGGTCAGATACAAATCTATTTAAGTGTCACAACTCTGTCTAGTCCATCTTTAACATATTGTCAGAAAAAGGTTTAAAATGTTCTTTCCAGTTAACAAATCGGATTACAAGGATTCTCTCCAATCATTTCAAACCGTTGGTCATGCATTATCCAACAAAAAGTTGAGCTTATTCAGGAATAACATTCGAGCAGCTGGGTATATAAGTGGGGGATTTGGACTATGTTGAATAAGAAACATCAGAAGAGAAGCTAAGCCATGGGTAGTTTGGTATAAAATACTAGAGTGTTGGCTAAACAAGGCTGACTCTAGTGGACAATGAATATTGTCAATTTAATGTAAAGAGGGTCTTTAAATACTAACTTTGTCTACCTTTTCACAATGTGTGGAACGATAGGAAAGTACATGCACCCTCCATTTTGTTTGTTATTCTGTTTCTTTAGGTCTCTTTAGGGCTTTTTCTCTTCAAATTATATATATTATATATATATATATATATATATATATATATATATATATATGAGAAAAGACAGACAAAGTTAAAGGAAAATGCACTAATTTTTAATTTTAATTAAGTAGGTAACAAAGCTAGATGTAAGTACAAAGGGGCAGGGAGCTTGTCTTTAAGTAGAGAGTGTAGATGGTGGAAGGCTGTGCTGACATAGTTGTCACTGGAATCCCTGAAAATGGGGACATAACTATGTAAATCTTGCATTACATTACAGGCCAAAAGGGGACAAAAGAAACACATGCACGAACAACCGTGATTCCAAAGAGATATACATATGATTCAGATACTCAGTTTTTAAAAAAAATCGTTTTTCTTTAAATTTTACACAATTTCTTTTTACATATGTTGTCTGTAAATGATCAACTCATAATAGATTTGATCTGAAGAAATGCCAGCTAAAGAAATGCCAGTCCTTAACAATTATACAAATGAAGGGAAAAAAGCACGTGAACAACAAACGCATGACAAATACGCACACATGAAAGAGCACTGCTAAATTAACAAAGGGTGAAGAAACGAGCCAAAATGGGTCATGCCTGAGGAGGGAAGTACGAGTCTGATTTAAATATACTTTAGGCCTCGGGGACGGGAATAATGGAAACATGGCAACGGAAATCAAAATCAGTATGTCGCTTCAAAAATCAATATGAACAACATTCAAAATGACTTTTTTCCAAATTCTATTTTTTTAAAATATACCCACACAACTGGGGGGACAACATACAGATAATAGTCTTTCGAATTTGGGCCGGCAACAGGGTGGTTACCTCATATGCCTGCTAGTTTTTCACATAGTTTGGAATCTGGAGGTGTTCACACGAATAAAAAAAAAACGATGAGTGAAGCTAAGCCAGGGGTTGTTTGGTATAAAATACTAGAGATTTGCCTGACTAAGTTAACTCTAGTAGACAATGAATATTGTGGTTCTGTGATTTTGATCAGGGGGTTGTTTTTGGAGTTCGGATTGCCTGCGTATGACATGGATCACGGTAGCTACTGGATGTTCTGTGGTTATCTTCATAGATTTCTCGTACAGAATCGTACTTGCTTGGGTAAGACAAGAAATGTCAGTAACTCTGTGTTACACCCCGCCAAGCTTATGTATTGTGTGTGCGAGTGTGTGGAGGCGAAGAGCATCTAACAAGAATCAAAATAAATCATCCACCAGACTGGTGCAAACCCGACAAACGTCATATGGAAATGTAGCTTCAGGAATCCTGCTTAGTGGTTGCTTTGTAGCTCTGGAAATTGAAAACATTATGGCTCCTTTTCTAATGTTAATTAATTAAACATTGTTGATTGTTTGAACCGTTGTCTTAGTAAAAGAACTACCAGATTATTGTGTTGTGTAGATTTGTTTGTTGATCTTGGTAGGAGAGGTTCCAATCAACTTGCATAATTTATTGTGACAGGGCATATCTATCTATCTATCTATATTGTAGTCAACCCCTTGAATCTAGGAGTGAGCGGGTACGAACGCCAACATGTTACAATACTGCACACTGTTACTAACCCTTTGGGCATTGTATAGTCTTATAAAATACATTGAACACAATACAAAACAATTGGCTGGCAGCTATTATGCTAAGCTGTGTTTAACATATTGAACTGATAGTTTGTCAATCATAACAGCTGACATGGACTCGTCTGTATTTTTAAACGTGTGCCATATTACAGCTGTCGACCTATACCAGTAAACTGATATTAACTACACTAGTTCTTTGCGAGCGATATGTGGAACATACTAATTGTGTCTACATATCTCTTCAAATGGTGATGTATTATGCACAGGATTTATTTCTCAAATTTCCTCAATGTCTCAAACATTTTCTGAGATGTAATAAATTATATATCAACAATACTTGCTTATAAGTCGAGTCCAACTACAAACTGCACAGACCCAGATCTGCCATTGCATAATGCCCCGGCGGATCTGAGTCTATGCAGTTTGTTAGGGGTAATCATTAGAACAAACAACATAGACCCTGATCTGCTGGCGCATTATGTGAGGGCATATCAGGTTCTATGTTGTTTGCAGTTGGATTAGACTTATAAGCGAGTAGAGACGGAGATGAAATGTTCTCCGCGAAAGCTACAGCGTGTTCATTTTCTTTATAAATACAAAAATGTAACAAACAAATTCAGTGAGATTTTTTTTATATCCCATATACCATGGAGAGGCCACCACAAGTATACAGTGATGAAATTTGACTGACCCTCGTGACAGAACTGTAGAGTTACTGGCCAGACATGGAAAGTAACCAAGTTTCATGGCTCTATCTCGAAGGACATTCTAATTGAAGTACAGAAAATAAGAAGAAATTGATCAGTGCACACTGACCAGTGACCTTGAAGATAAAACCATGACTGTGATACACGGGATGCCATAATATAGAGAAAATTAAGTTTACCATGATTCATTCCAGAACTTCACACAGCTTTTAAGATACAAAGCAAAAACCAAAAGCAACCATAAAATATAAGCCTGTGACCCTGACCTTGAAGACTAAACCTCAACACATCTTCTAGTGACGATATACAATCATACGAAATTGTATCCACTGATCTTAACAAGTTGGAGAGCGGAAGGAAAAATATTACTGAAACCTAAAATATTGGCTTGACCTTGAAGATAGGACACCCAGTATGGTACACGATAATACGTTCTGAAAGAGGATAGAAGTATACCATGTTTAATTGTTTAATCCTAAACGGCTCTAGAGTTATAAAGAGGAAATTAAAAGTGTGAAGGAAAACTTAAAATATTGATTCGTGACCTTGACCTTGAATATAGGATTCCCGATGTGGCATGAGATACACCCACTAACGATGATGTGCAAGCATACCACGTTTTATCCATTAATCTTTAACAGCTTTGATGTTAAAGAGCGGAATGGAAAGTGTAATGGAGAGCTTAAATACTGGTCCATGAGTTTAACCTTGAGATTAGGACCCTCCAGTGTGTTATATGACACACCTTGTAATAATCATGTATATGTTTCGCCACTTTACCTCGAGCAGCTTTACAGTTATATAGTAGAATGGATTGAAAGTGTGAAGGAAGACAGGACGCTTAATGTGGTATACGTCACACCTACTCTTGATGATAAATAAATATACCAAGTATCATTCTTTTATTTCAAAACAGCACTAAAGTTATTCAGCGGAATGGAAAGTGTGGTGGAATATTGTTATTTGAATCTAAGCTTAAAGGTAAGACATCCAATTAAGTTCGCAACAAACCTTCATTCCTTACTCTCAAACGGCTTGAAAGTTAAAATAGCAGCAAGGAAAGTGTAATGGAAAACATAAAATATTCAGCCGTGACTTTAACCATGAAAAAAGGACCCACCATGTGGTACGCGACACACCTTCTACTGATAATGGAAAATTTCATCCCTAAATCTCGTTGCTTTAATGTTATATAGATGAAAGAAAAGTGTGACGGACGGACGAACGGTCCGACAAACTTAAACATACTGTCCCCCGCTTTCCGCGAAATGTCGGGGGAGAAAAATCAGTCGTTAATCAAGACCATTTCATGTCAATGTCAAGACGGGGTCAAACCCTACCACCACCCCTCCAACCGACATTGTGACCGCCATTTCTCGACTCTTGTGACAACCTCGGGTCTGATTTAGCGCGCTGTGACCAGAAATTTGTTTCATCCTTAAATCTTTTTGTTGGTGTACTGATGACGGTACTTTTATGAAGAAAAAAACAAACAAACAAAAAAAAAAAACAAACAAACAAACAAACAAAAAAAAAACAAACATTTCTCTTTAGAACTGAACTGAACCAAGGTCATCAGAACATTGGATTGGTGATTTATGCCGAACCATATTTCTGGCCACAAGCGCAAAGACGCACTCAAGCATGCAAAATGTTGATGTAGTCTAGCTCAACCAGACTCGGGTATGCCTTCGTGAGATCTCCGTTAAATTATGACAGAGACCTCACAGAGCCACGCAAGAGTCTGGTTCAGCGAGACTAGATAGATGTATGCAAAGCTACATACTGAAAATTCAGAAATTATTGCGACATAGAAATTAATGCGAAAAAAGATACACGAGCCTTATTATAAAAATTTCGTATTTTATTAACTATTTATCTATTTTTTAAAAACTATTTATTGTTTATTTATTTATTGAAATTTATCCACCGACCTATCGCATTAGTTTCAACTCGCGCTTCTGTTTGCCCACATACATGTCTGAATTCACAACAAATGAACACACAATCCCGATTCAAAAGCTTTATGCAATTAGTTTATTATTTTCACCAGACTCTCACTCCAAGTAGCAAGGACCGTAAATAATCTCGACAAAAACCACCTTGTACGGTGTAAAGGATTGTATAGGTTTCACATATAAACCACCTTGTACGGTGTAAAGGATTGTATAGGTTTCACACATAAACCACCTTGTACGGTGTAAAGGATTGTATAGGTTTCACATATAAACCACCTTGTACGGTGTAAAGGATTGTATAGGTTTCACATATAAACCACCTTGTACGGTGTAAAGGATTGTATAGGTTTCACACATAAACCACCTTGTACGGTGTAAAGGATTGTATAGGTTTCACACATAAACCACCTTGTACGGTGTAAAGGATTGTATAGGTTTCACACATAAACCACCTTGTACAGTGTAAAGGATTGTATAGGTTTCTCTGTCAATTTTGGAAAAGATAGGATTGAAACTAAAGGTAAGATAGATACTTAAAATTTCGCCCACCCTTCATTTACGAGAGGTGCATTGCGTGCAACATATATTTTTTTTAAAATTTAGTTTTCTATTCAATTGTCAAATGTAAGCGACAGTTTTCTTCTTTATAATAATGCGAGAAATACAGTAACTTTGCTATTTTAGGACAAAACAGGGTATCAGTTGTCATATCCCACAGGAAATTAAAAAAGTGCAATTGGAGAGTGTAAAAATGGATACCTTTATATACCGTGTATATTCAGGCAATCGTGCGCTTAACTGAAAACAGCGTAGACTGAAATCTGCTGTCTCATAATACACCGGAATCTCAGGATCTGCGATCATTCGCAACTTGGAGGTCGATCCTACGGATTATAACTCGAATGTATCCTGATAGCTGTTATTCGGACCACCTAGGCTATTTACGAAACAAGGATTGACCGAGGAGTTGATAATGCATCGAACTATTTTTTCATTCGCAACTTCTCGGTCAATCCTACAGTCAATCGAATCATAGAAATTGCCGAGGTGGTCCGAATAGATTGCGGTTTCTTTTAGAGAAGAAATTTCCCGTGAACAAAATGTATGATTTTTCTGTAAATTACTGTGTCGACATACATCTAAGGTATAATTTTGTCTCGCAGAAATAACCGAGGTGGTCCGAATGGATCTGCGCTGTGAGTTTTACTTAAAATTTCAAGCGAACAGCGTAGACTCTGATCTGTTATTTTCCATATTGAGATGGCTGATCTGTTATTTTCTACATTGAGATGGCTGATCAGGGTATGAGTTGTTTGCAGTTGGGTAAGTGTTTTATACAGGTACTAATGGCACAGTCATTTAAATATATATATTAGAAATGTTCTCAATGTTACATTTTATACAGGTACTAATGGCACAGTCATTTAAATACATATATTAGAAATGTTCTCAAGTTATACATTTTACTCATGTTACAATTATAGGTGTCAACTACAAGTACTGCACTGTTTAAGTTTTATATACTATCATTGCTTTATTTCCAAATTCATAATATGCTGCAAATCTGATATTTCTCTTTTAGCGGGGATCAAGTAGGGATGACACGAACAATACACCAAGACACGGCTACCTCGCGCGGTGAACAACTGCACTCTTGTATTGTTAATAGTTTATATATATATATATATATATATATATATATATATATATATATATATATATATATATATATAAACTTATTTCCTATTAACATTCTGTCAGAAATGTTTAATCATGAAGCGGTCATTGTTCAGTTATGTAATGAAACACGTTAATAGTTTATATATATATATATATATATATATATATATATATATATATATATATATATATATATATTAAAAAAACTTATTTCCTATTAACATTCTGTCAGAAATGTTTAATCATGAAGCGCTCATTGTTCAGTTATGTAATGAAACACGTTACTTCAGGTAAGTTAGAAAGTGTGAGTATGTAGATGTGGCGCGATGATACCTTGGCTGCCTAACATAATAATGTTGGAGTTGCTCGCTGGGATTGGTGCATTTATTTAGAATGTGATAAACTTTTCATAAACAAAAAGTTCTTGCAACTGATAGTGCAAGTTTACGTCAAAGTTTAAGGCACTTTTAAGAGCCGAACAAGATATACCGTCTACACTCGCTTATAAGTCGAGTCCAACTGCAAACTGCACATACTAAGATCTGCCATCGCATCATGCGCCAGCAGATCTGGGTATATGCAGTTAGTAATTAGTAGAACAAACATCATAGGCTATGTTGTTTGCAGTTGGACTCTACTTATAAACGAATATATACGGTATTTAAATTATTTTAATCAATGTACGTATGATATAGCCCTATCTTTAAAAATGAAAACAAAATTTTAAAAAAGGTCTGGTGTTTAAGTAGTGATCGTATATTATTATTATTATTATTATTATGATTATTATTGTGAAATGTAGTTCATTCTTTTTATTGTTAATTGCATTCATCGCTATATATTTATGTCACTTTTGAAATCGATAGATATCTAACTTTCAACCCGATTTACAGAAGCTCAGAATTGCTCAAGGAATAACTGAACCTACCTAAATGACATGCCTTGGTAATATCAAATGTCATCAACAGAATTCGTAATTTTGCTTAAGCTGATGTTGATATAATATATGTATGTGCGCGCGTGTCTATGTCTCTCTCTCTCTCTGTCTCTCTGTGCATATTATATATATATAATATATATATATATATATATATATATATATATATATATATATATATATATATATATATATATATATATATATATACACGTATGTGTATATGCATGTCGGAATATATATGTGGATGTGTGGATGTATATGTAAGTATATATCTCTTGTATTCATTTAATGTTGGTACATGTGATAGATTTGACTTTATTGTATGTATCAAACATACCACGAATTTCTAAAAAAAACCTTAAATGTATATGTACATACGTGCTGATGGCCAACCGAATGAATGCAAACAAATATATATAATTTCATTGTGGAGGCAAGGTAAGAATGAAATTGTAATAACATATATCTTTGCAAAATGCACAGCTTCCAAATAATTTATCCATGTATTTTCAATATAAAAGTCAACGAATTTATAATTAAGAAAAGCATCGTTCATGTCAAACACACGCCTGAAAAATATGAATCCCCCCCTCCAAAAAAAAAAACAAAACAAAAGTTCTGATCCCTCTCTCTCACCCCAACAATTTTTAAGTTTATGCCATTACTTGCAGTAATCTATAACTCGATTCATTTTTTAATCAATTTTGTACGTGTGCGGTAGAGTGGTAACGATATTCTTTGTGAAAACAGAGCAAGGTATCTAACTGGGGACAACTTGACTGCTAACTGGGGAGCTAGTCGAGAGGTAACGGTGTCCCTTTCACTGGCGTTGCAATTACCGGGCTGGGCGGAACAATTTTGTGTCAGCACATCGGCAAGGTTTAGTGGCAGAATTTTGTGTCAGCCAATCGGCAAGGTTTATTGGTAGGTAGAAGCTGGAGTAGACGTAGACAATTTTTAAAAAAAAATTCTGCAAGGAGGGAATGTTTGAGCATTTTTTATGGCTACTGATTTAATTCTATCTTGCAGTTTTAAAACTGTTTAATGATACAAATAATTTTGGAGAAGTTTTAATTTACTTCAGAATATGTCATAATAAACTAAAGTTAACTTCGACAAAACAAATGGATTATATCTGTCTTTACAATAAATAAAAAATTTTAAATTTAAGGGAAAACTCTGGATTGATAAGTAATTTAAAGTCTATGGACAGTCTAACACAAAGCAGAAGCTACTACATAGACACAAAAAATGACGATTTATTGATTGATTGATCGACTAACTGACTGCAAAGCATCGATATATAATTTAGCATCTATTCTTATGAAGGTTGATTCAAACGTTTGTGGATACAAAATAATAGAGAGAAAACAAAACAAGCTATATAAGTGACATTTCAGCATATTTTATTTTTACCATTTCTAACCACATCTGAGAAAAAAATTAAATTTTTACATCCAGTTCATTGACTACTCTGTCGACCATTTTCTTTGAGAAATGATACGAAGACCTAACGCAACTGTTAAGTCGCGATTCGCTTGAAATGACGTTACGCGATGAAACTGTCGCGTTGTCTCTAGATCATTCTTGCAACTCTTTTCATGTTCAGTACATCGGTTAGGATTCCCTGAGCTGTTCAATTATCAGAGATCAAAATCGTTACCAAGTTTTTCCTATGAAATATGGTAATTGATAAGGTAGTCTTAATATTAAGGGATTTAATGGGAATTGTGAGAAATGCTTGGTATTCAAGGTCTGTTCACAAGCAGTAGACCCTGAATGAAACAAATGAAGTGTTAAACAAACAAACAAACATACATACTGGCTACATTTTTTCCTTTCCCTTTCTTATTTCTGATTATCAGAATTACATTAAAATTGTGTCACACCGATCAACATCTTGCACTCACAGGTTTCTTTCTTTTTTTTAAATTTTGAACTATGCTAAAGTCTTTTGATATTGGTCGTATTTCGTGACATGTCATATTACGGTAGCGTTACCAAAATTGTTTTAAAGGAATTAGTTATTAGAAAATAAAACTAAACACGGCGACAACTGACAAACCGATAACAAGTCAATATTCACTTTCCTGTGCAGTAAGCTGAGTCTGTCATCGTTTTCTCCGTGGAAGGTAAGTTCTCAGTGTGCTGCAAGCTAAGTCAGTCATTGTTTTCGAAATGCTTTGGGGCTAGATGCATTGCCATCTTGTTATATAATTAGCCCTGTTGGGTAATAGGTATTTTCGTCACCTCCTGTCCGTCCCACCTTGGTCAGGTCAGTGTCTTATGCACAGTCGACTACAGGGTAGGAGAGCTTTGTGTTGACGTGTCTTAATGAGTAAAGCATCACACTAAAAGACATAGCTGTAGCGGGGCATGTGTGTTCCATGAACACATTTATAACTCCGATAAAAAACGAGTCCCTCGAAGGGACTGACGCGTTAATGACCGAATAGAAATTCCTGAGGACCATTTTTTTTCCTTTTAACTGCTTAGTGTTGAAATCATCTTAGATATTCTTTAGCAATAACAAGATTTTCAAATTAGCTGCTGTGGATGTCAGATTGGCACAATTTTCATTCAGGACCAACAAGACATCATTTAGGACCAACAAACAATCATAAGCAGTCTTCTGGTGGAAACACCATGTTGATATGACTTTCTGTTTTAAATAAATAACAATAACAATATTTTCAAGATAGCTGCCATGGTGGCCATATTGAATATATGATTGGTACCAGTCCCATTTAGGACCAACTAGACATCATAAAAAGTCTTTTGATGAAAGCACAATATCGATATCATCTGCCATCTAGGAGAAGTAGCCATAACAAGATTTTCAAGATGGTCATTGTGGCGGTCATATTGGAAGTCAGATCGGCGCCATTTTCATGTAGAACCAACTAGACCTCTTCAGAAGTCTTTAAGTGAAAACCCCATATTGATATGACCCTATTCAGAAGGAATAGCGTTAACAAGATTTTCAAGATGGCCGCTGTAGTGGCCATACTGGAAATCAGATCGGCACCATTTTCATTTAGGACCAGCTAGACAGGATAAGAAGTCTCTGGTGAAACGTCCATGTCAATATAACTTTCCGTTCAGGAGGTGTAGCGATAACAAGATTTTCAAGAAGGCTGCTGTGGCAGCTATATTGGAAGTCAAATCAGCACCATTTTCATTTCGGGTCAACTAGACATCATAAGGAGTCTTCTAGTGAAACCCACATGTCAATACGACTTTCAGTTCAGGAGGAATTGTAATAACAAGATATTTAAGAAGGCTGTCGTGGCAGCCATATTGGACATAAAATCGGCATCATTTTCATTTATGACAAACTAGCCATCATAAGAAGTCTTTTAGTGAAAACTTCATGTTGATATTTTCATCCATTCAGGAGAAGTAGCGATAACAAGATTTCAATATGGCCGCTGTGGCGGCCATATTAGATGTCTCAGCTACACTATTTTCATTTAGGACCAATTAGACTATGGGATAAATGTGTGTGTGTGTGTAAAGTTTCATGGTAATCCACCAAATAGTTTAGGAGGAGTAGCAATAACAAACTTGTTCTAACTGACGGACGGACGACGGACAGCAGACCATCCCATTAACTCTTCTGGTCTATGACCAGTAGAGCTAATACAATTTTTAAAAAAGTATGAGCTATTATGGTTACTAATTTTAATGGCATTTCTATTCATTTTTTGTACGAGAGCATGTAGTTGAATTCCTGTGAAATTTCTGTTTGACTACGAATAGCTGATTAATTATATTCCTGCCTATATCGGATTGACTTTGCTCGTTAGTCCGTGTGCGTGCGGTCACCCGTGCGTCCTTCCTGTCTGGGGTGAAATGTAACATACATATTAAAATAAACAACTTGTATTGTGTGTATCTAAGGATGAAGGTATGTCGCACACATTCGCTGGGTCGTTGAGACCTACTTTACAGGGTTGATGCGTTATTGCTTAAAACATCGTGTCTGGGTTTTTGTTCCAATGATTATTGTTTTAGCAATTACAACAAAGATTACAAAGTCGGACCGACTTGAAATGAAGCTGTATCGCGTATCAGAACTGGGTCGTTTCTGAACTACCTGCCAAAAAATAGTTTTCCAACAATAACTCATGATACAGAAGCTGGATTATCTTGTGAGCTCCTGCTCACTAACAACTAATTTCTGAAAAGGTTTTGTACCTCTAAATAAAATGAGTAATTTAGTCAGTAAATAATATCCAAAATGAATGATCCAAAAATATCGAAAAAAGCGAGGTCTTAAAAAGCTAATCTGTCCATGCACGAGTTATTTGCTTCCAATGTAGACAGCGTGGTGGGCAAGATTGGTCTCCTACGACAAGAATAGTATAAATGACCCAAAAATTCAGGTGTTTCTCACAGAAAAACAGACGTGTAGGACTGTTATGAATATAATTAAAGGATTGTCCGCTATAATGTTTTTCAGTATCAGTTGGTCATAACAAAAGAGTATGACATGCCAATATATTAAGTTCACTGTCGTTGGGTGGCCGTTCATGATCTTTCTTCATTCTGACATGGTGAATGCCGAATCACTTACTGCAACGTGTTATCCTCCTTTACAAAAACTGAAATCTAAAAATGTATGCGGACACATACAGTAAACATAAAAATGTCAACGCATTAAATCGCCCTCTATGTTACTATGGAGGTGGCATCATCTTATAGTTTGTGATACAGTTAGAACACAAAAACCGGTTTTGATTTTATGACTTGGGAAGATATTACGATCAAAGTTTTGTAGAAAATACAAACAGTGTGTAGGTTCTTGGTAACTCTCGCGACCTTGGACCAGATGTCAAACAACCGAATTATACAGGTATTTGAATACGTGTTCACAGCGTCAGTTACAGTAGGTTACAGCAAGCAGTGTTGTTGTATTTGATAAGTGTTCACTGCGTCAGTTACAGTAGGTTGCAGCAAGCAGTGTTGTTGTATTTGATACTAGAAACGTATCCGTCCGACACTGATACCCCCGGGAATATGTTGTAACTGACGAAAGTTTTATTCAATATGCAATGGTATAGTTCTAAGTCAAACATGGTCCATAAATAACTCGGTCAAATTTTAACAGAAAATGTTGAAAATCAGACTTGATCTAGGTCTTCTTTTTGTCAAGCCATTTTATCTAAATTTTATTTCAATCCAATCAGTCCCACTTCAGCCAGTATAGTCCCAGTAGCAAGAGTAACTGTTTTGTGGTTAGCTTTTAGGTTTGAATATTTCTTAGATAAGAGTCTGTTTTGTTTATCGGACAAATTAGAATGGGCTGCCAGGAACTTTAACATACTGGTGTTGTAACATCCTCGTGCATCTATTCTTACCATCTTCTTCTTATGACCCAAAAGTTCCTGGACACAAAATAATTGAAACAAAACAAAACAAGCTCAATAGTGGACATTTCAGCATATTTTATTTGCACCATTTCTAAGCACATCTGAGAAAAAAAAAATGAATTCATTTATCTAGTTCATTTACTACTCCGTCGACCATTTATTTTTGAGAGACGATAAGGAGACCTAACGCAGCTGTTAACGTAGCGATTCGCTTAAAACGACGTTACGCGATAAAACTGTCGCGTTGTCTCTAGATCATTCCTCCATTTCTTTTCTTTTTCAGTACTTCGGTTAAGATTCCGCGGACTGTAAAATTATCTGAGATAGAAATCTCTATAAATGTGCACATTCTGTGAGACGACAATCGTGGTCTGTCTTTGACTTTACTAACGTTTTGTTGTTCGTTCCAGTAGCTCCTTGTGGCCCTCAGCTTCCTTCGTTATCACAGATGACAATTTTCCACATTGAAACTGCCTATGCTACTTGTTTTACGGTATAACATAATACATTACACATTGCTGAAACCCAACAAATTAAAACATTACACATTGCTGAAACCTAACATAATACATTACACATTGCTGAAACCTAACATAATACATTACACATTGCTGAAACCATTATAAACATCTTTGTTTCAACTGGCGATTGTCCACGGTTGACGCAAAAATGTACCATGGTCCGTCGCGTCGTTTTCATTACTTCATAATTTCATACCGGTGTGTGTCGGTCTTAAAATCAAAGTTAGGCTATTTTTCTAACAGAATAAAATTATAATTTAAAGCTTTTTTTTTTTTTTTTTACTGATCTTACAAATTAACAAATAGTAACATGGGAAGATGGGAAGGTCTATTTTACGTTGCGCCAAGGATACGTAGGTGACATGAAAAAACTTATATAAATATAATGAGAAAAATATTTTATTTTACAATATTTACACATTTGTTTGTAATATCACGTAAGGCAAAGTTTGATTAGTAAAGGCCAATTCGTTCCAAATCTCTAAGCTGTAGCTACAAACTTTTGCATCAAACCTCGTACAACAGTGGCAATAAAGTCTCAAACATTCCCTCGACAATACTAACGATGCAGGACGTTGCGTGGCACTTTAATTTCCCACGACTACTCAAGCTTCATATTGACATACCCTGTCAATCACCCTTGCCCGACGGAATATTTTTCTACCCACCAAGGCAATTTCAAAGCTAGTGAAAGAAAGACTTGACTAGCCCGTATATTTCCATGCAAAATTCGTCCATAGCAGGTGCAGCCAGTGGATTTGATTGTTCTTATCACCTGTATATTTCACGTGTTAGACCTTGCTCTGCTTTGTTATTTTGATAACAATTATTACTATCACATTTTTATTTTTTTTTTTTAAAAAAGAAAGTCAAGTTACCGCTAATCTCTACATAGACTTAACAAATCGGGGAGAGAGAGAGAGAGAGAGAGAGAGAGAGAGAGAGAGAGAGAGAGAGAGAGAGAGAGAGAGAGAGTGAGAGAATGAGAATCACTGTATCTTCTTTTTTTTTTAAATTTCAAGCTGCTGTGAGGCATGAACGATGCTTTTTGGACCACACATTTATTGAATTTTATATTGAAAATATACAGATACATTTCTTTTTAAGCTACATATTTCACTGTGACAACGTGAATTTAAGAAAGAAATCCACAAAATTCATTAAAAAAATTGTAAATTTAAAATGCAAGACTTCGCTGTCCAATAAAATTTAAATGTTGACATAAGGAGCTTGCTGTAAAGTTTTATACTAGTGTCTTCCTTCCATCAGAAGATGTCTATTTTAACAGGCTACATGATCTACATGTAATCTATCATCTAGTTGAAGGTCAATCGTTGTACCACGTTTCTGAATTTGACATTATTGTTTTCTTAAAATATCGCAGAGAAAATTCAATACAACCAATGTACAGCTTACAAAGGACAAGAAAATCCGCAAAATTGCCAAATTGTCGCAAATCCACAATCTCAAGGAAAAATTCGCAGGTGTGGTCGTCTAGATATTCTGCATAGAGGGAGCGTATTTTATTTCCAGGTCATTGACAACATCATATACCAAGAGAAACTTATGATACTTTGAGGTATTTTAATGCATGAAATACGTGTTACTATAATTTTATTCTTTGGGATCAACCATTTAATTATCAGGGGGAGGGGGTAGAAGGCGAGATAGAGGTAGGGGTGGAAGCTGTGTTTTTCTTTCGAATCAGAATTTTTTCTTGGTTCTTTTTTTCCCCACAAATCAGAGCAGTTTTTTTTCAAGCTATTCCGGGGCCGTTACATTTTTCACCCCCACCCCCTGATTAAATGGTCTGTCCTCAAGTACACTGAATCTAGTCTGATAAATCAGCCCCCCTCCCCCAAATCTGTGTTGATACTGATGGACTATTTGTGGGTCTGCTATCACCTATTTATAAACTCGAAGAATCGTTTTCAGACAGATCTGTCCGCAACATATTGGTGTACATTTTAGACACCTACCAATATTTCTTGCGTCTCTCGAGCTACCATCGCTTGAAGGGTCCTTTTGGCGATATGTACAGAATATTTTCTCATCAAATTCTATGTTTGACGACTTGTAAATCCACATGGAACCCTAAACCCTGTGGCCATTTTGAATTTCGTGGCAACATAAAGCTGTTAACAAATACCGGTAAATGTCTAAAATCCAGCAAGGGATCGCGTGTGCCAGGGATTGATTAAGGTCAATGAAAACAACTGACGGCAAACATTGCACAACTTGTTGCTAAAGAGCCAAAGTATTTTCTTTTAGAGATGTCACTACTACTACTTCTGTAGTAGGTCAGTACCATCTAGGTTGCCAGTTTACCACTGAAGTTCAAACCAATAAGGCGCGACATCTACAATTTTCAAAAACATTTCATTAGACATACAATTGTGTAGTTTTATGAATTCTGCGCTTTCTTATGTGTTTGTTGTTAGTGTTACTTGTATCTGTTTTGTAACTGCCTCCGACAAAGATTAAATGAAAGTTGAAAGCGCTTAGGCTAGTTAAAAACTGGTGTTTGCACTGTTCGTCGTCAGTTTAAAAAAAAAAAAAATCTTTTGACGATTTTGATATTTTCAAGGTTTCAAGACAAGTCATTAATGCTGTTTGTCGGTATTTCCAAAGCAATTTTGAGCGCATAAATCTGGTAGTTAATGACCTTGTTCTCTCTCTCGATTTTAAAGGTGACGTAAATGTAGCAACTAATGGAATTAACAATAAAAAAGAACTGAATTTTACGAAATAATAATATTAATATTAATAATAATAATAATAACAATAAAACTATCAGTACATAAAAAGAGAAGTTTATTTTGCTTTAATTTATTTAATTAGAGGCTTAGGATTTATCATATGTACTAGGATTGACATATTTTAAGGCCGTCGCGGATGGTATGGCTGGCATATGGCCATGGCCGTAACATATATTTATCATGCCAAGGAAATGGGGCTAAGTGCCTTCGCATGATCGCAACCAGCCACCCTGGGATTACGCTCTACCGCGTCTCTCCAGTCGAAATAGTTACCTTTTATTGCTTATCATGGAAAATTTTCTCCTACCCATCACTGTTGATAGGAAATGGCCCTATATAAAAGAAAATCGGCGGCGCGAGCCATGAATTTAAAAAAGTCAATAATAGTTATATCATATATCTTTCTTGGCTTTTGGAACCTCAATGAAGTTATACAGGCCTGCACTATCAGTTTCAAGTAACCTCAATAAAGTTATACAGGCATACAGTATCAGTTTCAAGGAACCTCAATAAAGTTATACAGGCCTGCACTATCAGTTTCAAGTAACCTCAATAAAGTTATACAGGCATGCAGTATCAGTTTCAAGTAACCTCAATAAAGTTATACATGCCTGCACTATCAGTTTCAAGGAACCTCAATAAAGTTATACAGGCATGCAGTATCAGTTTCAATGAACCTTAATAAAGTTATACAGGCATGCAGTATCAGTTTCAAGGAACCTCAATAAAGTTATACAGGCCTGCACTATCAGTTTCAAGGAACCTCAATAAAGTTATACAGGCATGCAGTATCAGTTTCAAGGAACCTCAATAAAGTTATACAGGCATGCACTATCAGTTTCAAGAAACGTTTATAAAATACGTGAAATTCAGCTTTGAATGAGTGCTACATTTGATTGCTTGATACTGTGCTCTTAATTCTCAAGCAGTTCACCCACCACCACTACGCCGCCTTCATTCTCTCTCCAAGGGCTGATCGGGGGAAGCCCTCCAATAAAAAAATTACGGGCTAAAAGTAAAAAAGTCCCCTGGCTGCACCTGCTAGGACCAACTGAATTGGAAATGTGCGGGCTAGTCAAGAAGTTCGTGCTTCTTTCAATTGCTTTGAAACTGATGGGAGGAACAATGTTGCATCACCCAATCTGCAAGGTCGATTGATAAAGTATGCCAATAAGAAGCTAGAGTAGTAGTGGCGTGGCAAACACCAAAGCAACCCTCACAATTGCGGGTGCGGGGTTGGTGGTGGTGCCCAAAATTTCCATCAATCAACTTTTTTATTGGGAGGGGGCCCCAGAATTAAGTTTTGCAGAATTAAAGTTGGAGCAAATGGACCAGGTGCTCCAGGGTCCCCGCGACAAAGTGAAATGGTAACGCGTGTGTGTGTGGCGCTTTTTAAAACTTCTTCTGGGTCTCCTACTACCTTAATCCGGTATTGCGAGTAGTCAAGGGAAATTAAGTACATCATCAGTATCGTCAATGGAACGTTCAAGCAATTGTTCATTAATGCCACAGGTGTATTTTGCAGGAATATGCAATTATTTCCTTTATATATATGAACGCCAACAGAAATTCGGGGACCCTGGGCAGAGCAGTCATGGTCCCCAAAACAAGTTTAATTTTTTGTATATAAAAATCTTTGTACTGTGTACAGTTTTGCAATCTACCAGGACTTAGACTCTTGTAAGGAACAAATTTGTAATACTTACTGCAAAGATTATTTTATTTTTTATAATGGAGTTGAAATCGCCGGGCTCCTGGGCAATTGCACCCTTTTCATCGGCGGATCTGTGTGACTGTGTGTGTGTGTGTATATATATATATATATATATATATATATATATATATATATATATATATATATATATATATATATATATATATATATATATATATCATGTGAGTATGTCTGCTATGCCCGAATGCTTTTGCCACCAACTTTGTAGCATCATTCTTTGGTGATGTGTGCATGGTCGAGATGGTATAGGGGTTGGTGCTTGCAGGCAAGGCAATGGGTGACGTAGCCTGTAGATCCAGGTTCCAAACTCCGTAGAGTACGAATTCGAATTCTCTAACCTTTATAATATTATTTATTCACATTTAAAAATTATGTTATCAAGCATGCTCCTGTAGCACTTTCCGCTCTGTTTGGTGTATATTTGTAAGACTGTCTGTCTCTCAATATATATAGATCTTATAACAGTCAATTTGACATAGGCTTCCAGTATAAAAAAGTTATGTACAATATTTTTTGTTAAAGTCGTGTTACTCCTATGAATCCTCATACTTTCATCAGAACTGAACTCAAAGAAAAACTATTTAAATCGTTGGACATACCGACATGCAACTCAAATAAATCTTATAAAATCATGGGGTTTTCAAGTCGAAGCCCATTGACTTTTTTGAACTGGGAAATCATTGATGGCCATACACACTGCACAATTTTTTTATAAAGTGTGTACAAGTTGGACATTGTATTTATTGGGGATTTAATTTTTTCTTTTTTAAACCGAACTGATAGACTTATTAAAGCTCTAGAGTTTGGAATTATAAGAAAAGAATATCTACTTTAGTATTCTTCACACTGACATTAAATCTGAATACATACAATACTGCTCTTTCACTATTTTCTTCGTCTGTTTATTTTGCAGGCCAAATATTTATTCCTCTGTGGTTGCCAAATTTATTAATGTATCGCAAACATAGTTTCCCTAAAAAAAACCCCCCAAAAAACGGGGGTGGGTAGGGAGAAATAAAATATAAAAACTTTTTCAATTCAGTATCTTAATTATTCTCTTAGATAAATGTTCAAAAGTTGGATTCAACTATTCTGTAATCTCTCTTTCTCTCTCACACAAACACACAAACACATACACAAATATACATACATTTGTATTTATTATCCTACACAATACATTAAACATTACTTATATGAGAATGCTCAAATTCATAAAATTTGATATAAATGTATAACCTTCAAAAATAAAAATGTCACCCTTTTCTTGTAACATGAGAAGTTCTAAGCGCTAGAAAATCCTTCAAACAAACAATCAAAATTCAAGCAATACAAACTTGGGTTAATTTGTGTACTACTACAAATCTGGATAATAAGCATATATGCTTATTTTTTTAAATTAGTGAAAATCGTATGTGATCATTGTTTTTTATCTGTGTTCATATTTGGTGAAATTTATTCCAATACAATTATTTAATAAGTTTCCTCGATTTTACACTTAGTTACCAAATTGAAGGCATACTATAAAAAAATAGTTGATTAAAGAAAAGCTTGACAGTAAGAAGGTAGAACTTAATTGAGCTATAAAAATGAATAGTTGCACTAATTACCTAATTAGGAAACAAGGCCCATACATGCCTGAAATTGCTCAATGCCTGACATTTGCCTAACAGCCAAATGCAAGAACAGTTGGCCAAGAAATTTGGGTAAGCAGGATGCTTTCTGTGGGCATTTTTCCAATGCTGTTGATAGCATATGTTTTGAAACAACTGTTTCGAGGTTTTCTATTTTTAGTATCTTCATCCATATCTGAAAGTGCATCAGCATCATGTGTCAAATATTGAAAGACCATGCCTATCTGCCTTCTGTCAAAGTTGCTCTAATTTTTTTTTTTTAGATAAAGTTGTTTCAATGTTTTTTTCCCCCTATTTTTAATAAGTGTGACCATATCTGATGGCTGATTGGCAAAAATTGAATGCCCTTCAAACTGGGATGCTTTCTATAAAATTTGGTAAAATTCTGAAGAGTTTCTTAGAAGTCCTGTAAAGTTTTTACAACTTTTAGTAACTGTGGCCATAATTGATAGCAGATCAGTATAATTTTAAAAAAATTTTTTCAAGCACTTCATGCCAAGATGCTTTCTGTGGTTTTCGAGAATAAGTTGAAAATAGGAATTTTGATGGACGCACAATGAATGATGGACAATGAATGACGGACACAAGACCATACTACAAGCTCACTTGACCTATGGCCAGGTGAGCTAAAAATCAGGATAAAAAGCATTTTTTAAAAAAAAAAAGTTTAAACATACATATGACCTTATTCTTCCTAAACAAGTGGCCCAAGTGGGCCTGAGATCAATCACCTGGCTGACATCTGCCTAATAGCCAAATGCAAGAGCAGTTGGCCAAGAAATCTGGGTCAGAAGGATGGTTTCTACTGAAATATCTCCAATGCTGTTGATTGCACAAGTTATGAAAACAACCGTTTCAAGGTTTCTCTAGTATTTGTATCTTCATCCATATCTGATCATACATCTGCATCATTTGAAAGGCCCCTATGCCAGGACACTTTGTATCAAAGTTGGTCAAATTCTGTTTTTGAGATAAAGTTGAGTAAATGTGTTTTATTTTTTTACTTTTAGTAGCGGCAGCCGTATTTGATGGCAGAATGGCATCATTTGTAAAAAAAATCTCTAAGGCATTCAAGCTAGGGCACTTTATGTCAAATTTGGTTGAATTCTGTTAAGTGGTTATTTAGAAGAAGTTATTAAAGGTTTTTCTATTTTTAGTAACAGCACCCATATTTGAATGCATATTTGCATCATTTGCACAAACAAAAATCCTTAATGCCAAAAAACGTTATGTAAACTTGGTCAAATTCTGTTGAGTGCTTTCGAAAAGAAGTCATTAAAGGATTTTCCATTTTTAGCAACGGAGGCCATATTTGATTGATATAACTTGTAAAAATTTTGAAATCTCTTAATACCTGAATGTTTTTTTGTCAAATCTGATCCAATTCTGCAGAGCAGTTTCTGAGAAGAAGTCATTCAAAGATTTTCTGTTTTTAGCAATGGTGGCCATATTTGATGGCATTTTGGCATCATTTGCATATTGATGGCAGATCAGCATTTTTTTTAAAAACCTGAAAGGCCTTTATACCAGGATGCTCTGTGCCAAGTTTGGTTGAAATTGGTCTGGCAGTTTTTGAGCAGAATAATTAATTGTTGACAGACGAATGACAGGTTTTTAAATTTTTAGTAACAGTGGCCATATTTGATGGTGGATCGGCATCATTTGCAGAATCTGAAAGGTCTTCATGCCAGGATACTTTCTTTTAAATTTGATTAAATTCTGTTCAGCTGTAGCGGGGAAGTAGTCATTTAAAGGTTTTTATATTTTAGTAACAGTATTCATATTTCATAGCAGACTGGCATCATTTGTATAAACCTGAAAGGCTTTTATCCCAGGATGTTATGTGCAAGTTAGGCTGAAATTGGTCTGGCAGTGATTTCTCATTAAATTGAGGAAATGGTGCTGAATCCCGTCCATACTTCAGTTACTTCTGAATCAGACATGCATGCTCTGCCAGTTAAGATGTAACTGCAGGAAGATTTGTAGGGTGTGACTGTATTATGATCCGGTATTATTACCAAAAAAACATGCTTTACTTCAAAAACTGGTGTCTTCTTCAAATATGTTACTGGCTAGGAGAATTCGTAAGAGGTGGTGAGAGTTACATCCTCTTATCCCAGAGAAGGTTCCATATCCGATCCACTAAGGTATGTGAAGAAGCTTCAAGTCTTGTGAAATATATATGGGATAGAGTAGCATCTCTGTCTGTCCAGACACAGCTTATATGGATCCGCCGACCATGGGATGAAAGATCTCTGAGGTAAAGGCTACATAAAGTTGTCTCTGCCCTTCATCCCGTAGGTTGCAAAATGTCAGTTATGGAACAGTTGCACTCAAATACTATGCCATGGGCTACTGCCCTGACTTAATGAACTGAAATGCACAAGAAATTAATTTGGTCCGAGTTAGTTCTCTATACACAATGAAATAAACCATTGTATCCAGGACGATACAAAGCCTGCGCTGAAATATCAACCTTTCCTTCTTTCAATAGTAGAAATAAAAAAGATCTCCTGTGCACCGGCTTGATTTGTTTCAGGTACCAATTCAAAGCCCTTACAGGGTCCTGTAGATACTCCGGAGGCAAAGGGTAAACAAGAAAAGAGGTTTCACAACAAAGGACTGATTCCCCATGAGTGCGAGCCTCTTATTAGCAATGAAAAGGGGCCATCATGAGTTAAATCGAACCATCATGACGAAACTGCAGATAGTTTGGATCGACTGACAAGGTGTGTATCTCACTGATTGTATGCTGTAGCTAGAACAACTAGGAAGAAGGTTTTATACGAGATGAGCCAAAGAGGCTCTAAACAGAGGTTCAAACATTGCTTTATTTAGCCATGACAGAACCCATGATAGATTCCATTTTGGACATAGGGCCAAAACAAAGTTAGTCAGAAGGACAGAGAGGTCTTTATTTTGACCTATATGCTCCCTTCTGTGGTTATGAAGCGTGTCTGAAATTGTGGCTCATTGGCTTTTTATAGTAATGGGCACTAACTTCTAATCCTTGAAAACCCAATGGAGAAAGTTAGCTGTTTGTGATATCGAGGCTTTAAACCAGAGTGGTGTTCACTGGGGAAACACTCTCCACTTCCCCTCATATACACTTTTAGAGTGGTGGGCCTTCGTGTCCAAGTGATAATGTCCATCACTTGTTCTGAAAAATGTCTGTCCCTGTGGGCTTATTTGATATCCACATGTGCAGGTTCAACATTTCTTGGTTTGGATAAAATGCCTGCAATTGGGGTTGCTTAAACTGGTGAGGAAAGATTTTCCTTAAAATTTCCACTGCCAAGTTTAAAAGATCATTCTCCATGACATTTCCCACTTGAGGGGTACAATCAGGATAAGACAACAGTCTGATTCCCTCCTTTTTTGCAAGATCTTCGGGATCAGAGGGGTTGGAGGGAAAGTGTATGCCTCTAGACCATTCCAATTATTGGAAAGAGCATCGACTACCCAGGCTTTTGAAACTAAGACTGGATAGACAAAGGTTGGTCTCATCACATTCCACATCATCGCAAATAGACCCATGGTAGATGACCCCAGTGGGCACAGGTTCAACTGAATGAGGGGTGAATGGACCATTCAGTTTGGATTAGCTGATTACACCGGGGAAGTGAGTCCACCAATACACTAAGTCTGCCAAAAATATAATGGACTTGAACGTGGATTTGTCGTTGATGACACCACCTGAGAAAATCTCAAACAGAAGGCAGAGGTCTGGGGATTTTGACCCCCCTCGCTATGCTTTCCAATACAATTTACCACAGTGGAGTTGTTAGATGGAATGAGGATGCCCTTTCCAGACAGAGTCTCTTCTCACAATTGAAATGCATTCACTATGGTTTTCATCTCCAGAAGACTTATGTGCAATAGTGAATCCTGAGAAGGCCAGAAGCCACTGACCTCTTGAAATGCTGGCATCCATGCAGATCATAATTTCAGGAGACCGAGCTTGCAAGGGAACATCCACTGTGAGCCAATATAGGTTCTCCCATTTGCTGAGTTGGGACTCATGTATTTCAAAACTGGGACTGCTTGATCTAGTGGGCAAAGTTACTGATGTGTGTTCCTTAGATGTTAGGTTTTGTCACTTTGATAATTACTGGCTATTATTACCACCAATAATTATCAAGATGATAAAAGCTAACCACTGAGAAGCATAGCATTGTTCAGCTGAAGTCAGTGTGACATCTGGTCACCATAAAGTAAACACTTATGTTAGCTGTCATGGGTTCTCTCTCACAGATAAAAAAATTTATTTGAAAGGATACCAGACTAAAACCAGTCGAACATGTGACAAGCTCACTTCCTTTGTAAACACCGAGTATCTTATGTAATAACTACAAATTGCCAATGAAGAAATAAAGTTGTTGCAAAATATCATCAGATAATTATTTACAAGGAAAAGTGAAAGCAATTCGACTAAACAAAAAGAGAGGGAGTCATTTGAACACTGCTGAGAAATTTGATGTCAGAAAGATTCAAATAAACATTGTCAATTATACATTCTAACAGCAGTGGAAAAATAGAATGGACAGATAATGATAGTTACAGCCTCATTTTACTGACAAGGTGGTTTTTACTCCATGATTGATGATTATTCATAATTATTTTAAATAACATTAATATAAGTTTTATTACGTTCATTCTATAAGATGTCTGTGATTTTGAAATTAAATATATTAAATATTTAAAAATTAGTTATGCCTTTCAAACTTTATATGTAATTATTACTCACATCTGTGTTATCCCTCTAGAAAGGCCACTTTCCTGTTGCAGATGGGGTGTCTTTATAAGAGGGGGACCACTGTACAGAGAGTAAAACAACATATACAGATGAAATCAGTAAAGCATCATGTAAACTTACGGTGAAGAGGATGCTAATGACCAACTCAAATGTCTACAATAATTACTTGAATGACCTTAATGGTATGTAATACTAGACAATTAAGTAACAGAATGCATATATTTGGTTATGTACAAGTTATCTGAATGAACATACTACCAACCATATGGCAGGTAACCAAAATGGCGACATGTATATTGCAAGACGAAGTTAGACCAATAAAGTAAGAAACTTCATATCGGATAAAATAGAGCAAGAAAAAGATAGAAATATAGATGGAGTTTACTTCCCTGTGTGAGAAAACTTCTCAGAATTGCTCTAAACATAAGAAAGGCACAAACTGAAAACAGCTTTGTCAGGTCTCCAAAATAGCATGCTTCTTAGCTTACTAACTAGTAACTGAAGCATGGATGGAATTTAGCACCAAGCCCTCTATCCAATGGGAGATCACTCTTGTTTGACTCCCACCTATGTTGGCAGTCAACATTTTGGCTTTTCTTCGCTAAAAACCAGCTTGTGAGGGCTAGATCTGCGAGGTAGTGGTCGCACTCTTAAGGTATTATGATTGGGTAATGTATTTGAAGAAGAAACAAAATATTGTTTTTCAAACAAATAATTAATTCAACTCTAAAGAATTATATATACATGACAGAGTGGTTCAAAGGTCATATTTACTGAACCATTTGACAGAAGTTTGAAAACTTTTGAGCATGAGATTGTACTATGAATCAAGATTCCGACCTTCAATAACTCTCAGTCTTGTATTTATGGAGTCATATTGTTTAATATTTACAGGATTCTATTGAGATGCACTTTTCTTATTTTCTATCAAATTCTGAATAAGTCAACAGACTCTATTAGTGAGCTTAAGATTTATTAACTTAAGGCTGAGTTTGGGTTTGTGCTAAAAAAGTTCTATATCCTCTGAGGCATGATTTATTTGCTAGACTTTTTCATCTCAATGTGACAGACCTATTAAGCTGATTGTAGTCAGTTGATCACTTCACTGTAATGTTGATGATTCTAATATCATCGTGTGGTTTGTCTGTTTTAGGATTGGTCCTAACCACACTGATATTCTGTACAACCTCCATTCCTTTGGTCACACGCGCAAACACCGTATGCTTATTATCTAACCAGGGCTGCAAGGAGAACACAAAAACATAAATCAATTAAGAAGAAGAAAAAAAATCTCATCTAAAAGGCCTGAATTTTGCAAATATGCAATTTTTTGTGTAAAATTTTGTCAAAAATCAATCATCATATTTTTAGAAATCATCCAAGGGTTTTCCATTTGTAGTTACTATATTGGATAGCAGATTCACTTTATTTTGTACACAATACTGAAAGACCTAGATTCTAGAATGATTCAATCAAATTCTGTTAAAACTGAATCATCAGTTTTTGGGCAGGAACATCAAGTGTTCCACAGAACCTGGTGTCTTGCCTGCATCCAATCAATGATCTATCATCATTGTATCTAACTTGCAAAGCGTTTTCTTTGTTAATACCAAAAAAGTGACACCTATGTCAAAAAGCAGTCATATATATGCATATATGTACAGGGGCACACTTGCTTTAATGCAGTAGTTGGGGTCCATAAATGCCAACAGGGTTTTGTACTGAACTGCGGTACTGTGAGAACGATAAAAATTCAATGAATGCATGTTTAAGAGTTGGGATAGGATAACCAAACCGTCAGTCCAATGTATACCTTATATACTTGTGTATAAGAGTCAGATCCAACTGCAAAGAGCATAGACCCAGATCTGCTGTTGCATAATGTGCCAGCAGATCTATGTCTGTGCAGTTTGTTAGGAGTAATCAGTAGAACAAACAACACTGACACTGATCTGCCTTCGCATTATGCTATGGCATATCAGGGTCTATGTTGTTTGCAGTTGGACCCGACTTATAAGCGAGTATATATGGTAGTAATAAATTGACTACCTGTCAGTTTATATAACAATTGTAATTAAGATCACCCCATGTTCAATGAAAATGAATCATTGCAGAGATGCTGCTAGGATTTTATCTTAAAGGGGGGGGGGGCCTCTGCCCTTGTCACCAAAAAAAGGGGGAGTAGGAAAAAAACGAGGGGGAGGAGGAAATGGCCATAGTTCAATATTTACCTAACACATAAATAGCCATCTCTTTCTTTCTTCCTGCTCCACTCTGTTAGAGCTCTATTGAAATCAAAATCCTCAAAAGATGTCTCCTCTAGTTTGTATAAGGATTACTCTGTTGAGTGTATCTAAGCTTAATCTGTTCTTTATCTCTGTATGAATATTGTTCTGTGCCAAGAACTCTCTTACACAACCTGCTTTCTGAAGGGACATATGCATAGCTAGCTAAGCCAGCTTGAACAAGTTGGGAAACTTTTCTGTATGGTTGTTATGTATAATTTCCCACAGCTCACAGGTATTGTCACTTGGATATCAGCACAAGATCCCTCAGGGCTAAATTGTTTGAGGAATGAAAATTGCACTCTACATTTAAATTGCCTGTATTTTAACTAGACTTGGTATTCTGCCTTTTCAACATTTAATTTAGAAATACCGCAGAATTGGGGGCTGACCGGCATGCCATCTGTTTTTGTCCATCCAGCATGTACATCGGACTCATAGTCAACATTATTTTTGGGTTAAAAGTCACTTGCTGGTATTTCCAGTAACACTTTCTGAGCATAAATAATTTCATATACTTCAAAACTTTAAAAATCATTGCTATCATCAATATCATCAGCCAGTATTTGCCGAACGAAATCGTCATCTGAAAATGAACCATGTTGGGAGTCAGCCATTTTGGGTTTTCTAGGTGGCCCTTATTTTAAACAAGCATGCGTAAAACTTCCTGGATGAATCCAAGGTTCAAAAATGACAGAATGCGTGTTCCGAGGCCCATTGTGCCAATCAAATTTAGTTTAACAACCATTCATGTCAAGCCAAAGTACTCATATGTATAAACAATTGTCAACCTGAAAAAAGACATGTTGGGACAAGCGCCACGATAGCCCTACTGACAGCATGACTTTTGTCGCAACAAGCACTTTAAGGGTCAACAGTTAAATAAAAATTGTATACTGTGAGGAGTACATTTTTATATGCATGATATTAAACTAATGTGTGGAAGTTCTTGCGCATCACTGCTTTTCAAGTGCACAAATTCGTACACATTTTGACCAATTTGCGCTAGCAGCATCTCTGTCATTCCTGTGTAAGAACATTAATTATGACGTGTAAACTATAGGTTTTTGAAAACTAAATGAATTATATTTATCTGTTTGTCAGCTTGACTGATGTTTTGAGCAGTGTCAGGAAATAAGGGACATCTGAGACCAAGTATTGGAAGCTATGATGCAACATGTTATATCCACCTTCATATTATAACGAAGCGTGTTAAAGCAGGGTTATCATGTATATATGTATTGAGTTTAATGGCATATCAGCACAATCCTGGCTATTAAAAGTTAAGTTCTACAAATATAAAGTGAAAAATTGCAAAAAACTTTAGGATGATAAACCCTTCCAAATAAATGTAAATATGTTGCCCTTTAAGATAAAAGGCAATGATCTTATACAGGTTGTAAAATATAAAGGTTCAAAATTGCTAAAATCTTCAGGAAGATAAACCCTTCCAAATTAAAGGAAAACTGTTTCTATTACAAGATAAAAGGTAAAAGATGCCAAAGTACTTTAAAAGGTATAAAAAAAGAAAAGAAAAAGGTTAAAACTAGAGAGTCCTTTAAATAAAGGGGTAAATTTTTTTTATATAATCTGCATTCTTTTAGAAAATCAAAGATTATTTTTCAGGTGGAACATATCCAAAAGTCAATCATTATCATCAACACAATATTTACTTGCCTCGATGCATAGATGTTCTGTCAACTTTGATCAAAATTTGGTAATAACTGATCATGCTGTTTTTGAAATGAAAAGTTCTAAGGTTTTACTGCTTTTACAAATTGTGCTATGGCCATATTTAATGGCAGACATGCATTACTTTCTTAAGCTTTAAATTCTTGATACCAGTAAGCTCTTAGCCCAACAGTTTTAAAAATAAAATTTTTCAAAGACTTTGCTATTTTTAATAATGGCAGTCATATCTGATGACATATCACAATAATCTGTACAAATTTGAAAAAGCTGGAGGAAGAAACTTTCTATAAAGGAAAGAAGGCTTACAGTGGGTACAACTGTGATGAAGAACTGTGAACCATTGGTGTTTGGACCAGCATTGGCCATACTGAGAGTGTATGGTCTGTCATGTTTCAGGTTGGCATGAAACTCGTCCTCAAACTCCCCACCCCAAATTGACTCTCCTCCAGTACCATTACCTGGCATAATATAAAACAAGAAAAAACATAATGACTGTTTACTACTGTTTTTGTTTTAATCTGTTACTCTCTAAATAATACTCAAGCCAAAGAATAAACTAAAAAAATAAAACATAATTTAATAGTATGAAACAAATCAAGACAAGCTGAAATGTTGCATGAGCAGCAATGAGCTTGCTTTGTACTTCCACAGCCTTAGTACAATGCCCAGCTTTAGCGTGTGCAAGCCTATTGTTACGACTAGTGGGTAATGTAACAAAAGAAAAGACTCAAACAAGCTTTCAAGATTTGAAACACAAACATTTAATTTCCTAAAAATATTAAAATATTTCAACAAACAATCAAAGTGAAAGAATTAAAAATAACTTACAGTATAGAATATCCTTAAAAGTCCGAAACTGTTCTAAAGTTTACTGATCCGGAAGTTAATCCAAATATTCCAAATGAACAACGTTCCGAATGAAACCTACAATGAGCTGGAGTGCCAACAAGAATCAGTTATATTCAAATAATATTAATTCCAAGTAATCCTTGTGAATATGGAATATCACACAAGTTCTAGAAATGTTTCTGATAATTCCAATGGAGCTGAATAATAGTTAAATTTTAAGTAGCAGTACTAAATCCAGAATGTACTGTATAATATTCTAAAGCAGAATACCACACAAAATGAACCAATCTTGTTTATGACCTCTCAGGCTGAACGTACTTATGAAGAATGACGAAAACTGCGATTACATCTTATTTATAGTCTCTGACCTCGCAAATCAAATAAAACCCCAATTATTCTATGTCTCAAATCAACATCTAGTTACTACGATCTTATTCTAACTTCTGGTCAACAAAATGAATCATTCCCTGTATTGCGACTTAAAAACAATTCAATCTTTCTAGAAAACAACCTTCTCCGAACCAATCAGAAACTAGGTTATACTTGACACCGCTAAAGTACCTGTGCACTGACGTTATTACAAGTCAACAACGTATCGACTTCTTTTTGAACATGGAATTCAGGTCAAAAGTGCAAAAGTTCAAACCCTCACGCACTGGATCACGTGACATGACTAATTCTTCAAGCGAAATATTGACTTTCCCAGTGACCAATGTATTGGGTCACATATACCGTATATGTACTTTCTGCAAGACGACAGCTGTTTGACTATTATGTAGAGATCATAAAACTATACCATTATTTAAAAACAAAATGATACATAATTCCCTAACACTATGTTAAGGTACCGTGTATAATCAAGGTCCATATGCAAACAACATAGACCCTGATCTGCCAGAGCATAATGCTCTGGCAGATCATGATCTATGTTGTTTGTTCTACTGATTAGTCCTTACAAACTGCATAGACCCATATCTGCCAGTGCATTATGTGATGGTAGATCTGGGTCTATGCAGTTTGCAGTTGGTTATATGTGAGTATATATGGTATATGGTTTCTTTACACTTTGCCAATAGTTCAAACTAATATCTATGCCCTCATGAGCTTGTTGTACAAGTTGCTAAAAGCTAACAGCTAAGTGTAACAGCTTATTAAAGTATCTATTAATGAAAAAATGTTACCAGTTAAGGACACCTTTTAAAAAGTCATTTAGAAGTTATTTTCTTTGGTTCATAATTTCATTGTTATTTCATTGCAACATGTGACTACTGGCATGATCATAAGAAAGAAAGCTGTCTCTTTATTGATATCAAGATGTAGTAGGGAGCATTTGCTCGTGTTGGGATTTGGTTAAAAATTCATGCTTGATTTTTAGTTTCTTTTAACTAATTGATGATATTAACTTTTCTGCACATGACATCTTCCCAAAGCCAAGGTTTATTCTAGAGTCTTTCTACAAATGACAAAGTCCTATTTCCAAAAAGATCTTAATTAAAATTCAATTAGCCAAATTGACTAATGAACAATTTTCCTGGACTTTTGTGTCCTTGTTTTCTCAAAAAAGTAAGCAATAAAAATGATAAAAAGAAGGAAGCAAACATTCAAAATAATTTATTATTGCCTTGTGACGAATTACAAGTCACTTGTGGCATCAATAAAACACCCCAAGTCCAGCATGGTGGAAATTACATCAAACTACATTTCAATAAAAATCAATAAAAAAAACTGAGATTGATGAATTGATCATTTCACTGAAATTAACTGATGCTCAACCAAATCAAACACAGTGCAACATCCCATAAAGGTCATTACTCTTAAAACATTAACTTTCCATATCCAGCCACTACTAACTATTCATTTCCTGTACTATCTACCGTATGTACTCGCTTATATGTTGAGTCAAACTGCAAACTGCACAGACAAAGATCTGCCATCGTATAATGCACTGGCAGATCTGGATCTATGCAGTTTGTTAGGAGTAATCAGTAGAACAAACATATACCCTGATCTGCTGGTGCATTATGCAATGGCAGATCAGGGTCTATGTTGATTGCAGCTGGACTTGACTTATAAGTGAGTAAAAATGGCATACCTACACATTTTATACCTCCCTTATGCAGCCACATTCCTTAAACACCCAAATTTGTTCCTTCTTGGCAGCTAGTAATGGGAGGTTGCACAATAGTCAGAACAACAGTAGCAGATACAATATAGAGGAAGAGAAAGAGCACATGGAATATTTATAATCAGATTTTATAGTAAAATTAAACATCCCAAAGAAGAGTCCCTCCAAGGGACTGATGCTTTACTGCAGAAAAGAATTTCCAGGAATTCAAGATAAGACCACTTCTTCTTTTTAACTGCCGAGTGTTAAAACCATCTCTGATATTTTTTAGCAATAACAAGATTTCAAGGATGGCTGCCATGGTGGCCATATTGGATGTAAAATAAGTACCATTTTCATTTAGGTCCAACTATACAGAAGAAGTCTTTTGGAAAAAACCCATGTTGATATGACCATCCATTCAGGATGAGTAATGATAACAAGATTTTCAAGATGGCTTCTGTGGTGGCCATATTGGATATTCAAGCAGCAACATTTTCATTTAGGACCAACTAGACCTTAGGATGAATGTATGTGTAAAGTTTCATGGCAATCCTCCAAAAATCCTCCAAGCAGTTTAGGAGGAGTCATGATAACAAATTGTGTTAACGGATGGACAGACAACAGAAGACAGGCAACAGGCCAGCCCAAAAGCTCTTCTGGTCTATGACCAGTAGCTACAAATTGGCAGTAGAACAGCATGTACACATGTCTGTCTCACTTATTTGATAGCAGCCTTTCTCTGTTATTACACAAGTGTCTACCAGCATCCCCAATAAAACCATAACCTAAAAATAAAGAATAAAAATTTGTTGATCCACACTTCATTTATCTGAATATTGGTTTATCCAAACCATATGTACATTCCCTGAACATGAAGATTTTCTAAAACCTAAACTTGTGTATCTAACCATTTTTCTAAGTTGGTCAGATTAAGTTTATTCTACTGTATTTAATTATGAAAAACACATTACATCTTTTTTTATAGGCCTATTCACAATTCAGAAATACACTTAAATTATTTCCTATAACTAATCATCCTTTAGAGACAATCTAAATCCCCATTTTATCTCTTGGGAAGTTTACCCTTTTTCACAGATTCTAAACATCCACTACATGCATCAAGGATTAAAAGAAGATCACAGACTCAGAACAAGATTTGGATATCCTAAAATCCAGCTACACTGTTCCCTCATTTTACCATGCCCTGATAACTCATGAACCCACTTAAAACATGATGATGGGTGTGGATCCCATTTTTAAATATTACCAAACAAAAAATTGGCTTCTATTTGCTTAGCATTTAAAATCATGATCAAAATTGGTAAATGAAAGTGGTTTCTGCCTGTTAATTTGGAATCAATATCATGAAAGTTGCTAAATTTAAAAAAAAGTCTTATCACATAGTTGGTACACTTTACATACAGTGTATGCAGTTCAATATTTTTGATATGTCAACACTTTAACATATCACTTTATGTGAATCTGATTAGTCCAATTTAAGCCCATGAAATTCTTGCGCACCATTCTCATTACCGATTTTCCTCTTTAGTATTACTATCAACAATTTGGCAGCCATCTTTCCAATCGATTGCCGTAGGAGTATTGGGAAAAGAGGTTATGTCTGTCAGAATATGGCCAATTTATCCCACAGGTGCCCATTTACAAATGAAATTAAGAGTATCAGTCAATAGATAGAGGGCTGGGGAGGGGGGCCTGACGTTTTACTGGCACCCCAACCTCATGACAAGTGTGGTTTAAATCTCATCCTATAGGAGTAAATAAACTCACATCTCTTTTGAAAAGAATGTCAACAAATGCCAGACTCCCAACTGACATAAAGTTATCTAACCACTGCATTCTTCCAAATCAAATAATGTAAATATCCAGTCACAAAACATTAAATCTTAAATCACTATTATACACAGCAAAACCTTTATAGTCTAGATTAAGTATATTTCTGAATCCAATAATCATCCTCTCACATGAATATCCAACAACTGGAATGCTGCTTTAGTGGAATCAACACACTTTAGGTTGAAACATTGTAAAGTCTGATTGAAATCCACGTATATGGCATGTCAACTACTTACTGGAGATCCAGTGTTGACAAATTATGTTGTCCGTGTCAAATGTTTTATTGGTTTGGAAGGACAGTTTCTCCTTCAATTATAATTTGTAAAAAAAATCCACTTCTGAATGTTATTGGTTATTGAATTGTTCATTATTGATTAAACTCTAGTCTGGGACTATTTTTTCACGTGCAAGAATTGAAAGGTGCAGCAACTGAGCCAGAATTAATGAATGCCGAAAATTATCTGTTCTTCTTTCTATCCAAACTCTTTCCACTAAAATAAAAGCTATGTGATAAACAGACTCTCATATGGGTAACGATTTAATATTAATATTTATGAAACTCATTGAACAATTTTCAGCTTTTGCTCACCAAGGCTTGCAAAAGCTGGAAATTATTAAACTTGTTTCATAAATTCATAAAATCATCTGAATCTTCATTGCTATCTTGTGCCATTGCCTATGAAGTGGTCAATGTTCATGGACCCCCATCACTCGAGAGTTACCAAGGGAGAAGTGTACACAGAGTATCAACACATATCCTAGTTACATTCAAGCGCTCCTCATTGCAGCGTATTCCCAATGATGTCTCAATACAATATGTATCACAATACAGATGTCTCATTACAAGACATATCATTACACTTACCTTGTGCTAGCTGTCCCATCGCAAGTCATATCATGACACTTACCTTGTGCTAACTGTCCCACTGCAAGACATATCATGACACTTACCTTGTGTGAACTGTCCCACTGCAGACATGACACTTAGCTTGCGCTAAATGTCCCATTGCAAGACATATCATGACACTTACCTTGTGTTGTCCCATTGCAAGACATATCATGACACTTACCTTGTGTTAACTGTCCCACTGCAAGACATATCATGACACTTACCTTGTGCTAACTGTCCCATTGCAAGACATATCATGAAACTCAACGTGTGCTAATCAAGACACTTACCTTGTGTTAAATGTCCAATTGCAGGACACATCACAATACTTACCTAGCACTGACTGTCCTATTTGAAGACATATAAGTTACCTGATGCTAATTTCTATTATAAACTTCTGATGAACTTGAGTATGTATGTATGCATGCATGTATGTGTGTGTGTATGTATGTATGTATGTATGTATGTATGTATGTATGTATGCATGTATATATGTATGTACATATGTATGTATGCATGCATGTATGTACATATGTATGTATGTGTATGTATGCATGTATGTATGTACATATGTATGTATGCATGTGTGCATGTATGTATGTATGTATGTATGTATGTATGTATGTATGTATGTATGTATGTATGTATGTATGTATGTATGTATGTATGTCATATCAGCAAAACACTGGCTATATAGTGCTGATTAAAAGTTCTAAAAATGCAAATAAAAAGGTTTGCAATAAAAATCTAGAAAGAAAATCCATTCCAAATAAATGTAAACATGAAGTACTACAAAATAAAAGATAAAGGGTAAAGATCTTAAAATTCTGTAAAATGTAAATAAAATAAAAGATAACAGTAATAAATATAAAATCATTAAAATATAGGGTAAAAATTTATTATATAAAGAGCATTCCTTCGAAAAGTCCAAGATTTTCTCTGCTAGTAGATCATCATAAAGTTCCTTAATGGGTCTCATGGCTTAAAAACATCTAAGCAAAAGTACTGGCCCTAATTGCTTATGTTAAATAAAAACAACAACTTGATAATATATGAAAACCTTAATTTGGTGGGTAAATCCCATAATTTCATCTACTTGCAAGTGTCAAACTTTTACGAATTACATTATCTATTTTGTTCTAAAGATGTATTATGCATATCCATATATGGGACTGGCAATATCACCATAAGAAATATTGATATCCATACTACCCACTGCTATATTACTTCAGCTCTACTGCTCATTGTCACACCGTGCCTTTCATACTGACTTACCTAAGGGATCTCCTGTTTGGATCATGAATCCCTTGATAACTCTATGAAAGATGTTACCATTGTAATAGCCATTTTTACTGTGAATGCAAAAATTTTCCACTGACTTGGGACACCTGAAATGGCAGAAATGTGGCAAATTAAGTGCAGAAGCACCTGCAATTAAAACCTAACTTTCTTCAACACAGGCATAGAAATCAATGCGATACAAATATTTTCACAAAAATTAAAATGTTACAGGTACAGATCATTCATGGTAAAGTGATACAGACTGACACCTTAAATGTTTTGTACAATAAAGAACTGAATTGAATTGTGGCATGTGACCCCCTACCCATTCTTAACTGTCTTTATCTTAGATGACTTTGTAGTTAAGATGAACAATTAGCTACTTAAAAGGTGTTAATGCATATTCTGTGTTCCCCACTTGCACCAAAAGTAGGAAAGAAGTATACATTTCTTTAAGATTAAAGGGCACTCAAAAACTTCCACATAATGTTTGAAAGCAACTATAATATCATTTTAAGTTCAGTGGTCCCCCTCTTATAAGGCCATCCCTTCTTCAGGATGAAAGTGGCCTTATAACAGAGATGTCCTTTCTAGAGGGGGATCATACAGATGTGAGTAATAATTACGAATAAAGTAAGAAAGGTGTAACTAATTTTTAAATATCTAATATTTTCATTCAAAAACCACATGCATGTTATGGAATCAATGTGATGAAATTTATACATGTATTAATGTTTTAAAAAAAAATATAAATAATCATCAATCACTGTGCAAAATCATTCTAAAACCTTGTCAATAAAATCAGGGTAAAGACATCTGGGTGCAACTATCATTCTTTCTCCATTCCATTTTTCCACTGATGCAAAATATATACCTGATGATGTTTATTTTAATCTTTCAAGTATTAAATTTCTCAGCAGTGATCAAAGGACTCTTCCTCTTTTCATTTAGTTGGATTGATTTTAACTTTTCCTTCCAAACTGCGAATGTCTGATGACATTTTGCACTTTTCTTATTTCTTCACTGACAACTATACCACTGTCAACCTATAGCTATTACATAAAATGCTCTGCTTACAATGAAGTGAGTTTGTCATGTGATCAACTTGTTTTTGTCTGGTACCCTTTCAAATATATTTTGTACTCTATGAGAGAGAAGCCACAACTGCTAACATACCATTTTTACTTTATGGTGACTGGATATTGTGCTAATTTGAGCTGAACAATACTGTGCTTCTCAGCTGTGATATTTTGTCATCTTGATAATTATCTGTGGTAACAATAGCCAGTATTTATCAAAGTAACAAAACCTAACATCTAAGAAACACACAGCAGAAAGGATAATCGAATTACTTTCTTTTTTGTATGGATTAAAGTTAGGTACTTCATTGGCATGTTGGAACAAATGTCAATGTGCTGAATTTAAAAATAAACAAATATTTGACATTTCCATCTGTAAAAACAATTATGTGTTAGCTTGTGAGGGGTAAATTTGCCTTTCTTGTGCTAATATGCTGGCTAGTGACTGCATTAGAGAGGTGGTTGTTCCAGAGGGGTACTTTTGAACAACAACTCCTCTGTGCCAAGGGATTCTGGCCATATAAAGCACATGGCTGCTGGTCAGGGGGCCATTAAAGAGGGCGACAACTGTATTAATCAAAGTATTGAGAATACTGATGGCTTGGAAAGTTGAAACGATACTACTTGCAGAATACCAGCTGGAAGAACATAACTCCAGAGATATTGCTATTCATGGTCCTTTTTAATATTGTAAATGTACTGGTCTAAATAATCTTTATACTATTATCTCAATTTTCTTTTTTTTATTTGTCACAATAGAATTTATATTACCATTTGAAACATTTTTTGAGGAATTACTGTTTTATTGTGATAATTTCAAGTTCTAACATCAGTGGAAAAAGTGTCCATGGGAGATAACTTCTATCAGGTCTAATCATTTACTTCAATCTGAGTTGCCTCCCACAACATAAAATTGACCTGAGAGGCCATTAGATCTTTGGATCTATACTTTGTTACTAATTTTAGTACAACCATAACATTTGTTACTATTATTAGTAATAAAAACTATATTTGGTAAAAATGACTGGACACAATACCCTAAGCAATGAGGGGCTGAAATCCCACCAAACCAAAAATCTTTATATATGACATAAAGGACAGAATGAATATTTGAAGGAAAGATAGCAGATTTTGTATCACTGTATTTCAACAAATTATTCTTTTATTTAAAAAAAAAACAAACTTGCATGTTGGAAAAGTACAGAATAATTTTTTTCTTTTTTACTACAAACTGTGGAAAAGGCTGCTGCATAACATATATCCTTATTTATAAATGACACTTAAGTAGAAAGCTAATTTTTAATCATGTAGGGATTTGTATTTTTAGTAAGAGAAAAATAGTTCTGAATCTAAATAAACTTATTATTGTCCAAATTCAGTGAGTAATTTCACTAATCTACTGAAATATCACTGAAGGTATAATACTGTTTGTTTACCATGATCCTTGTTTCTCACACAAAGTTTTAGTTTCAATAATTTTGAACATGCATTGTATTTGTCATTGTTAACAATGTACTTACTCTTTGGGAAACAGTTTGCAGTGAATATCTCCCATTGTTGTGTGTATAACACAACTTTCTGAAACCCGTATGTATGAAGAATCCTGCAATATAAAGTTTTCAATAACAAAAAGAGACAAGTGATGTATATATGTATTAGGGTTCAACAGCATGTCAGCACAATATTGGCTATGTGGTGCCGATTAAAAGTAACGTTCTAAAAATGTATAAGACAAGTGAGAGGAAAAATATTGAATACCTTATGAGCTGATTATTTAAAATATTTGTAAAAGTTATTTCTTAAACATTTTTTCCCACCCCTCTTGACCAACCTACTGTAACTTCTGGATCATATGACTATATTCCTATTTTTTTTAAATCAGTAAAGGCTACATGTGTTAAGTTTAAATATGTGCTTATCAAAAGTGATTTTCACAATAATAGTAATAATAATAACAATCATTATCATCATCTGATGCTGATTGTTGTTGTTGTTGTTATTATTGTTATTACTATTATTATTATCATTGATTTATAATGCTAACATTTACTAATTTGAATTCTAATTACAAAACATTTCATCAAATTAGTTGAAAGTTGTGAAAATAAAACTGCACTTGGCACTTGGTCAAAGTGTATTGGGAGGAATCTTTTTCACAGAAGTAAAAACTTAAATTTCAGAATCATTTATTCAGTTGTACTTATCTTGAGACTTTCATATTTTTTTCCTAATTCTTGATATGAAAATTATTCTCAAGATAATGAGAAGATACTGGCGATTACTATTTTTAAATACGAAGACCTTTTCTTGATTATGATTAGGATTCATTGTAATCATCAATATGCAGTAACGTAACTTTCAAATAATTGAGCTTAGTTAAAAAAAAAATGGAAATCTAATTTGACAGCATTATTATTGATGACAGCAAATATCAGATGTATTACAGATATTAATAGCAAAAACTATACTTCCAATTACTGGCTACATTACAGAAATAAAATGTGCTGGCCGATCTGGGTATATGCAGTTTGTTAGGAGTCAAGGCCGTTGTAAGGGGGGGGGGGAGGGGGCAAAACGGGCAATTGCCTGGGGCACCAAGCCTGGGGGGTGCAATTTCGGGGAGTTTGCGGTATTTTTTCCTGAGTGGGAGGGTGTCAAAATCGACGCTTACCCAGGATGCTGTTTCTTCCAGTGCAAACTTGCGATGGCCCTGTTAGGTGTAATCAATAAAACAAACAACATAGACCCTGATCTGCTGGCACATTATCTGATGGCAGATCAAGGGCAATGTTGTTTGCAGTTGGACTTGACTTATAAGCGAGTATAGATGGTATTGCAAAACCACATTGGGGTAGGATGATATGGACTAGCTTTTTCTGTGGTGCTATCTAAGCAGGAAACAATTGACTAATAAAGCCCATTTATGAGACTCAGTGAATAATACAATATGCCATTTGCCACAAGTATCTCACTGCCTGTCAACTTGCTGCATAAGATTCATATCTGATGAATATTCATGAAGAATTTGCTTCCACAATAATCTTCCTGAAGCTGACACATCCTGTATCCAGCCACTGTCTGATTATCTCAAGGTGTCATTGTCATTCATGGTGTATTTAATCTGTCCAGTCATTTCAAGAAGCTGTGCCTTTTGAATTAAGCAACTTTCTTTGATCTTAGGTTGTTGAAGATAAAACATTTTGCTATTCAGTGCAAAACCACTTATTGTACACCTACTATAATTCTTGTAATTTTTCATACGCAAAAAATAGTTATTCGTACTGACCATGTAGGGAATAAAGGGATCAGACCCAAAAAAGGTCTACATGACATACAATACTTGCTAGTTTAACCGTACTAATGTCAAATAAAAAAAATGTAGAGTTTTCCTCTCATTTTCCTCTCACCTCATGAACCTAATTATGATAGTAAATAAAAATACTCAAAAAGACTTTTGTTGTTAGTAGTGAATGTCAGAGAGAAAGTGCAGTAGTAACTGGTGATTGATGGGATCTGGTTTCAACCTCTCTATACAAGAGGAGACCACTCTCATCCGAGTTCTATCTTGGCAGGCAGATGACTTTTCATAACTTCAGTTGCTAAATCAAGTCAAACAACGTGCATAGGAAGGCTAGATTTGCAAGGTAGTGGATATTCTCCAAATGTATTATGATTAGGTACTGTATATAATCACTTCTAACTCTAGTCCCACTGCAAACAAAATAGACCCTGATCTGTCGTTGCATAATGCACCAGCATGATCAGTGTCTATGTTGTTTGTTCAACTGATTACTCGATACAAACTGCATCGACCCAGATCTGCCAGTGCATTATGTGATGGCAGATCTGGGTCTGTGCAGTTTGCAGTTGGACTCAACTTATAAGCGAGTATATACAGTAGTGTATCTGAAGAAGCAACAAGGATACTCATCTGACCTGGGTTGCTGCTACAAGTTCCTCTTTTGATGGTTTTTCATTGAACACATCCCTTTCTGAATCAGCACTGGAATGAGAAAACAAAAGAACTGCTATAAAGAGAAGAAACCAAAATGGATGATTTTCATACCAGTGGGTCAAATGGATGAATATATATGCAGCACCACACATATAATTGAGGCAGACAGTTTACAATCTGCAATGGTGTTCTATTGTTAACATTTGCAAGAGGGTACATAGCCACATTACCGTATATACTCGCTTATAAGTCGAGGTTTTTTACTTAGAATTTGACTCATACAGGGTAGGGGTAGTCTTATAAGCGCGACATTAAAAAAAAAAATCTTGGGGTAATGTTAGAAACTCTAGATGTTTGCAGTACATAAAAATACTGTCAATTCATATATTTTTACGTTTTCATGCCACTATTCCTATGCAGTAATGCATATATGGTATGCACTGTGTTTATCCGTTTCATGGCGGTATTCATTACACAATACATGTATCTACAGTTATTTGGATTTTATTAATTTGAAAATATTACCAGTAAATTAAATACTACCTACCGCAAAATGAAGTGTCCGTCAATGTTTACCGTGGGTGTTTACTAGTAAGTATATTGCCTCCATTTTCGTGCAAGTCCGAACAACCTGTATTTGTATTAATATTTGTGTTTTGCTGTATAAAGACTGTGCTTGATGCAATAAAAGTTTTGATTTAATTTGTATTTTCCTTTTCCACAAGTCAGATTTAATTCTCAAGTGATATTTCCCAAGTTATCTGCCAGTGCACGTGGGCCGATAAGCCTTTGGCTTGTAAAGGGACTCACTTTGTTTTCAAGCTGACAATCCTTTTGATCGAGCCGCCAATCTCTACTTGTTCAGTAGAGTTCTACAACTTCCTGTGCATATACTTTGACCTTAATCCCTTTGCTTGTAAACACACCACACTCTTTGTTTTCCCACGTGACAACCCTTTGATCAAGCCGCAAGTTCAGTGCCAAGTAACAGAGGGAGGCTATTTGAACTCCCTGTGATCTTGCCGCACAATTGACACGTGTTCAGTTGCAGCCTTTAATAGATTTCTGACTTATGATCAAAGTGTTACTCACAGAGCCCAAGCTCAGTCTTTGCATAACCACCCGCATATGACAGTAAAGCCGAAAATCGGAGTCGGACGAGATTTACGATGACTAGACGACGATGTAGGATTTCAGAACTTTATCAGACAATGAGGATTAATTCTTGGACTTTGTACCAGATGACATTGGATAGTGACATTTATAGGATACCGTGAATCACAAAAAAAGTGGACTTAACCTTTATTGTTTATTTGCACGACATGTGGAATTAATATATTACGGGATATTGTGAATCGGATCATTCTGAACTTCTATTCTTATACTGGTATATGACCTATAACTGAATTCGTGGATTTATCATATAAATAGATTCGGAGTCGGACGATGTTTACGATGACGGGATGACATTGGAGGAATTTATTACTTTATTTGGTAACTCTGATGATGAGGATGAATTCTTGGGCTTTGAACCAGAGGACATTAGACAGTGAAAATTTATAGGATACAAATTTTATACCTGTATGTGACCTATAATCCAATTCATGGATTTATCATATAAATGGATTAAAAATGTTAAGCTATATGGATTTCATTACACGAAGATGGACAAAATGTAAGTTGTAAATTTATTTGTACATATTCAGCTCAATAATACAATTGTATTTATTCTACATGGGTTTTTGTTTTTATTTGTCCTATATATCTATATGTCTATCTATCCAGTTTGGCTCGTTTATTTTTGCTAAGTGCAGCTCTGACTCAGTGATGACATGTCACCCCTTGCAGACGGATTTAATTTGCAAAAAACACCTCGACTTATAGGAGGGTCATAGCTGAATTGGCTTTTTGCAGCCATGAAAAGGGGGGCTCGACTTATAGTCGAGTATATACGGTAGTTATTATTAAAAATGGGAATTTGCATGAACAGCACAACATGAAATGAGTAGTAAGAATATTTGTTTTCATACAGTAAAACCTTAACTGAAACCCACCCCCAAATAAAGACCACTCCACCAAGAGTAATCATGTTTGTGAAGTCCCATTTACTATTTAATAAAGCAAACTTATCCTCGAAAATTTAGACCATTGCTCAATTAAGACCACTTTTCCCCAAGTCTGGACAATGTTGTTAATTGGGAGGTTTTACTGTATTTACATACATGTTTTTGAGCCTTGACAGATAACGTAAGAGCATATTGTACAATTTTTAAAAGTTGTTGTACAATCAGCATGAATCATATAAGCTAAAGTCTATTCTAGGATGGGCAATTGGAAGATTCACTCTACTTTCTAAAAAATCGTGCCAAAAAATGAACTAAGGGTGTGAAAATTGTGCATCATTTATTTCTTCCTTAATTCAATCCTATATAAGATAAGAAGAAAAATAAATTTTAAAAGTAATAATTTAACATTGCAAGAGAATATCTTTCAAAGATAAAAGCAGAAAGCATTTAGCATATTAATTAGAATTCCAGTAATGTCATATTTAAAACTTTAAAGTGTAGCAAACTTGCATAATATAAATGAGTGGTATAAAGTTAAAGTACTGCACTGTTATCCAAATTAGGTTGATCCAGAAGATCATCTTGGCAAAACAAGTGCAAAGCAAATTCCAGGTTAATGTCCTTGAACAGATTAAGTCACTGTAACTCCTCCTTTTCTTGATGCACAACATGTCTGGATATGCTCCAACAATAAAAGTTTGGTAGCCAAAAAATAATCAATTTTCTGATACAGGAATTACCACTATAAATTCATGTATTTTTGTGGGTATCAATTTTCATGGTTTTGTGAAAATTTACATTTTTGTGGGTACTTAAATTTGTGGATTGGGGACAGAGTCTTATGTTTTCCACAGAAAGGTTGTTGTCCACTTAGACTTTAAATTCGTGGTTTGAAGTAACCATGAAATCCATGAAAATTGTTACCCGACAAAAAAATAAATTATTTACTCTATATTTCCCATCTGTTATGACAAGTATATTGTATTGAACCACTGCAACTTGTAATGTTGTTTTGATCATAGTGTGACAGGTATATTTACTGAACCACTGCAACTCATGATGTTATTTTGATCATGGTGTAACAAGTATATTTTACTGAACTCGTGATGTTGTTTTGATCATGATGGGTCAAATGAAGCAAGATCTACCATGAAGACAGGAACAGAACAAACAGACAGACAGACAGACAAACAGCTAGATTCCCACTGGATCATAAGTCCAAATGTTGTACACTGCCCAATTCTTTCAAATCTGTGGTGTAAATAGACAAACCGCTGATGATGCATTACAGTAGCAGTTACATATGGATGAAACATGGTAAATAATGTACTTTGTACAAGTCCTACTTATAGCAATTAATTTGTATGCATAGAAAGATGTGTAACACCTTTTTGTATCATCTGGTGATCTTTTGGTAAACATGTAAAAGCGGTTTTTCTTGAACGCTGTACAAAAGAGGATGGGATCCAGGTTGATGGCTTGCAGGATTGGATTTTCCGATGCAGCACTTTCCATGTCTGTCAGACCTGGCTTCTTCTTCCCCGACCCCTGAAACAAGCTCAGCTGCAGAAACCGTGCATTCTCGGGCTTCCCCAGGATCCTAACACACCTGTTGGTGTGAAGGTTGATTACTGAAAGGAAGCAATACAAAGTTAGCTAAATTATGCTAATTCTAACTGAATAAACTATCATTTTATACACAGTGGAAAATCTTGTACAGTAAACTCTGGACATAACAAAGCCTAAGGGACCAAAAATAAAAACATATCATTATATCTGAATTTCAATATAACCGGGCAAAAATAATATATAAAACACCCAAAGGGACTTTGCAATCTGCTTCATAAAACCCCATATTTTGTTACATCTGAATATGTTATAAATAGCATTTTCTGTATATAGATTTTATTATTGTTCAAATGTAAATTAATATTTAATTATAACCAATTATTGGCTGAATCTGAGTTGTTATCAAAAGGTTCCACTGTAGTCAGTAAAATATCCATGTAAATATTTAACATCAATTCCACTGTCCAACCATAGTCCTTAGATCTCAAGGACCTTCCTAAGTATCCTTGCTGTTCTGAGGAATGCAGCTTTCTGTAAAAAGTGTGGCTTTCATTCTGTTACTAACTTGTATAGCATGTCTCCTAATTTGTGTGGTATGACTCCTAGCACTCCTACCACAATTATTATTATCTCTGTCTGCATTTTCCATATCATTCTGATTTATTTAGCCAGGTAAGAGTATTTGGTCATTTTTTTCTTGTTCTTTTTTTGCAACAAGAGAGAGTCCTTGGTACTAATATGTCTATGATGTACTGTTTATACTCACTTGTAAGTTGAGTCCAACTGCAAACAACATAGACCTGAGTATGATGTTGCATAATGCACCAGCAGATCAGGGTCTATGTTGTTTGTTCTACTGATTACTCATAACAAACTGCATAGACCCAGATCTGCTGGTGCATTATGTGATGGCAGATCTGGGTCTGTGCAGTTTGCAGTTGGACTCAACTTACCAGTGAGTATATATAGTACATGCAGATCAGGTTCCTTTCGTACTCTATCAGTACTATGTATGGACTTCTGTGCTCTATCCTGTGGTCGGCCTAGATTATGAAATCTAAAATTTAGCTAAGTTTCTCTAATGAACCACACAAATAAAATGCAATAACCAATTAAACATTATAATAAATGAATGTTATAACATAGCCTTTGGTCAGATAAATTAAATTAAAACATTCAAACAGAGAAAACATTTTGTCCAAGAACATAACAAACAATCTTCACTTTTTTATTATTATTATTATTGTTAGTAGTAGTAGTATGTTACCTGTGCATGTATTTTATGCTGCTGCTGTGGTAATATATATTAAGTATACAAATAATGGCATGACTGTCCTGTTATAGACCAGTAAATTAATCTATCACATTTCATGGGGTTCATTCAACTTGATATTAATTGTGTCAAGCATGTCAGCCATATTCCATGAAGAAGGAAATCAATTCAAGACACAGCAAAATTACATTTTGTTGTGAACTGAGGGTAAAAATGGCTGGGGATTTCCTAAAAAAACACTTTCCTATCCTGGAATTCTTTTTAAAGGAAACTCATAAATAAATTCATTAGATCGAATCTACAAAGACATAAAACTCATGTTACTGATTAGACATTTTACCTTTAATTCCAAGCATTGTTGAGTAGAGGATAAAATACCCAGTTTCATCAAAAACTGAAAAGCAAAATAAATTTAAAATTATGAAAGGTATTTAAAAGAACTGCAAAGTAAAAGTCATAGCTAATGTCACTACTATTCACAAATGGAGATATCAACTTAAAGGAAAGTTAATTGATTAGTATATTGTGTTTCCATCAATATTTACCCAATTAATATTGGGAAATAAACTTCGCTACCTCCCGAATCCAGTAATCTATCTATGTAACACATAGACAAAGAGAAAAAAACCTCAAACAATGCATTACCTCCCCTTTCCACTGCTAAGTGGCTACCCATCGTCTGGATGTTTACCAGTTTAAGCTGCAAGTTACATCAACAAGGGTGCTCGCATTTGCAGGGATGGGTGGGAGGGGTTAATGCTATGTAATAATGTATGTATTTCTTGGAGAAACATAATTTGCTAACAAATTAGCTTTCTCACTCGAATACATTCCCCGATCACATTAACATTAGGAGAATAGGTAATTGGAGGAGGAAACGCATGAACATCCTACCTTTACTACAACCACCCTTCAAGGGAAGAAAGGATAGATTCCGTATAAGAAGAATAAACTGCTCTCCTAAAAAAAGGGCAGCACAACTGATGGTCATGTAACCTATGACGACAGTAACCAGATAAGGAAAAGAGCAACTTTTCCTTATTGAGTGAAAATATCTGAGCGAATCCAAAGAAAGTGCTGAACTCACACCTATGAGGAGGTTCTGCTGATGTCAAAATAGTCTGGTGGCTGTCTGGGCTGTAGCCACCAGACCCACCAGATTCAATTCTTGTTTCTGTGAAGCTACATCATGCAAATAAAAGCTTGAGAAGGTTGATTGTGTGTTCTAGCCAATGGCTTCTATTATGTCTAGGATCGAAATGTTACATTTAAATGGAAGACTTGCAGAGATTGCTCTGATCTCATGAGCCAAGATCTTCATGAGGCATATATGATCTTTTGAGGCCTCAGAGTACATCAAGCATATTACCCACTTAAACCATGATGCTAGGCCTTGAGGGGTTATATCATCTTTCCTGGCCTTCACTGGAAGAAAAATACATTGGGCCCCATGATCCTTCTCCGTGCACTTCAAGTAGTGCTTGAGAAACAGACTGAGTTTTGCATTGCTGCCTCTCTGAATGTCTCAATCAAGGGGAGAAAGCCAATGACCACTCTTTGAATGCCCACTGATGGCAACCTATTTTTAGCTACAAAGCCTGGTTGGGAAATTAGGACCATGGAACCATCTGATCTGAACTAGAGATAGTTTAGGTCCACTGAAAAGGCATGCAACTCACTCACCCTGCATGCCAAATCTAGGGCTCGCAGAAAACACATTTTGTATGATAGCAGCTTCAGCAAACTCCTGGCTAAAGGTTCAAACTGATCTGAGTTGAGCCATGTTAGAACTGAGGAGAGATTCCATTTAGGAAACAGGGCAAAAGATTTTGGTCTATTCAGGTCAAAACGGGATAGCCAGTTGGACAGATCATTAATATCCCCTCTACCATGATGCCTGAATGTGAGATCTTGGAGCGGTAACCTTTGGAGCTAACCTGGTTGCCTTGAAAAACCAGAGTAAAAAGTTGGCTAGTTGCAGTATTAAGGCACTCAACGGGATGATGTTATTGATCTAGCACCTGTCCCTGAAAACCAGTCACTTTCCCTTGTAAGCCTTTAAAGTGGAGGGCCTTCTAGCTCATGAGATTCTCTCAATGACAGAAAGTTGAAATTCCTTTTGATACAAGGTAATCCATCAAGAGCCAGGGATGAAGGAGAAGTATGTCCAGGCAGGGATGAAACATCTGTGTCTGTGGCAGGTTGGACCTTGGAGGGGAGGAGGGATTTTCCAGGGGATGTCTACTGCTAGATCGAGCAAATCATTCACCCAGGATATGTCCCTACCTATCAGAATCACTTTACAATTCTGACCCCTCATTTTTGTATTATCTTCATACCAGAACCTTGTGGAAGATAGACTTTGGCCTTAAACCCTTCCCAACTGACTGAAAGTGTGTCCACAGCCCTGGCTTCTGGGTCTGGGTCTGGGAAGACAAAGGTGGACAGTTTGTGATTTCACTTTGTTGCAAAAAGGTCTACAATTGGACATCACCAAACCACACAAATCCAATGCAAGACTACTGGATGGATAGACCACTCAGTGTGAAGGGTTTGGCCTGTTCTCGACAGTGAGTCAGCCAGGACATTGAGCCTGCAGGGGGTATGCCTGATCTGGACCTTTATCTTCAGCTTGGTGAACCAGTGCAGAAAGTTCCAAAACCAGAATGCACAGGTTCGGGTGATTTGGTTCCCCCTTGTCTCAGGAGGTAGGTCACCACCACCAAGTTGTCTGATATGATGAGAACTGTCTTCGTGTAAAGATGAACCTTCCAGAATGAAATGCATTTACTACGGTTTTCATTTCTAGAAGGTTTATGTTAAGAGGTAACTCCTCTGGCCACCACTTGCAGCTGACTATGGTGAAGATGGGATACAAGTGGGCTCCCCAACCAAACAAACTAGCATCCATGCAGATCATAACTTCAGTTCAGATTTTTCCTGAGGAATTCCTGCAGTGAGCAACTGTATGTTGTGCCACAGACACAGGAATGATACTATTTCGGTTGAGATCATAATTTGTTGATCAAGTCAACTGGAGAAGGCGTGTCAGTGGGCAAGCAGGGCCATAAGCAGCAGTTGGTGCATGAAACAGCAGCCAAGAAGGATCAAATCTGTTGCTGCATTGAGCAGCGCAAGGAGTTGCAGAAATTCTTGCTGAAATTCACTCCCTACTGGAAACAGACTTCAGAAGCTCAATAATCCAAGCCACGCATATATAAAGGAGGCAAACAAGGTTGAGATTGGTAAAAAATTATATATGCAGGTAGACAAAATTCTGGGATGGAATGAAATCCGACTTATCCCAGTTCACTAGGAAAAAACTGACTCAAGAGGGAAAGAAGATTGTTATTGCCCTGTACCACAGATGCACTTACCATGTGTTTTTTGGAGAAAGTTGTCAGTGAACACCACAGTCACTGTTGACAGTGTTGAGCAGAAGGAAGTGACAATGCAGTTGATGACCTTTATGAATGCACATGGACTGATGTTGAAACTAAATGGGAATGCACAAAATTGATATATCATTCCTTGGAACCTAAAGTGAAGGAACTTGCACAAAGTTGGTGCATAGGGACTTGATTATATGCATTGGTATGGTCTGGCATGGTCTAAACTGACTGCAAATTTTACCCTTTTTATGGAAAGCCTGACTGAAAACATGCTGTCACCATTCTGAATCTTGGCAAGGCTATGTACTTGTTGAGCCAGCTGAGGCATATAAATGGCCTGAACTTCCAATTGGCTTTGGGCACTAAAAACAGCCTGTAGTAAAACGCCAGGGAGTTCAGTCTTCAGACTGCCTCTTGGCCTTGAAACCACTTCTGAATCAGCTCCCTCACCACTGTGGAGTAAGCAATCAAAAGAAGGTCTAATTTAGGCTGTGCCTGAGAGAGCCTCTCCAAACTGGATCCTAGTAACTGACAATCCTGAAGGTTTTGGACACAGATCTGGGGGAAGAAGGCAGTAAGCCTCATTTACTGCCTTGTCAAAGGTCCACACCTCTTCCTCATGCATCACTTGACCCACAGAATGGGATGAAGATGGAGACTCAAAATAAGAAGAAAGACCCAACATGACTGGTTCTTCTGTGAATTGATTTGTGTCAACCATGATTTATGGTCTGTTGTTCTGTCTTCACTCTTGGGGTGAGACAGGACTATTCCAACTTATCTTAATCCTTGGAGAAGAGGACTTTATGATCAAGGCTTTGTCATCCCATATCTGCTTTTGAGGGGTGGGCTGTGGTAACGAGACTAACCTGTTCTTCCTCTCTTCCTGGAAAAAGGGATGATTTCTTCTCAAAGCAAAAAGCTAGTGAGTAACGGTCCCCTCCCTTTTCCTCAATAACAATGCCAGAGGAGATGGAGATGATCTAAGGCTTGCCTGGACTGCCAATCCATGGAGCCGTGGCAAAGTCATCCAAAGTTTCATGGTATTGAAAGGAGGCAAGGCACACTCATCACCACAAGCCCCATAGAAGCCCCATAGGGGTTAAAAGGGAATGTCAAGAAAGAGGGGTGTTGACCCAATCCTTTCCCCTTGACAGGCCTTCAAAGCTTGGAATCTGTTCCCATAGAGATAGAATGGAAACATAAAGAAATGGGGGTAATCGAATAAATCCTTTTCCATAGACCAGTGGTCAAAACATGGTGCCCTATCCCAAGATTGATGTATGATGCCTGTCACTTGGTGCTCAGTGCCCAGTGCCCAGTGCTCAGAGCTCAGTGACCAGAGACTAAAACATGAAATCAGTACCATATCCATTGATCACCATTTGGTGCCCAGCACCTGGTGTTCAGTGTCCAGTGACAGACACACAGTGACTGTCTCTTGGAATATTAACTGGTGCTGTGTGCCTAGTTCCCTGTGACCAGTGATAGACCTTCTATGACTGTCACTTGACTCATTTCCTGGTGGCAGGCTCTATGTGACTGTCACTTGACACACTACCAAATGGCCAGTGCCCACTGACCAGCACCTGGTAACCGGTCAACAAGCAATGACTGATTAAATGATACAGACCTTACTGGGGAGTCTCTGTTTGGGAACTAGATTCCGACGGATAAGAGATCCCCTCAATTTAAACACAGGTCTACTCAGGCAAGAAGACCACACTTTCCTTTTGCCATGATGTTGGTACTCGCTACTGTGTGCTGGTGACTTCCCTCTACTGGGAAATGTGAATGATCCCTCCCTCATGGGAGCTAACAACTTTCTTCCATGTGTTAGTGATCCCACTCTTGTGGAAGTGGACTACAGCCATACCCTGGAAAAAGCCATAGACCCCCTCAATTACAGAAGCTGGTGACTTCTATAAATCAGGAAGTATCATAGACCCCTCTTGGAATGGAAGGAGACTTGCAGTGATGAAGAGGAAGAAGCTGGACCCTTCTTCCTTGCCCTATAGGTGACTTTCTGGTAAACTCCATACCTCATCAGGCAAAAGAAAACAAATAGGACAACATTCCATGTGTACACACACCGTACATGCTAAACAGGTGGGTGGGAAGGTAGAGGGTGCCCCACGCAGCCTTGTAATGACTACATTTACCCCCACTTTGAGTCATACTGAATGCTGGAAGGAAATACAAGAACAAAGCAATGAACCAGAACAAGACGTGGGTAGTTAATACTTACCCTAACACTAGTTACTAATAGATGGATGAAAAACAAAGAAGCACCACTTTGCTAGTGAGGTCTCTATTTCTGTCTCTGTCTCACACATAAAGAAAGACACTCACACACAGTGAGCAGAAGAACTTACTGAAATCAGAAGTGATTTGGATATATACTTAGGACATTTTATATTGCTGATCTAAAATGAATACATATAAACATATCTAAAACACTGAGGTCAACATTTTCTGCTGCATAAGGTATATTTCTGATCTACAAAAATGGCCACTCTACAATCAATGTTTAGCACTGGAATGAGAGAAAAAGTTTATCTGAAATTCTTAAATACAGTAAGACATTGATTTCCCAGTTGCTAGTTGTCTCCCTTGGATTAAATTTTCATGTTAAAATTATTTTACACTACAAAATCCATGTCTCTAAATGATTCTGGATTTTTGAATCCACACTTTTCCAGATCAATTCATCCATCAGTCAGTTATCCCTGTCACCTGAACTCTGTCTACACCAGTGAAGGGAGAATAATCATATTGGGTGTGATGTCCCATGATGATGGGATAAAATGGTTTCAGATCCTACATGCAGCCCCTGTGGGAAGTGGGTTGGTGGCAGAAGTGGTAGCGGTGCTGTAAAAGTTTCATAGGTCATATGGATTCTGGTTCATAAAATGAACTATATTCACTGAATAAGGTTGGGTGATCATATTTGGTATGTTTCATGAGGATTAGTGAATATAGCCCTATGTGTGTCCTTGAAAACCACTGATCCTCACCTTCTTGATTCTACTGGACATTAACAGCTTATGTAAGAAATGTATACAAATAGTAAATCTTACTGATATTGCATATGTTGAAAGACTCTGATTTTTCTAGGTCTCTCTCCACTGCTAATCTTTTGCCAAATTCCATATCTGGTAACTGTTGTTTCATCTGAAACCAAAACCCAAATGTTAGAAATATAAAATACTAGGAAGAGTAAAACACTGATTTAAAAGTAATATAAACTGATTGAAATTGGGAAAGAATCTTGTCCATGCACAAAGGCAGCAAAGAGGAATAGTGTGTTTAGCAAGACAGTTTGTGAAAAAACCCTTCCCTGCAATCCTGTATCTCCAGCTATTCAATGACTACATAACTTTTATCTTTTAGAATGATTTTGGATGCAGGATCTTAAACAATTGGAGCTGAACAATAAGAGAATGGTAATTTTATTTCATGGGTAATATTGGCATATAATGCCAATATTTCAGGTTCAAAAGAAAGGGATACTGAATGGATATACATCCTATGTGCTTCTAATCAATTTCAGTGCACTGAAGATCTTCTGACAACCATAAAGAGGCATTTTATGGGACTGCTTGGGTATATTGCTTGACTTTAAAATGAATAGTCTATGATGTACAAATGTAACAAAAAAATTCAGCAAGATTTAGAATCAGAGGATGGTTTAAGTACCTGCTGTAGATCAATGAACTGCTGTAAAGTTTCATCCAATACTTTGACCAACTTCCCTGTTGAAAATTTAAAAATCCGCACCTGAGATGTAAAAGAAAATGAAAGTCACATGTATAAAACACCAATTTTTTTAGATAAAATCTTTGATAATATTTTGTCAATCATAATACATTACGACAACATCCACTACCTCACAAATCTAGTTCTCACAAGCTAAAAAAGATAATAACCACATCTTTTGGCTTGTTTTAGCAACCAAAAAAAAAGGCAGAATAGAGTGGTCTCCCCTTGGATAGAGAGGATGTGCAAAGTCCTGTCAATTGTCAGTTACTACTGGAATGGATGTGTAAGCTCTTCCAGGGATGTAACTGCAGGGAAGGTGTGCCTTGTATCATGACTGGCTAAATATTTTTGTAGAAACATATTTTACTCCAAAACTCAGGGCCTGAATTTAACACTCACATCCTTGCAAAATGCAGGTTAATGGTGGAAAATTTTTAATTTAAATTTTAAACTCTTGCTTCTGTTTACAAGTGCTAAATTTTCCAATGAGGTACCATCAATCATTAGTAAAACTCCTCTTTCTTTATATGTTTCAGCAAAAACACATGAACAATTTCTGAAAAGTACAAGGTAATATTTACCTGCTGTTATTGTATTGCTATATCTTTTCCTGGCACCAGTCTCCAGTCCAAGAACATTATTTCCTCCTCAATTAGTATCTGGAGGTCTAGAATAAAATAACAACTTGATCCCAGTCTGATACCTAAGTCCTATTCCAACAAATGGAATATCATCCTACTTTGACTTGGACTGAGACAGAAAGGAATCAGAGTGGTAGGGAGGAGGAAATTGGACAATAATAGCAGGTAAGTATTACATAATCAAAATTAGTTTACCCCCTCTCCAAAAAAACAATTACATTATAACAGAAGTAATACATCACCTCCTATTACTGCATTGCTGACTTTGCCAGCCTAGTGGAAGGCTGATGGCCTAGGATAAACTATCCAGTGAACTTACCATTGTTGTCAGTAGGATGATCTACTGCCAACTGGAGGATGGCTTACATATTTTGGGTCTGTTGCAACTGGACCTAAAGCATAATGCCCTCACTCTGGTGTGCCAATGATCGAAGGCAAAATGATGAGAAAGTGGAGTGAGATTGCCAGAAGGTGGCTTACATGCCACCATCCAAAGAAGAATGATTCATAAAGCCTAAGATGCAGGCAATAGCTCTGACCGCATGGGCTTTGATTTTCATGAAAGAAAGATCTCTCTCAGTGATAAACTGATAAGCTCTTTTGATAGTCCAAACAATCTACCTTGAGATGGTAGCTGCTGAACTATCAGATGTACCTTGTAAAGGGAGAACAAGAAGGTTACAACCCTTTCTTTTTTCAATGGATTAAGATAGATAGAACCGTAAAGCTCTAACTGAGCAAAGAAGTCTATCTTGATCATCTCCAGCACAGACACAACTGAGACTGGGGATTTCAATAGGAACAAGAACTATTGAAGCTAGCTGATTCTTGGCCAGAAACTTGGAATTGCAAAGAAGAGACACCGAATCATAATTATCACTGAAAATATAAACAACCCTTTTCCATAGGCAAAGCATGAATTTCCCTCCTTCTTCTCACACATGCTATGAAGATGAGGATGACTGTTTTATGGGTAAGGTTATCAAAAGCAGTTTAGATAACAACCAAAAACAGATCTCTGGAGCTCAATGTACCTGATCAGTTTTTAAAGATTTGTGGAGCTAATAGAGAACTTAAGAGTGTCAGGGAGTGCTGCTCTTTTGCCCTTAACGGTGGATACTAAGCAATCTTTTTCTTTGAAAAGAAAAAGAAGAAAATCTGCAATTGCAGTTAAAGGGGGCAGATCGGATCAATGCATTTCCTACTGCACCAATTACAGAAAACTCTCCAGTGGACATCATAAATCTTGGAGGTCAATTGCCTTTTAGCCTGATAGACACATTTAACAACACTGCTTGAAAACTGGGCTTGTTGGAGAAATCGTTTGATATGAGCCAGGTGTGAAAGTAAAGGATTTGTGAACTGATGTGCAGGAGGGACTCTCTGTGTTGCGACAGTAGATTCCTCCTCAGTTGTAATTCCCTGGGGATCCCCGGTGTGATGGGTTCTTCCAGGAACTTGTCTGCATCCAGAAAAAGGACAGTTTGTCATCCTGTCTAAGCTCTTGGCGTGAGGCAGGATTATGGTGTCCACAGAGGTTGAACATCAAAAAATGACAGGTATTGACCCAATCTCTTCCCCCAGACCGGTATTCACAACTCTAAGTCTGACCCAATCTCTTCCCCCAGACCGGTATTCACAACTCTAAGTCTGACCCAATCTCTTCCCCCAGACCGGTATTCACAACTCTAAGTCTGACCCAATCTCTTCCCCCAGACCGGTACTCACAACTCTAAGTCTGACCCAATCTCTTCCCCCAGACCGGTACTCACAACTCTAAGTCTGATCCCCATAGGGATGGAATTGAAACGTAGATAAAGGAGGATTATCAATCCAATCATTTCCTCTAGACTGATGGCTCAAACTCGGTAACTGGTCCAAATACCAACGTCTTACACCCAGTGTATGTTGATCTGTGCTTGGTGCCCAGCATTCCATGTTTGGCGACTGGTGCTTGGTTCTCCATGATCAGTGACCCAAGACCAAAAAGCAGAAGATCTGCACCATACATCATACCCAGTGACTGACACCCAGTTTCCAGTGCCTCGATGCCCTGATGTCTGGTGCATGCTGCTTTGGTGCCCAGTGACAGAAACTCAATTAATGTCTCTTGGAACATCACCCAGTGTCTAATGACCATTGCCTAGTACCTGCTGACTGGTGACCATTGCCCAGTGACTGGTGACAGACCATCTATGACTAATGCTATACACATTTCCCAGTGCCCAGTGCACTGTGCCTGGTGAAAGACCTTTGCCAACAACCATCTGACCCTTACCTGGTGACCAGTGACCGGACATTGGACAATGACCGGTCAGATGATGCAGACCTAAATGAAAAGTCCCTGTTCATGGAACTCAACTCCAACAAACAATATCTTCTTTTAACTCGAGGTCTACCAGCACCAGACAATAACTGCACTTTCTTTGCGTTGGGAAGGCGGGGCTCACTATTTGGGACCAGCAACTTCTCTCTAACAGGAAGTGTCAAGGATTCTTCCCTCAGAAATCCACCTTTCGTGGAAGTGGGCAACTTCCTAACTCTGGACACCTTTGTCATTGAAGCTGGTGACTTCACTACATCGGGAAGTGCAATAGCCTCCTCGTGGAAATGAAAGGGGTCCTCTTGAGATGAAAAGGAAGAAGCAGGATCCATCTTCCTGGCACTATAGGGCAAGTAATTTTCTGCCAAGTCCCAAACCTCGTCAGACCACAAACAACAAACAGGGCAATCATCTATACATACACATGCCATGCACGCAACACAGGTTCTGTGAGTGTCCCACAGTGCCTTTTTATGCCCAAATTTGCCAGTCTGAAAGGAAGATATAAAAATACAATGAACCAGAAGAACAAAAGGGTAGGAATTACTTACCCCAACACCAGTTATTATAAGAGGGATGAAACACAAGAAGCACTGCTTCACTAGTGATGTACTCAAAACCCCCAAAATCAAGGAAAATGGAAACAGCATAATAAAAGCAATGACTAGGGAGAAATTAACAAATACAAGAAATGCAACACAGAAAAAGATACAATTGACAGTAGAAATGCCAAAAGACAACATAATTGACAAAGTGTTGATTGACCAATTGATACGTGTATAAATACATGGAGTCTAAGGAAAAAGAAGGATGATATTCCAATTGTCGGAAGCGGACCAAGGCATCAGACTGGGATCATGTTGTTTTGTATTCTATACCTCCAATTACTAATTGGTGGAGCGAAGAATGTCTACAGACTGGGAACTAATGCCAGGAAAAGATACAGAAATGCAAAGATATAGAAATGCAATAATTGCAGGTATTGTATTACTAATATTAAAACAGAATCTCAGGATTTGAAAGATAATTGCAGTCTTGCACCTTAAGTATAGATCTTCCTGGCTGAACTAAGTTAACACACTCTCATAATTTAATAGTTAACACTACAGGCTTATTATATAAAGAAAATAATAAAAATACCAAAATAATAGAGAAATATGCCACATATTCATTTTTAGAAGGACTGGAGAAATTAAAAATTACCTACTTGCCCTGAATAATAATTTTCAAAAGACTGTACCCTTGTCTAAATGTTTCCTTAACATTTTCTTTGAAATTCTATACAAATAAGATATATCATGCTGCCCACATTCATAACTTCTAGATAATGCATTTTTCCTACCCTTAACAAGACAATCAGTATTACCAGTACTAGTGTACAACCAGCACAACTTTGATGACTCACCATCACAATCCACACACTATTTTATTAATATAAAGTTGGGATAATGACATAAATAATTACCTTCCTGTCTGTGGCTATTGTTGCTATCTGTTTTCCATCAGGCGAGAAGGCTAGACCTGTTGGCACTGACTGACACTGCAAAACCCAAAATATACTGATGAGTTATCTACATACATGTGTTAAGTTCCTGTCTCTTGGGAAAATTTTCAAAGGAAGAGATTCTTGTATTCATTCCTGGAGTTTCAATCAGCACCCCCCTGCTCCATAGAAGGAAATTCTTCATTAATAATAATACTAATAATAATAATAAACAGAGTGACTGTGACAGCTTGCCTCTTCAAATCTGCATGCTTTTCACCTATTGCCTAATTAATCTGAAACAATTTCACCCTAGAATTTCTACTGAACATATGAATAGTGCTACATATGATAAACATATGTGAGGTAAAATGTTTAACATTATATTTAAGGCATATTATAATTTGGGTGAATTCACACATCAACATTATATTTAAGGTATATTATAATTTGGGTGAATTCACACATCAACATTATATTTAAGGCATATTATAATTTGGATGAATTCACACATCAACATTATATTTAGGGCATTGTATAATTTGGATGAATTCACACATCTACATTATATTTAAGGCATAATATTATTCGGGTAAATTCACACATCACAACCTATTCTAAAGCATATGTTAGCATTTCATATATTTGCAGCTTTCACACAAAAAACCCATTAACCTAGGTAGTGACAAAATATGTCTCACATAAGTGTAGTATGTTTTCACATGTCAATGAATTATGCATTTTTTAAAAGTGCTCTACGTGTATTACATAAGCTCACATAATTATTTTCTACATAAGTGGAATGTACAGAAAACATACAGCACTAATTTTCCTGAAAACAGAATATCATTATGTTCCTGCAAAGTATAATTAACAGAAAATGAAACATTCTTTTCACACCAATTCCAGAAATAATAGATATCTGTATGAAAAGCAAGTAAAAACTTATTCAACATAATTGTAAATCATTTTGCTCAAACTCTTTTCATAATGAAGAAGCCATATTAGCTAAATATTACCCAAAAAATCATGCAGAAAATTTGTTTTTAATAACTGTCATACATATACATCCTGATACATGAAATCTAGATTAACAATGCTTCCCTGTACTTACCTTTACAAATTCATACAAATCAGTGTCTGTTTTGTACTCCCAATCTAGACCTTTGGGGAGCTTGTAGTCCCCTTTAGGTCCTGTCCAATATTCAACCATCCCTCCTTTGTCTACTGATATCACAGCATCACAAACTGGACTGTACTGCAAAAAGACAGAAATCTGGTACTTATATGTTGAAGACACATGAATATAGATTGGCAAAACAATATACAAACCTAACACTCATTTTAACGTAAGTACATGGGTATAAATTTTCATGATTTTGCAAAAAAGGGACAATTTTTGTCTGTATTTAAATGTCAATTATGGAAGTTTCTGTTTAAGGTCATTTTTTAATCTTCCATATCTGAAAAACCCAATATTCATTGTTATTATAAATTTCTATTGCATCATTTACAAATAATTGCATTTAAAAGTATGACTCTGACAAATGTTGGCACAGGTATTACCTGCCCCTGATAGCTATACAAAAGTCATGTATTATGAGAACAAAGAACTTGCTAACATAGAGATTACAGTATTGAGAATTTGCAGTTAAGTTACAAAATGAACATTGATCCTGTGGAAATGTAAGAAATTAAAATAAATAATGCTACATTTATGGTCAATATCATTTTAAATAGATCAAGAGAAAAAAAGGAATATAAATGATGACAATTATTGGAAAGAATTACAACAATACTGGGCAACATTTATATTTTATAAGCCGTACTGAGAAAATATACATCAGATCCCAATTTTCAGTGAAAAATATTAACAATATTGGTAGCTATGTGCTTGCAGTTCAAATTTTGTACTCCACAAAAGGGGACATTTGTTTTTCAATGTTCTTCTTCTTCTCTATATCTCTCTCTCTTGCTCTATCTCTCTCATTTTCCCCTGATTATTTTCCAACGATACAGTACATTGAACGTGGATTACGGATTGACCACTCAATACGGTGGATGTGGACACAAGAGGCATGGGATTAAGTGTCCACTATGAATAGTGGATGTCCACTACATCTGTAATATTCTCCCACCCCTGCCCATGATAGAGCATCAGAAAAACGGCCTAGCTACAATGTACATCCTTGTTGATCGACTACATGTACATGTGCATATACCCATGTGGAAATTTACATACTGTTCTGCATCCAGCAGTAACTTCAATGTTCGTTCTCAATAAATGATATTTCACAAACGTGCTTGTTGTACTGGTTATTAATTAATTTCCCTTTAATTTCCATACTATTTCCAAGGCCCCTTTGAAACAAATTACTGAAAGCTGCAAACAAATAAAAAACTAAAAGCCTCATCTTATTATGATTGTATAAGACGTTCATGTAATAGAGTTATAATTTACTGCATTCATCCTTTAGATAAGATTTGAAACAAGTTTCTATCAAGTAAACAGCTTAATTAAATTTATCAAACTGAATAAATATCAGAGACACATGTGGCAATAATTATTTTTGAAAATGAAGATAAACTTTAGGACTATTAATTATGACCAAAGGCGATTACAAAAGCTGTACTATTTATAGCATACATGCATGATGAAGTACAAGGGATATAATGGCATGTATGTCATAATTATTTCTCAAGTTTACTGGGTAAGAATAACATGGCATCGTATATTGACATAATACAACAAAAGATATGCAAGCTATGCCTAGAAAATATTCTTCTGTAGCTTTATCCAAAGACTTAGAAATGACATTGATGAATTTTTGAGTATGATACTTTTTAAATGTGCAGAATTCATCAACATTGTATTGAAAGCTGCACTCTATCAGTGATTTTCATGAAAAAGATTACTCTGTTCATTCCTTTTTTTGTGAATCTATCATCAAGCACCAGCTGATGAGTGACATTCTTACTCGGAAGTCAGTTGCTATGTTTGTTAACAATGGTCAGTCAGGAAGGTGTCGAGCTTCAATGTTATTTTTACAACTGATGTTTTAAAAGAAACATTATCTTCTGAGTAAATATATTTCTTGTTGTCACAAAACCAAACATTATGAAACTAATATATTAGTTTGTGAAAAACGAATTTTGGACATTTAAGGTTAAGTTGTGATATTTTTCTTGTAACATTGGTTTCTAGTGGTATATAAAGCAAACCATATAAAAATTTTATATTCTCCATTAATCTTTCAACATAGTGCATGAAATAGAAGCCTACTGCAGCAGCACATAGCTATGACATGTTTAACGAAATCTCTACTACACAACAGGCTTTTTTTCTCTTCAAAATGCATATCTTTTTGTAATAAAATAAGTTTATTATATGCAAAAATGAGAGAAAGTGAGAAATTATGCATCATAACTTTTGATTTACATATTCAATAGCATTTTTTGCTAACTTGGAAAATGACCATATTCATTAGAGAGAATGCATTTTTTCAATATGCTGCAATTATCTTCATTTTGGAATTCACTTACTGACAGAATTTAGAAATAAAATTTTGATACCACTCTTTATTCAGAAAAAGTAGATAAGTAAATTGATGCTTAGCAATGCTTTTTTATTTAAAAAAGAACTTATGTAATTAATTGGGTTATTATAGTGCTTTTCTTATTTTCTTATTATTTCTAGTTTGGTTATATAATCCAACTTGGTCACATTAACATGAACCAACTAAAAGCTTCACAAATTTAATAGATTGAAAGTCGAATGAGCCAGCATTTCTGCAGTAATCAAAATGAATACACTGACAATATTCGCAACAATCCTAGAATTAATACAAAAGGTTTACAATAAACAGGAAATAATTGAGATTTACAACCTTTGCAGCCAAAACCTCTTCTACCTCCAGTTTGGAGTAGATAAGAAGTTCTACCAGGGTTACCTGTTTAAAGCCATTAAAAATATGAAGCCACATATTAATAGCAATCAATTAGAGATAGATTTTATAGCCTTGGCAAACACATGGCTTAGCAATTTCATGTGATTTACAAGGCATTTATTGATAGACATGATGTGTACAGCTTATGCATAACATAGTACAAGTTAAACAAAAAAATTACGAATAAGAAGAAATTCCACTTATATGAAGCTAAAACAAAACCAACATACAAAAACTAGAGGCTATTTATTGAACAGTAAATACAATCGAATCTACCACAAATACTCATTTCACAACCAAGTTTTTTCTGTGCTGTGTACATGTGTATCTTCAGGCATTAATTAACCTTGTATTTTTATTGCTCTGAATTCTACTTTGGAGTCCATGGTTTGTTCAAGTGACTTTAAACTTCGTTTTGGTTCCTAAAGATTCAATGCTGATTGGGCGATTATGGACATAATTTCAGTAATTTCACATTGTTGGATTAACTGTTAAACCCCATCTAAATACACATTTTGTATGTGTTCTTTGGTGACAAAATGTTTTATTTGTATTCATGGCAACTTCTTAAAAAGGATAATCAGGTCAAAATGAAACAAGTTAGTAACTAAACTGATAATAAAACAATATTCATTTCAGATTTGATAACAGTTTTGCATTATTCTAGTGATTATGCTTTTTCATCACTTTTAACTTTAAATTTGGCAAAATTAAACTTGTCAGATGACCAAACCAGCAATCATAAGTATATTTGTTTGAGCTGTTGTCAAAAGAATACAGTAGTGTGTGCTTAGTAGAGTCTGCATACAAACAGTAGGTCTACGGTAAAGGTATACATGTGTCTACTTCTTGAGAAAATGTGTCGTATGGACATGTATACATGTATTTGGTGCATAAGTACTATACAGAGGTTGACAAGAGGTTGTATTTTGGATAGTGCTACATATATTTCATTGTGTGGGAACATGTTAAGCAAACAATTTAAAAGTGACTGGGGCAATGACAAAAAAAACCCAGCATTTCTTGCCTTCTTTATTTTAGTAATTGAACAAATAGTCCATGCAATCATGTTACAGATTGCTTCAATGTCTTCTTCTTTCTTCTCGCATGAACCCACTAATACCTATGTGTGATTTATTTTTCTCTTTGTTTAAAATCAGAATCTCTCACTCTCTCTCTCTCATGGTTATTAAAATCACGGTATCATTAAACTTTTTATATTTTGTGAAGCACCTAAATATTCTCATAAGATTCTTAGCTTGGAAATTTATCTTACAGCTCTATCGAAATATACGTACATCAATGCATTTTAGTGGGCAAGTTTTTAATATTAAATGAGATTGTGTACAACTTAAAAAGAGCATTCTGCACTGTCTACTGTGGCTCAACAAACAGGTAAGTTCCATGTGATGTAGTAGACATCCACTATTACATAATTATATTGCTGTGACTTTCCAATTGAGGCAATAAAACTAAATCCATCCACTACAAGCAACGACATGGACATACACAATGAATGACCACTATATCCGGTCCATGATGGACAACAGTGTGGATGGATAATTTCATGAAAATGTGGATTTTCAGTAATCTGCGATGTGTGTACTGTATGCCAAAATCCTTTTTTTCAGCGTTTAGAAGGATATGAAGTGATTTCATCTCTTGTAATGTGTTTGGAAAAAGTTTAGAATGAGAACATTCCTATTTTCTGCATCTTCATTTTAAAACTTAAAAAGGAAAACAATGGCCTTTTTTTCTGTTTTTGATTACCATTTAAAAAAATATACTGCAAAAAATCCATCATTTTTACTTGAAATGACCATACAGTCAATACACTTTATGTTTGTGGATGGTCAGCTCCTTCTAGAATGATGTTTCACATAAAAACAAACTAAGCATTAGTCAAGGGAGGGAATTCAGTCAGTAATTTTGGACAATCGAATTCTTCATTAATTTTAACAGTGAATTTTAGAAATTTGGCCAAAGTAAATTTAACTGGAGAAATGGATTTGTAATCTACACATAACGTTCTACAAAAAACATGATAAAAATCAATTTAACATTTTTGAAGATTTTCTCCATAAATGACCGTTGAATACATGAATTGGGGACAGGGTCATATTGTTTCCAAATAAGGATAAAATTAATTGTTTGCTTGGTCTTAAATTTGTGGTTTGAAGCAACAATGAAATCCATGAAAACTAATACCCTAAAAAAAATATTTTTTATCATGAATTGTTTCTCTAAGAATACATATCCAATCACATTAATGTTACAAATTAACTTCCATTATCTCCCAAATCTAGCCCACTTGGATGACAAAACAAATTTGTCTTTCATGTCTATATGCAATATAGACAAGTAAAGTAGTGTCTATGGGAAGAAACTCTTCCAAGATACCGTTATAATTACCTCCACTTGTCACTGCTAGGTGGATACCCATATACCAGATGTTTATCAGTTTAAGTTTGAGTGATACATTAACAGGAATACTTGCATTTGTAGGGTGGTGTTGGAGGGCCTAACTGTATTGTGGTCGTGTAAGTATTCTCAGAGAAACATAATTTGCAATAAAAATGTACTTTCCCCATCGAACACATAACCCAATGAAATTAACATTAGGAGAATAGGTAAGAGGAGAAAGTGCATGAGTATCCAACATCTACCTTGGTAACCCCTCTGAAGCTGGAATGATATGGGTCTTCATACAAATGGTAATCACCATTCTCCTAACAAAAGACAGCACAACCAAGGGATAACTACAAGCAACACATAGTTGCCATGAAGCCTTAGTCAAAGGGCAAGGAGAAACGTATATTGTTTCTTTACCAAAGAATACTTCTGGGCGATTTCAGCAAAAGCTTTAAACCAATGCCCATGACTAGGCTGTGCTGGCATCAACAGGGTCTGGTGGATGTCTGTGCAACTGCCACTGGGCCCACCAGATTCGGTTTTATTTCTGCAAAAGCTACAAAAGCTGTGTGTGTCAGCCAACTTCAATAATGTCTCAAACTGAACAGTTGCATTTGAATGTTAGGCTCACAGTGAGAACTCAAATCTCATGTGCTGATATTTCCATGAGATGTATCTGATCTTGTGAGACCTCAGAATATGCTGAATGAATTACTGACTCGAGCCAAGGGGTCAAAGCTTGGGGAGTGATGTTCTGCTTTTCCCCTTTACCAGGAGGGAAAAATTTATGTCAGCTCCAACAAATGCTTTCAGTCTGGTTAAGCTAGTAGTTGAAAGCACAAAAATGGGTCTTGGATTATTGCCTCTCTCTGGGGATCTAGTGAGGAGAGGGAGTGAATGATCACCTTATGATTACCAGTTCTTCTCCTTGTGTCAATAGAACAACCAAACTATCTGAGTAGAAGTAAAAACAGTTCAGGTCAACTCAAAGGGAGTACAATTCACTCACCCAGCAAGCTGAAACCAAGGCTATCAAAAACCATGTGTTGTATGATAGCAGCTTCAGCAATGTTCCACCCAAAGGTTCAAACTTAGAGGAACTAAGCCATGTAAGAACCCGTGAGAGATTCCATTTGGGGAACAATGTGAGTGACCAGGGCCAGTTCAGATAAAAGTTGGCCAACAAGTCAGAAATCCTTGTCATGGCCTATATCCACTCTCTTATGATATCCGAAAGACTCAGAAATCATGAAATGGTAATCCTTAATAGTAACCAGTGCTCATTTCTTCTCCTTAAAGAGCCAGAGAAAGAAATTAGACAGTTGTGGAACAGAGGCCTGCAAGGGAACAATCTCTTCATCCTTGCACCAATGTGAAAAGACACCAGTTTCCCTTGTACATTTTCGAAGCGGAGGGTCTTCTAGCTTGTGCAATTCTCTCCACAGCTGAAGGGCTGAACTCATTTCCACACAAGGTTTCTTGATACATGATTGGTAGAAGTCTGTCAGACAGGGCTGGAAGACCTGCAATCTTGGCTGTTTGAGCAGGTTGGGAGATGTCTGGATCTTTCTGGGAACATCTCTCACTAGACTGAGTAGGTTACTGACACATGACATGTCCCATCTGAGAGGAGCAATCAGAACCATCATGCTGGGCTGATTCCTTATTTTCTGAATCAATCTTGGACTCAGAACAGTCAGTGGGAAGGCATTTCCCAGATCCCATCCAAACTGAACAACTGAGCAACTGCTGCCCAGGCTTCTGGTCCTGTACCAGAGACACAAAGGTGGATAACTTGTGATTCCACCTGGTTGCAAAGAGATTGACCACTGGTAACATATCACAATATACAATGTATGGTCATTAATATGGATAGTTTACCACTGAAAAAAACATATTTATTCCTACTTCCAACTGCAATGGTCAGAATGAGACTTTTGAATAGGCTAGGATATATATTGGTTTGACATGGATAAATCTATGTGATCATAAACACAAATACTTAACCTATGTTAGTTTAGTATAAACTGTAGGTCAGTGACCTTCTTCGGTTTTATGCATGTAACAGAGATACATCCAATTATTAAATTTCGTCATTGGAACATAAACAGTACCCAATAAATAAACTTTTTTTAAACCCAAAACTGTAACAAAGTCACTGGAACATTAAATATAGGTCCAGACCTCTTTTTTGCGGAAAGGATAAAAAACTTATCAAGATGCATCCACTCACCAAGTTTCAGAATTCTAGGTAGGATAGTATGCAAATAACATGCAAAAAGCTCATGTGATTATGAGCTAAAATGCAAAAACCTGACCAAAGCCAGTAAAGATTAAATATAGGTCACAGTAAGCATTTTTTTGGTACGAGTGTTGTAATAAGATATGAATATCTTCAAAAATTTTATAATTTTAGCATAAAAGTGTGTGAGAAACGAACATCAAACAAAAAATTCTCCCCATGTGAAATAGAGATCACAGAGACCTCTTTTTGGTATAGGTGTAGTACAAAAATAAATGCATACAATAATCTAGCTTAATGATTAGAAATATCAAAGTCATTGAAATATGACATAGGTCACAGTGACCTAGTTTTAAGATGAGGGTGTAGTACATGTCAACATCATTCTCTCAGCAAGTTTCATGCTTCCAGGTATAACAATATTATACAGTTGATAAGAAACTAGAGTCCCTGAAAGTAACTGACACTTTACTGGCCAAAGAGAATTTCAAGGAATTTAAGATAAGACCATTTCTTCCTTTTAACTGCTGAGTGTTGAAACCATCTCTGATTCTTCAGCAATAACAAGATTTTCATATTAGCTGCTGTGGATATCAGATTGGCACCATTTTCATTTAGGACCAACAAGACATCATTTGGGACCAACAAGACATCATTAAGAAGTCTTCTAGTGGAAACTCCATGTTGAGATGACTTTCTGTTTTGGAGAAGTCACAATAAAAAAAAATCAAGATGGCTCCATGGTGGCCATATTGGATATCAGACTGGCACAGTTTCCATTTTGGACCAACTAGACATCATAATAAGTCTTTTGGTGAAGAACAATATCAATATGAACAGCTATTCATTCAGGAGTAGTGAGAACAAGATTTTCAAGATGGTCACTGTAGTGGCCATATTGGATGTCTGAGCAGCACCATTTTCATTTAGGACCAACTAGACACCATAAGAACTCATTTAGTAAAAACCCCATGTTATTACAGCCATCCAATCAGGAGTTGCAATAACAAGATTTTCAAGATGGCCACTGTGGCAGCCATATTGGATGTACAAGTGGCACCCTTTTCATTTAGGAGAAACTAGACTTCATATGAAGTCATCCGGTGAAAACCCCATGGCAATATTACTTTTCATTCAGGAGTAGCAATAACAAGATTTTCAAGCTGGCCGATGTGACTGAAATATTGGACATCAGATCTGCACCATTTTCATCTAGGACCAACTAGACATCATAAGAAGTCTTCTGGTGAAAATCTCATGTCAGTATGACTTTCCATTCAGGAGGAGTAGTACTGTATATACTTGCGTATAAGCAGAATAATTTAAGAAAAATTAAAAAGCCTGGAGAAGGGGGGTTGGCTTATCTGTGGGACAAGATCTAAACTTGAAAATTTTTAAGTTTTCTTGTTGACTACCAGTATATATTGGAGGAGACTGGATGGATAGATAGCTAGTTAGGAATAATAAAGACAAAACCAATGTAGAATAGAATTAGGTATATTATTGAGTGGAATATGTCACAAATAAATTGGCAACCTACATTTTGTTCATCTTCGTGTCATAAAATCCATATAAATCTATAATGATTGACATTTTCAATCCATTGATATGATAAATTCATTAATTCTATTATAGGTCACATACCAGCATAAAAATAGTAGCCCAGAATGATCCGATTCACAATATCCCGTAATATGTTAATTTCACACATCTTACAAATATACAATGAAAGTAAAGTCCACACTTTGTGATTCACAGTATCCAATAAAAGTCACTGTCTAATGTCATCTGGTAAAAAGCCCAAGAATTCATCCGCATCGTCTGAGTGACCAATTATAGTTATGAAATCCTCCATTGTTGTCTAGTCATCGTAAATATCATCAGACTCTGATTTCTCGTCTTTACTGTCATATGCTGGTGCTTATGTGGAGAATGAGTTTGGGCTCTGTAAGTGACACTTTGATCATACAGTCTGTGAAATCTATTAAAGGATGCAACCGAACATGTGTCAATTGTGTGGCAAGATCACAGGGAGTTCAAATAATCACCCTCTGTTACTTGGCACTGAACAAGTATCAAATACGTGACTGGATCAAAGAGTTGTAATGTGGGAAAACAAAGAGGGTGCTAAGGGATTAAGGTCAAACATGTACAGGGAGTTGTAGGACTCTACTTGGCACTGAACAAATATCAAATTTGCAGCTCAATCAAAATGATTGTCATCTTGAAAACAAAGTCAGGCAGTGCTGCCTTTACAAGCCACAGGCTTATCAACCCACATGCACTGGCAGATAACATGGGAAATATCACTTAGGAATTAGATCTGGTTGATGGAAAAAAAAAATATAAATCAAATCAAAACTTTTATTGCATCAAACACAGTTAATACAGCAAAACAAAAGATATAATACAAATACAGGTCATTCAGACTTGCACGAAAATGGAAGCAATATACTTACTAGTAAACACCTATGGTAAACAACACTGATGAACACTTCAGTTTGCAGTGGATAATATTTAATTTAATGGTAATATTTTCATGGGTCGGCTTATACGCGGGTCATGCACTTTTTAATGTTTTTACCTATTCAGTTTGGGGGTTGGTTTATACGCAAATGGGTTTATACGTGAGTATATACTGTAATAACAAGATTTTCAAGAAGGCTGCTGTGGCAGCCATATTAGTTATCAGATCAGCGCAATTTTCATGTAGGACCAGCTAGACCATGGAATGAATGTGTGTGTGTAAAGTTTCATGGCAATCTTCCAAGTAGTTTAGGAGGAGTAGCAATAACAAACTTGTGCTAATTAACATACGAACGATGGATCACAGACCAACCCTCTTCTGGTCTATGACCAGTACAGCTAAGAAAAACAATGTGGTCATGATCTAAATGCTCAGAACTTAACATAAGCCAGTAAAATGTGAAATGCAAGTTACAATGATCTTCTTTGTTGTAAGGGTGTGGTACTAACAGAGATGCATACAATCATATACTTTAATGATTCTGGCATGAACAGTGCTTGAGACTGAACTCATGTCAGTGAAACATGAAATATCAGTTCCACTGACCTACTTTTGTGATGAGGGTATAGTACTCATCAGGATGCATCTCCTCACCAAGTTTCATGAATCTTGGAATAACAGTACGCATACAGAGTGCAAACAACCTATCTGGTTATGAGCTAAATGGAAACACTTAACCTACATTAACCTATGCCAGGAAAATGTGAAATGTAGGTCACTTTGACTTTCTATTGCTGTAAGGGTGTGGTTATTATAGAGATGCATACAATCATCTATAGTATGGGCCCAATTCCATTCTGAATTGTACACCACATTCGGTCTTTGAAAGTATTTACCTGGGCCAGTTATTATCTAGCTGAGGATTATTTAATCCCTTTATACCTTACAAAATTTCAAACCAAACCTTGTTCCATCTGCACAAACTTGTTTAATTTTGGAAAATTAAGTTGTTAACGGTGAGTGCAATGTTAAAGAAATGCTGTTTATAGTACAAGTACAGCCTAATATACATCTTAAGGTGCATGGTTGTGATGCGTATCCTCGCGCAGGTAAAACTAAAAGTCGGTACATTTATACTGTATAAAACGTGCACAATACCATCCGCTATAATCAGTAAAATTAAAATAAAGGCTATGAAACTACAGTGAAACAAATTATCTGAATCATAAAATGTAAGTAGAATATAGACTTTATCATTTCTTTGTTAAATATATGCCACACATTCCAAAATAATGCAGTCTGAATAAAAATGGCATAATATTTTTGTAAAAATCATAATAAAGTACATTTAAAATAGCAAGTAATTTAGACATTATTATTAAAGAAGACCAAAAAAAAAAAAAAGAAAACATGCATGCAGAATAAGTAATAATTAAAATAATAATTAAAATATTCTAATGACAATACTTTTTTCCCAGATCAAAAATGAATACAAATAAAAATAGAAATAATATTGTATAATAATGCTGATATTTTTTTACCACAATTTTCAAATTAAGAAATTGAATCAGATTGTAAAATAAATAATCTTAATAATAATGATTTATATGTTTATCAGACAATTACACTTATATTTAGGAATTATTTGTATTTTCAACAACATCAATACTACTGCTACTACTAATAATAATAATGTCTACATTACATGCTCTTTTTAAATGTTAATCAAATTGCTGGCATGCTAAATGAAATATAAATATGAATTAAATATATTTAGATGGTGAAGACACTTATGTTCATACTGCATTTTTGTGGAATGTTTAACATATATAAAAATGATACAAATCTATAATCTAATTATCTGACATATTTATGATTTAGAGAATGACATGTGATTTAGAGAATTTTGTTAATGTTGTTTTGTATCCATTTATTATAGTCATAGTCATTAAAGTACATTTAGTAGGCATCTTGCATGGTTATACAGTATAGATTCACATCACAACCATGCACCTTACAATAAAAGTATCAAATATTTGATTTTACATTTCTATCTTCATTTGTATTCATCACTGATTTAGTAAAAAAGTTTTTAAAATATTGTCATCTGAATATTTTAATTATTACTTTAAGTGTAGTCTAAGCACTAACAGTTTAAATGCTACTTAATTATGAATGTTACAAAAATATTATACAGCCATTTGTATTCAGACTGCATTATTTTAAAATGTGTGGCATATAATTAAGAACAAAATGATAAAGTCTATATTCTACTTACATTACATTTTTATGATTCAGATAATGTTTTCACTGTAGTTTCGTAGCCTTTATTTTATTTTACTGATTATAGTGGATGGTATTATGGACGTTTTATACAGTATAAATTTACTGACTTTTAGTTTTACCTGCACGAGGATCCGTGTCGCAACCATGCACCTTAAGACGTGTATTAGGCTGTGCTTGTACTATAAATAGCATTTCTTTAACATTGCTATTGCCATTAACAACTTTATTTTTCCAAATTAAACAAGTTTGTGCAGACAGAACAAGGTTGGTTTGTAAGGTTTAAAGGGATTAAATAACCCTCAGCTAGATAGTAACTGGCCAAGGTAAATACTGTCGAAGACTGAATGTGGTGTACGATTCAGAATGGAACGGGCTTAAACCACAAAATTAAACCAAAGTCTGATAAATGAAAAATGGGTGACAGTGACCCACTTTTGTGATGAGGGTGTAGTGCTCATCAAGATGCATTTCCTAAATAAGTTTCATGATTCCAGGTATAATAGTATTTATACAGTGTGCCAAAAAACCTGAGCTAAATGCAAAATCTTAACCAAGAATGTACAACTAATGTACATGTATTCCACAAATGCTCAAAAGAATGATAAATCAATTAAATAATACCGACTTTGCTGGTATTTCCAAAGGAATGATAAATCAATTAAATAATACCGACTTTGCTGGTATTTCCAAAGGAATGATAAATCAATTAAATAATACTGACTTTGCTGTTATTTCCAAAGAAATGATAAATCAATTAAATAATACTGACTTTGCTGGTATTTCCAAAGGAATGATAAATCAATTAAATAATACTGACTTTGCTGGTATTTCCAAAGGAATGATAAATCAATTAAATAATACTGACTTTGCTGGTATTTCCAAAGGAATGATAAATCAATCAAATAATACCGACTTTGCTGGTATTTCCAAAGGAATGATAAATCAATCAAATAATACCGACTTTGCTGTTATTTCCAAAGGAATGATAAATCAATCAAATAATACTGACTTTGCTGGTATTACCAAAGGAATGATAAATCAATCAAATAATACTGACTTTGGTCGTATTACCAAAGGAATGATAAATCAATCAAATAATACCAACTTTGCTGGTATTACCAAAGGAATGATAAATCAATCAAATAATACTGACTTTGCTGGTATTACCAAAGGAATGATAAATCAATAAAATAATACGACTTTGCTGGTATTTCCAAAGGAATGATAAATCAATCAAATAATACTGACTTTGCTGTTATTACCAAAGGAATGATAAATCAATTAAATAATACTGACTTTGCTGGTATTTCCAAAGGAATGATAAATCAATCAAATAATACTGACTTTGCTGGTATTTCCAAAGGAATGATAAATCAATCAAATAATACTGACTTTGCTGGTATTTCCAAAGGAATGATAAATCAATAAAATAATACCGACTTTGCTGGTATTACCAAAGAAATCCAACAGATTTTGTAAGGATGACAGCAAAAGCTGGTATATGGGTATCCATCTAGCAGTGACAAGGGGAGATAGTTATGATCATATCTTTAACAAATTTCTTCCCATAGATACTAATTTTGCTGTCTATATTGTATATAGATGGGAGAGACACATTTTTTCGTCTTTCTGAGAGGGCTGGATTTGAGAGGTAGCAGAAGTTAGTTCCTAATGTTAATGTGACTCGATAATGTATTTGACATAGAGAAAATAGAGAATTCACAATATTTGAAAACATGCATGTAGAAAGTGTTTAAAAATCGAGCAACTTTAATGTTTGCTATCCCAAACTCTCTAATTTTTCACATTTTGCCTAATTTGAAAAACTATAGTTTCATATTTTCTCATCAGCACTCCCCATCGTGATATGAGCTGTAATTAAGAATCTGTGACATATTTGATGTGACTATGTTTTGACTTGATATGTGAAGTAATGTCAAAAAATATTTGAAAACATCAACTGTTTGAGTGTAGTTAGAAGAACTTCAAACTGTGAGGGTTCCTGTTTCCAGGACCTCTAACATCAGATCCTGAATTCTCAGTTTTCGTCCTCTCGTCCCGAGTGGGTAAACACTTGCTGCGCTGAAGAAACCTTTACGACAATCTCATCCATGGGCAGAGGAGATGCAGATTCGCACCTTGCAAATAAATCTGTGTGCTATTTCTACTCTTGACAAGTGCCAAAGTTCAACACAGCTTAACAAGAAATTGAAGTTTCACACCTAGCCCTAGATTTCTTAATGTTATTTGCATTTACAGTGATACTTTTTAGTAATCTAGGCATCATTTTAATTTTGTTATAATTTTTTTCTTTTCAACAAGCTACACACATCTTTATGAGTTAGACCTGTGACAAGTTAAGAAACAGAGACTGAAAATTGTGTGAGTTTTCTTCTAGCCAGACAGTGTTACTCTCGCCCTAGGTCACTGGTATATTCAAGACTATGCAGCTTTATTTCTACACTGTCACGCCAATGCAAAGACACCAGAAGATATTTCTATAATGTAATTTTGTTTCACATCAAAAATGTTGCTAACTTATATTCAACAGAAGTATTTGAAGTGTCTCCAACGATTCCCACCAACTTTCACACAATGCATGTCATTGTAATCTATTTATAATGCCCATAATGTTGATATAACAGCTGATTGGTTGTAATTTTAATTGTAATTTAATTGGGGTGATTGGGGTGATGATATAATAACCTTCCAATTATTTTGGCCAATTAGGAATCTTCCCTTTGATAGGTGCCTTGAGTATTTTTCTAGATATAGAGCAGTGAAATGATTACTTAGTACATAAGTTTATGAAGATTGTAGAGATATTTGGAATTATTCTTTCAAATGTAATTCTAAAAGAGTGCAGTTGATAACAAAAATTGAACTTTGTATTTTTGTATTTTACCCTTTTGGAGATTTGCTTCACGTGCCTTTTTTATATCTAAAGTTACTCAGCACTGTATAGCAAGGATTGTGCTGATGTGAGTCAAACCCTATACATATCTACATACATGCCTGGTCTGAGCTGATTGGCACTGGCAATCTTGTGTATGAAAGACCCCTCAAAAGAGAAGACAGAGAATCGTTTTGACAGACTGTTGTTACCACTAAAAGATTCAAGATGAAACTAAATTGGAATGATCTAGACACAAGAATTACCATCAATGAAAATGTAATGGATTAATGTACCTAGATACGATTTCTCTAACTTACCTTGCAGCTACTGGTCTACATTCTTACCTGAATAAGTGTGACAGGTTTGTAGTGTAATTTTTCAATTGTTTTCAGTGGTTCATTGCTTCCTCGACCATCATATAAATGGATTTTACTTGTGTCTCTTTCAGATCTGCAAATGAAAAAACCTTTGCTAAACTAAAAAATACCATATATACTCATGTATAAGCCAATACCAACTGCAAACTGCATAGACCCAGATCTGCCATCACATAATGCACCAGCAGATCTGGGTCTATGCTGTTTGTAAGGACTAATCAGTAGAACAAACAACATAGACACTGATCTACTGGCACATTATGCGATGGCAGATCAGGTCTATGTTGTTTGCATTTGGACCCGGTTTATATGCGAGTATAAATATTCTCTATCAACTTTGTGTAACTATGATGTTCTCTATGGAGTATTGTATCTAGTTTGTATTCATACAACATCAAGACAACAAATATCTGGCTACAAATGAATTGGTGCAGTTAGAATCCCATAAACTTCTATACTAATTGAAATACAGCACTCCCTCATTATAATGCTCTTCATTATACTGCAATTCCTGATATAACACTATGGACACCATTGTACCTGAATTGGTCAATCAAATGTATGACAATACATGCTGAAAGAAAACAACATGAAGGTTAGTATTATATCTTTATTTCCTTTCAAAGCAATATTATTTGACAAAATTAACTGCACAAAAATACCATGAAGTGAAAAAATATATTTAATTTACATGAACTAAAATTATTACCATACATGTGACTGGCATTTTGTTTCTTCCCACCCTCAACACGCACTCTTGCTATCCATTTGTGGTTCAGTTCATACATGTAACAGAGTCGGCAGTATATATATGTTTGAATAGCATTTTGTTTATTCCTACATTCATCCTATGTCGCACATACATGCATTCACAGAATTTTCTATAATTTTTGCTATATTGTGGTTCAGTACATAACAGTCAGCAATTATGGACCCTAACTACAGCATTATATGATGGGGGAACTGTACATTTATTTTGAAATGGTTGATAAAACTAAATAAACATAATGAAATATCAAAATGCTATGCAAATGAAATTTTAGGGGTTACAATGTTGTAAAGAAAAACCATAAAGTAATCAACTGTGTAATATTATGCAAAATATCAAGTCATGTATAGTATTCATTATATAGTATTCACAGTACTAATAGTACTATTAAGTCACAGAATTCATTATTATAGTTTTCATAGTACTATTAAGTCATAAAATTCATCATTATAGTATTCACAGTACTAATAGTACTATTAAGTCATAGTATTCATTATATAGTATTCACAGTAATAATAGTACTATTAAGTCATTGTATTCTTTATTCTAGTATTCATAGTACTAATAGTACTATTAAGTCATAGTATTCATTATATAGTATTCACAGTACTAATAGTACTATTAAATCATAGTATTCATTATATAGTATTCACAGTACTAATAGTGCTATTAAGTCATAGTATTCATTATTATAGTATTCACAGTACTAATAGTACTATTAAGTCATTGTATTCATTATTATAGTATTCATAGTACTAATAGTACTATTAAGTCATAGTATTCATTATATAGTATTCACAGTACTAATAGTACTATTAAGTCATAGTATTCATTATATAGTATTCACAGTACTAATAGTACTATTAAGTCAGAGTATTCATTATATAGTATTCACAGTACTAATAGTACTATTAAATCATAGTATTCATTATTATAGTATTCACAGTACTAATAGTACTATTAAGTCATAGAATTCATTATTATAGAATTCACAGTACTAATAGTAGTATTAAGTCATTGTATTCATTATTATAGTATTCATAGTACTAATAGTACTATTAAATCATAGTATTCATTATTATAGTATTTACAGCACTAATAGTACTATTAAGTCATAGTATTCATTATTATAGTATTCATAGTACTATTAAGTTTTAGTATTCATTATTATAGTATTCATAGTACAAATAGTACTATTAAGTCATAGTATTTATTATTATAAAGAATGGATTAAAAAATAAAGATTTTATGACATATAGTTATGTACTTCTTTTTCACTTATTGTCAAGTACCATACTTTCAAAAATAGAAGTAAAATGTCTCTCACAGTATTACATAATTAAAATTAGTTTCACCCCTACCCCACCCCACCTCACCCCCCAAACAACTACATTTTAATAGCAGTAATACATTGCCTGCTATTATTGTGTTGCTGAATTTGCGATTCTGGTGAGAGGCTGGTAGACTAAGATAAACTGTCAAAGTGAACTTACCATTCCTGTTAGTAGGGTGCTCTACTGCAACTGGAGGAAGCTTGATAACTTGTTGTGCTGATACTATTGGGCCCAAAGCATAAATGTACTCACTCTGGTGCGACATTGATCAAAGGTAAAACAAAAAGTAGAGTGCGACCACCAGAAGGCAGCTCTTATGACACCATCCAAAGAAGAATGATGCAAAAAGGTTCAAGATGAAGTAACAGCCCTGACCTCATGGGCTTTGATTTGCATGAAAGATCTTTCATAGGAAGATACTAATAAACTCTTATAACAGTCAGAAAAATCCACCTCAAGATGGTGGCTGCCAAAATATCAGAGGTACCTTTGAGAGGGAAAAAAAGACAGTTACAACCCTTTCTTTGCTCGTTTGATTTAAACACACAGATATATATAGCTCTGACTGGTCAAAGGAGTTCATCTTGACCATCCCCAGCACAGATATGACTAAGACAAGGGATTCCAACAGGAACAGGAGCTTCCAAAGGAAGCCGGTACTTGGCTTGAAACATCGGTTGACAAGAAAAGAGACGCAATCATAGTTATCACAGAAGCATGAACAATCCTTTTCCATCTACAAGGCATGAATTTTACTCCCTCTCCTCACCAATGCAAGGAAAAGAAGGAAGACTGTTTCAAGGGTAAGGTTCTCAAAGGAAGGTTCACACAAAGGTTCATAAGGAGGTTTAGATAATGACCACCTTGGTGGAACCTTTCATGTGTTCTTTGGTCATTATCTAAACTTCCTTATGAACCAAGGCATTATCTAAACCTCCTTATAAACCAAGTCATTATCTAAACCTCCTTATGAATCAAGGCATTATCTAAACCTCCTTATAAACCAAGGCATTATCTAAACCTCCTCATGAACCAAGGCATTATCTAAACTTCCTTATGAACCAAGGCATTATCTAAACCTCCTTATAATCCAAGGCATTATCTAAACCTCCTTATGAACCAAGGCATTATCTAAACTTCCTTATAAACCAAGGCATTATCTAAACCTCCTTATAAACCAAGTCATTATCTAAACTTCCTTATGAACCAAGGCATTATCTAAACCTCCTTATAAACCAAGGCATTATCTAAACCTCCTTATGAAACAAGGCATTATCTAAACTTCCTTATAAACCAAGGCATTATCTAAACCTCCTTATAAACCAAGGCATTATCTAAACTTCCTTATGAACCAAGGCATTATCTAAACCTCCTTATAAACCAAGGCATTATCTAAACCTCCTTATGAACCAAGGCATTATCTAAACCTCCTTATGAACCAAGGCATTGTCTAAACCTCCTTATAAACCAAGGCATTATCTAAACCTCCTTATAAACCAAGTCATTATCTAAACTTCCTTATGAACCAAGGCATTATCTAAACCTCCTTACAAACCAAGGCATTATCTAAACCTCCTTATAAACCAAGGCATTATCTAAACCTCCTTATGAACCAAGGCATTATCTAAACCTCCTTATGAACCAAGGCATTATCTAAACCTCCTTATAAACCAAAGCAGTATCTAAACTTCCGTATGAACCAAGGCATTATCTAAACCTCCTTATGAACCAAGGCATTGTCTAAATCTCCTTATGAACCAAGGCATTGTCTAAATCTCCTTATGAACCAAGGCATTGTCTAAACCTCCTTATGAACCAAGGCATTGTCTAAACCTCCTTATGTACCAAGGCATTATCTAAACTTCCTTATGAACCAAAGCATTATCTAAACCTCCTTATGAACCAAGGCATTATCTAAACCTCCTTATGAATCAAGGCATTATCTAAACCTCCTTATGAACCAAGGCATTTAAGAGCAAGAGACTGGTCTCTGGAGCTCAAAGTATACCTCACCCTCGATAACTCGTGCACAACGGGATCCAAAAACATAGGTTGCAATATAAGCGAGGGCACAAGTTACTGAGGGACCTTTGAAAAACTAAGAAAGGGATGGAAATCGACAGAGTAAGGTGACAGTAGAGCTGGGGAGGGGGACAGCAGGTTACATTGTTGAATACTCATTATATAATTGTGTTGAGAATAACTGTGAATAAATAGCTGTTTCTAACGGAGTTGTTAATTTTCTTTATAAATTACCTTTCATTTCAGGTTAAACAATCTTGAAAAGATCATTAAAAACAGTATTTGAAGAGGTTTAGTTCACTTTACATGTGTACTGCTGAACACATTGTGTATTATGTCACTGCTTATTGTGTTGAACTGGTTACATTCTAGTGTTGTTGTTCATTCAAAATTAAACAAGATTTCTTTTTTCAAAAAGGTAGACATTAATTTCGAGAAACAACATCAAAACTTGTGTTGTTTTCAACTTTTGATTCTTCTAGCATTAGATGGATGGATGGATGGATGGATGGATGGATGGAGGGATAGATAGATAGATAGATAGATAGATAGATAGATAGATAGATAGATAGATAGATAGATAGACAGACAGACAGACAGACAGACAGATAGATAGATAGATAGATAGATAGATTTAGTTACAATGTAAAAATAAAATATAATAAATGTAAACCATTACCAAACATGAGTTTAATGGGTCATAGCTTCAGAGAACATGTAAAAAAAACCTCATCACAATTGTAAAATTGTTATTGTGCATATCCCTCGCTGGTGAGTATCTCTCAAAGCTGGTAGGGTTAATTGCATGCTGCCTCCCGATCCAACAAAGAATTGTTTCATCCCATGTTGGCACTGGAATTGCCAAAGTGATCCATGGCTTGCCATGAATTCAGAGTCATTATCAATAGTTTTTGCCATTTTCTCCACCTGGGCCTTGAGAATTATTTGTTATGTATAATGTTTACATATTTAACTTTTGTCATACATATTTAACTTTATCCTTGATTGTAGGATGTAAACAAGTTGTTAACTTAGAATTCGAGGTCAGGGTTGCTTTTATTTACAATTTGATTAGTTTTTCCACTAGAATTATTACGGATATTTGTCAGGTAAGTGATATGATTTTCTAGGAAATTCTGTCAGGTGACCTGTGTTTATATACAGAAAGTTTGGTAAGTAGTATTTTATTCCTATGCTAACTATCAGTCTTCAAGGAATTTGGTTTGATAATCAGATGTTTATAGTTGTGTTGTGAAAATCAGCAAATTCAGAGAGAGGAATTATTTATTTAAAATATTCATTGGATTACTAAAGTGCTCATTCTCATTTTGGATTGATACTTGACTTTGGGATTTTTGTGAATTCATTCAAAGATATTCTGGATTAAATCATTCAGGCATATCAGGACATTCAAGAATATTGGCACATCTGGACATTCAAGACTACTGACACATCTGGACATTCAAGACTACTGACACATCTGTACATTAAAGACTACTGACACATCTGGACATTCAGGGCTACTGGAATTCATTAGGAACATTCTATATTTTGGACTTGTGATTAGAACACTTAGGATTATTGGATTATTTGGATTTTAATTAACAATACTGCAAGTGTCTTTTGAATTTTCACTTTAATTTTCTAGAAATAAATTGCTTGTTGATTTTACTTGATTTTGTTGGTTTCACTCTCTTTCTATTACATATTTTTAAGCCATAGAGTCGTAACATGTTCTAGAGATCAGGACACCTTGTTCACGCTGCTGTGTGAACCAGGTGTACACAGCATAACCTAATTCCGTATCATTTGCATTCCGTACCTGTTTCGATTTAAACCCATCATCAGAATCGACATCATGCAAGTAATCCTGAAATTTCTGCTCGTCCTTGAGCCAACCTCTTAGTGTAGACTCAGCAAGTTTAAGTTTAATACAAACTTTTGATATTGCTTCTCCATTATGAAACCCTATCTATGATAGTAAACTTTTCATTCACCAAGTACGCCTTTCACTTGGTAAACTTACTCTACATGATCACATTTGCAAATATATATGATAAATTACTGATTAATATATATACTTTAATGATGTTAATTACATAATATTTGAAACAGTGTTCAATAGGTCAAATGAAATTAACTGATTTTGAGACATGATAGTTACCACAAGAGCTTATGCAGGTATAATTTTACATGGATTGTAACATTTTAATTTTACCTCCCGTACTTGATTTGAACCAAAAGACATAATTAACATCATAAAACAAAGCAGGTATATTTTAATTGCAATGCAACTTCCCCAGCTGTAGGTCTAAACATAGCCAGCACTTAAATAGGTTCTCACAGAAGTGCCCGCGAGTATCGACACGATGGTCGATTGATTCTTTTCATGTTTGAATAGAAGAGAATATACCATGATTACATTGAAACCGAATTAAAAGATTAAAACACGAAAGTCACCTGACAAGACATCTTTAATTGGTGTTTATTTTTTACAGTGTTGCCACCTGTTAGCATTTACCAGCATTTTTCATTGATCGGTATTTCACCATATATTGTTATTTACAGTGTAATAGGAAAATATTTTTTTAAGAAAATCTAACAAAATATGTGATTTCTTATTAAAACTTGTGAATTTCACGATGTTGATTCAAAATTTCTGGGCACTAACCACCATTTTCTTCACATTCATCAAACATGGGCTAATACTTGTGGTATTTTTGAGAAAAATAACCTGGGATCCATGCCATACTCCACCTTATTAGTGGGTTAACAAATTATTTTGGTGCGAGTTATCAAGGGACTGATTAGTTTAGAAAGATGTAGATCCGACCCTATAGTGGAGCCAATACAGAACTTAAGAGTATTGAAGGGCTGCTCTTTAGCTCTTAATGGTGGATACTAAGCAATCTTTTTCTTTGAAGAGAAAAAGAAAAACTGCAACTGCAGTTAAAGGGGGAAGATAGGATCAATGCTGATCGGAATGTTGGAACAAATGTCAATGTGTTGAATTTAGAAATCAAAAAATGTGTGTGAGATTTCTATCTGTAAACAGGTATAACAGTACTTATACAGGGTGCAAAATACCCATTTGGTCATGAGCTAAATGCAAAAACTTAACCTAAGCCAGTAAAATCTGAAATGCAGGTAACAGGGGCATTATTTTTTGGTAAGGGTGTAGTACTAGTAGAGATGCAAACAGTCATCTTGTTTGATGATTCTAGCATGAACAGAGCTTAAAAAATAAACTTAAAATAAATAATTCAATCAAAGTCTATTAAGTATGAAATATAGGTCTGTGACCTACTTTTGTGATGAGGGTGTTGTACTCTTCAATATGTATACTCTCACCAAGTTTCATGATTCCAGGTATACCAGTTTGTATACAGTGTGAAAAAACCCTGAGCTAAACACAAAAAACTTAACCAAGAACGTGCAACTAATGTACATGAATGCACAAAGTTATCCCCATCAGCCACCTCCCATGGGGTAGATGCTGTGAAAAAAACTCCATACTGTCGCCTAGGACCTAAGAATAAAAAATGGTTGACATTTAGTGAGGGTGTACATATGTATATACTTTTATCTGTGTGGATACCAATGCTAACACCACAACAACGGCAGTACAATAGCTTATCTCTCCTTTATAAAGGTGAGCTAAACATTGTGAGAGCACAGTGATTTCTCAATATGCACAACTTCAAATGCTGGCCATAACATGTACAAAATTTCATGCTGATCCACTGAAAACTATGAGTCTAGTTGTGTACACAAGATTCTGTCATACACTACATTAAACTCCAAGTCTAAAAGAGCAAATAACTCAAACAAAAACAGCAGGAACATAGTGATTTGTTCATATGCACATCTTCAGACGATGACCATAATATGGATCAAGTTTCATAATGATCCATCAAAACCTGCAAAACTAGTTGTGTTTACAATATTCTGGCATACACTGCATTCAGTTGCAAGACAAAATGTCCAAAAACTCTAACAAAATATATGAGAGGCCAGTAATTTCTCAATATATGTATCTTCAAATGAAGACCATAACATGCATAAAGTTTCATGGCGATCCACTGAAAACTGAGAATAGTTGTGTTCACAAGATTCTGTCCTACACTACATCAGGCTCCAAGTCAAAAAGGGCCATAACTTTAACAAAAATTACAGGAGCACAGTGATTTGCTGAATGAACATTTTCAGATGATGACCATAAGTTGTACCAAGTTTCACAGTAATCCACCAAACAGACAAGTTGCATTCACAAGATTCTGTTATAAACCGCATTCAGCTACAATATAATAAGGACAATAACTCTAAACAAACAATCTTGGAGCAAAATGATTTGTCAATATGCACATCTTCAGATGATGAACATAACATTCACCAAGTTTCAAGACAATCCAAAGAAAACTGGGAGACAACTTGCATTCACAAGATTTTGTTACACACTGCATTCAGCTGCAAGGCAAAAGGGCAATAGCTCTTATGAAAACTGCAAGATCAACTTGATCTCTTGACATGAACATATTTAGGTGATGACAATACTATTTACCAAGTTTCATGGCAATCCATGAAAAACTGCAGGACTAGTTGTGTCCACAAAACTGTCTGATGGACAAAAGGGCAAACAAAAGGATGGATGGATGAGTGGATCCTTATATAAAAGTGAGGATGTACAAATTTTCTTTTTTTTTCTGGATGAAATCTTTTTGGAAAAGTTAAATATATTAATAAAAACCTCAAGGAAAAATAGCCTTTCATTGCTTAGTACAAGAGCCAACAAAACTGAATAGCAGACAACAAATGTGCCAATAAAATGTTAGATGTTCCAGTACATAAGCAACTTTACAAAGTAGGTGAAAATGACAATATGCATGAAAAATATAGAAACTATTAATGACTAATTAAAATCGATTGTTGACCAGCTCAGATGAAACAATTACTGACCTTTAAATTCAACTGATTCACAAAAGAAAGAAGGTTGGCAATGCTTTGCAGGAATAAGAATGTACCAGAATGCCCAATCTGAAACATTCTGAATTGTAACTTGTATGTGTTCTAAACTGGAATGACGACAAAGACCTACTTTTAATTTTCACATTTTGTGCAACTGAACATTTTGTTAAAGTCATAATTGTATACCTCTCTAGCACTAAAATGTCAGAATGGAAAGGGAAGTAACTCTTACAAAGTATGTGAACCCGGAATTCCAGATTGTTGTGAAACAGTTCTCATGCCGGAATTGATATCATGTCGATCTATCTAGACTTACATGGAAAGTGCAGCAACTGCATCCCCTGAGTTGTATAGCCAACAACAGCAGCCAGGGATATAATCCAATCGTAGCATATTAATCATGTCTGAAAAAAATAAAATTAATTCGTCATGGGACTAACTTGATATCATATACTTCTATGGAATGTTAGGAATTTGTACTTTTTTAAAAGTCCTGTAAGAACTTCAGATTTTTTCTAAAGTTTTTTTGAAGTTGTTTTCAGAGATTTGGGCTTATGCACCAATGCACCACTGTTGTACAAATGTATTTATGAAATCCAAATCTCTTTACCATCAGCAAATCTGAGATAATGGAAACAAGATTTTCAGTATGGTCGCAACTGTGGCCATGCTAAAGGTTAGAGGACAGCATTTCATGGTTTTCTCTAAAAGAGAAAATGAGCATATCTGACTACAGTTTCTCTTCAGGAACCATATTCTGAAATCTTGGCAGTCCAAAGGATTCAACTCTTGACAAATTTCTACCCATGTTTTCCACTAAGGGGACCCACCATATGTACTTGCTTATAAATTGGATCCAACTGCAAACTGCATGGACCCAAATCTGTCACTGCATAATGTGACAGGAGATCTGGGTCTATGCAGTTTGTTAGGAGTAATCAGCAGAACAAACAACATAGACCCTGATCTGCCAGCACATTTTTTATTAGGGTCTATACTGTTTGCAGTTGGACCCAACTTATAAGTGACTATATATGGTACAAATTATAGTTCCATGATCCTCCTTTATAAGGTTGAAGAGTTAAGAAACCCCTTAATCTATGAACGATGTGAAAACCCCTTAATCTATGAACAATGTGAAAACCCCTTAATCTATGAACAATGTGAAAACCCTGCATTTTTGTTTAGGACCAACCTACGCTCTGACACAAATGTTTTCATGGAAGAGTCATGCAAGCAGCAATTCAAAAGGAATGATGAAATCAAGATACCCAGCATTGTGGCCATACTATATTAAATGTCCTTGCTTTCATCTATGACAAAGTACTTAATATAAAAGAATATTCATTTGACAAATAAAGTGTGAATGCAACCAACTGTTCAGGGCAAGAACCGATACAAAATTATAATATTTTATGTACAATGCTACATAGCCTAGTTCACCTAAGACCACTTTCACTTTTATTGCTATGCACTGCAAACCCAAACCTGAGCGTATGGAAAAAGCGAATGAAACTAAAACAAGAAGCCATAAATTCTGCAGCACTAGATGGCACTATGAGCAGTTCCAAAAGGAAATTAACAAAAGGGATGTTCAACAAAATACTGTGAATTCATTTATGTTTTTAAGTATCAATTTTCATGGTTCTGCAAAACAATATTCATTAGTACTTCAATTCATGGTTTGTGGCAGGAGACCTGTTGTCGTCACAGAAAGATCTTTGTTCATTGGGTCTTTAAATTTGTGGTTTAGCAACCCTGAAATCCACGGAAATAGGTACCCCACTAAAAATGGTGAATTCACAGTATATTAATCATTAGCAGTAACCATAACATGAATTAAAATTAAATATATTATTTTTGAGACAAAAAAACATTGTGAAAACAAAATAGTTCCAAGTACTATTATGCAGTTGTTGACAATGTGCTGTTGCTGACAATATGATCTTGCTGACATCATACTTTGAAGATGTTAATACTATCACTTAAGGCAATATCAAAACATAAACCTATTGATGTACTACTGAATATACTCGCATACAAATCAGATCCAACTGCAAACTGCACAGACCCAGATCTGCCACTGCAGATCTGGGTCAATGCAGTTTGTAAGGAGTAATCAGTAGAACAAACAAAATAGACCCTTATCTGCTGGTGCATTTTGTAATGGCAGATCAGGGTCTATGTTGTTTGCAGTTGGACCCAACTTATATACATGTATATACAGTAAGTACCGTAATGACGGTAAGTCTTGGGACATGAAAAAATAATAAAACTTATATGCATTTAAAATATATACAATTTTTGGTGTCCCAAAACTTGTAGACACAAAAAAATGTGCAGACAAAATTGGGAAGATTGCCATACATCACATAGCATTGACCAGCTCGTTCAAATACCACATCAATAAACTGTTATAAACTACTATGATTGTTTTTATATTATTATTTTGCATGTGCATATTTTCTGATTTCTCCAACATGAAATAAAATAAAGGTAAATAAAGACTTCACAATTCACGAGCCAGTTTATCGGGAGACCTGTACTATAGTGTACAGTACTTACGCAGTGCAAATTGTGCTTGACGTCACTTATATCCTCGTTTATTTCCCAAAATATTCTATGCAAATTTTGCTTTATTCATCATTTTTACCAATTTTTTTTCTGCTAGACGTTCATTGCTGTTTCATTCATTTGGATTCATGCGCTCAAGATTTACTGTTTTTCAGTGGTATAAGCGATCCTATAAAGTGATGTAAACTATATGAAAAGGCACACATGTTTAGTTATATAATGCACATAACCAGCATAAATTCACATAACTGTCATATATTCATGAAAAAATTATCATAATATATGTTAAAATTATGAATATAGATCGATTAAGAGCATCATTGATCCATTTTAGTTTTGTGTTTTGGCTTCACAAAATCATAAATTTCCACACATTATTCATTCCACTTTTGATTTTGGCAAGCTGGTTGTTTTGGCGTCTCCTTTTGTTTATAATTGGCAGATTTGTCTTTTGTTTTCTGACAGCAATCCAGGCCAGTTAATTGTTTAAACATTTAAATTGGCTTGGGTAAAGAGGAAATTTTGTTGGGCAGCAATGCCAGTACTTTGATGTGTAATTTGACTTCTACTCCGTAATATTAGCACGATTACTGTAGCTGAGTAGACAGGTACTTATTTAAGGTCACTTACATCAAAGCAAACTACCACAGAGTTTTTATTTTAAAAGCAATATTTCTTAAACTTCTTTATCATATTTATGAGATATTATTTAAGTTTAGTGCAGTGGTGCCTATGATTCAAATCCAAGAGATGTACTTCAATCAGCGCAAGTAAAATCTTCAATGTACAGTGGTGATGCCATTATGTAAACATGCGAACAATAAATGTGAGTTGAAATAAACACTATTTTAATTGTTGTCATACTGGTATCACAATTTAATGAGTTAAATATTTCCATTTTCAGGCCTCCCTCCCCCCCCCCTAATTACAGGTGACTTTCGACAATTTTAATGCAATAATACATAAATTCAAAATAGTAAACAAGAGTACAAAAGGGCGAAGTTACTGTTCAATACTGCTAATGCTCAATTCTTGTCATCATCTGTTATACATATTTGAAATCGGTCGAAATAATAAGAAAACAGAAAAATTTAATATATTTATTGACTTTTCAAACAAATTATAATAATTTTTAACATTTCGAGTAATAATTCATAATGATATTCCCTTAACAACCATGAAGTCATGTTTTTTTTACATAATTTTACGATTGATAAAATATGCCGATCGCTCAGTAGGGAAAAAAAATGTTTTAGGTGTCCCAAGACTTATAGTACATGAAAAAATTGCTTTAGCTTCGTGTCCCAACTTTTATAGGTCATAACAAAATTACTTTTTAAAATAATTAAGAGCATCCCAAAACTTATAATGTCCCAAGACTTAACGTCATTATGGTAAATCTGTAATGAGGCACAATATGCTGCATTCTTTCCCCGTACAGGTATCTGCAGATACAGTATGGGCAGGCAGATACTACACATTTTCCTAAAAGATGTAAAGTTTCATAACTTTCTTTCCTGTGGTTTGAAGAGTAAAGATAACAAGCCATGCAAAGAATGAAAGGTTGGATGATGGACACATCCCAGATATTCCATGATTGTAGGTTTTACTAGACTTAGGCTCATTAGAAGTAAAAATGATAAACAGAAATGGTTGAAACCTAAGTCATACTATTTCAAAACAAAATTTTGTAGCTGCCAAGTTTCATTAAAAAAATTGCTTCTGTGTGTTAAAGCTGTTTACATTTGTTTGCAAAGGTTAGCATGCTCCCATAGCGTCTTCCGTTTACAGAAATTTGGTCAGAAATATAATTGTACAGGCAGCTTATTAAATAAGGGAGAGAAGAACATCTTAACCACTATAATAGCAATCAGCTGGTATTTTATATCTTCATTTTGGTAGAGCAATTGTGATAGATCATGTCCATCCATCTGTTTGTCTGTTTGTGTGTCTGTTTATTCTGTCTGTCACTATGTTATACTTGCAACCTGAAAGCCATTTACCTTGAATGATGGAAGGTGATAATACTTTGCTATGATGTTTCAAAAGGATGAATAGACAAAAATGGAAGGTTTCAGATCTTGGTCTTAGGTTTATATTTTCAAAGTTATATGGACTCTTCTTTCTACCCTGAACTACATCAACACTAACTAAGGGAACATGATCATTCTGGTATAAGATTCCAGGAGAAGTACATGACAACAAAGTTTTCTAACCCTGAATGCAGCCTCTGCCCCAATCCCAAAGTGTGCATATCTGTGGTGGTAGTAATGGGAGTGGTAGTGGGCGGAGGGGGGGGGGGGGGAATAAAATTGTGGAAATTTGCCCCATCTCAAGTTTTAAAAGGGTTTTAAATTTCATTACAGTACTACTGAACAATCAACAATATCAAAGTGCTAGATGTACAAGTAATGGAAGAGGGGAACTTACCAAAGTTAACAACATCAAACACTTTTGCAGATTTGTCGTCTGAGACAGTACAGGCCAATTCGCCATTGTTACTAACGGCCATGTACTCTATAGTACCTGCAAGATAAATAAATATAGTGTGGTAAATACTGGGTTTTTTCACGCTAATACAACATGATACAACACGGAGAACACATATTGGCTATTTCAATGCATTTTGCTGCATACAATTTTCTGCACTATTTTGTTTGAAAACAGCAATTCTGTCATGTTTTTCCCAGTCTTTTAAGTACAATAAAGTAGAACATTGTTCCAATAGCTACTATGAACTAAAGAATCACTCTAATGAGATAACACTATTACAATATTATGTACATGCAAAAGTCAACAAAACCTGTATACATTATGTAAATCCAAATTTAAATACTCTAGTTTAACAAATTATCAATGGCACTTAAGTATGACATTTTGTTTACCTACATGTAAATAATGAACATGAATATCTTTGACACCTTTGACACAATAAAGTATTTAAAGAAACCTTAGTCATACTATCTGACTGACAAAAACTAGATGTGTGTTTGTAAAACATATTTGCCAACACTGCCCTTCCCCACGGCAAAGCAAAAAGTCTAAGTTCAAAAATGTATAAAAACTTAAACAATAGCAATAATGGCATGCAACTTTATGACCATGTCATCTATGTATGCATACAAACATGCCCACCAAATTTTGTTTGTCTACTTCAAGTGCTTTTTGCTTAACTGTAAAAACAAAGTTTTTGTCAAAAAGTTCAAGTCCAAAAACATGAGTCCCTCGAAGAAACTGATGCTTTACTGGATAAGAAGAATTTCCAGCAATCCAAGATAAGACCATTTCTTGGTTTTAATTGCTGAGTGCTGAAACCATCTTGGATATTCTTGTGTGATAACAAAACTGTTAAATTGGCCACTGTGGTGACCATACAGTATGTAATCAGCACTTGTTTCATTTAGGACTAACTAGACATCATTAAAAGTCTTTTGATGAAAACTCCATGGCAATATAATTATTCGTTCATGAGGAATAACAATTACAAGATTGTCAAGATGGTCATCATGGCAGCCATACTCGATGTAAGATTGGCCTCTGTTTCATTTAGGACCAACTAGATATAATAAGAAGTCTTCTGGTGAAAACCCCATGACAATATGGTCATCCGTTCAAAAGGAGTAACAAAAACATGATTGTCATAATGACTGCCATAGTAGTCATGTTACATGTTAAATTAGCGTCATTTGTCTTTGTGATGAAATATACCTCATAAGAATTCTTCTGGTGAAAACCCCATGTCAATATGACTTTCTGCATAGAAGTAGCAGTGATAAGATTTTCAAACCGGATGCCATGGTGGTCATATTGGATGTTAGATTGGCACCATTTTCATTTAGGACTAACAAGCCATCATAAGAAGTATTTTGGTGAAAACCCCATGTTGATTTGACCATCCATCCAGAAGGAGTAGAGATAACAAGATTTTTTCCACTGCGATGCACGAAGAAATGATAAATCACATGAACTAAACTATACATATCAATACAAATATGTTATCAAAATTTAATTTGTCTACATTTAGTGGTTTTTTGACACAATCTTGATAAAAATCTTCTGTGGATGGATGGATGGAATGATGGACATACAGATGGCTATATGGACAAGATCAAATCAAGATGTGAGTAATAGGAGCATTACAAATGGATTTTGCAATGTGCAAGTATAACAAGAAGTGCAACAGTAATGATTGTTGGGCAAATCTTAACTGGAAATACATCTACCTAGATGACTGCGAAAATGTTTAACAAATTCAATTCCATCTTCTTCTGCCTTCCTCCAAAATTTGACATGGCCATCATTACTGGTGGTGATGATAAAATTTGTTCTGGAAATAAACAATTCTCTGTAATTATAAGCTTAGTCAAGATTTCAATTATTGGAAAGATTTTCAGTAACTTTTTTCAGCTTTTGTTCCAAAAACAAGGATTTTTGTTTGTTTAAACAGAGTATTCAATCTCCAGCAGTGTATGTCCAGATGTTTAATGTGTATGTAGTGTCTGTCCAGATGTTTAGGGCTGTAATAGGTCAATGCAGTGTCTGTCCAGATGTTTAGGGCTGTAATAGGTCTAAGCAATGTTTGTCCAGATGTTTAGGGCTGTGATAGGTCTATGCAGTGTCTGTCCAGATGTTTAAGGCTGTGATAGGTCTATGCAATGTCTGTCCAGATGTTTAGGGCTGTAATAGGTCTATGCAGTGTCTGTCCAAATGTTTAGGCCTATAATAGGTCTATGCAGTGTCTGTCCAGATATTTAGGGCTGTGATAGGTCTATGCAGTGTTTGTCCAGATGTTTAGGGCTGTAATATGTCTATGCAGCGTTTGTCCAGATGTTTAGAGCTGTGACAGGTCTATGCAGTGTCTGTCCAGATGTTTAGGGCTGAAATAGGTCTATGCAGTGTCTGTCCAGATGTTTAGGACTGTGACGGGTCTATGCAAACCATATATAGTAGCTTATAAGCTAAATCCAAATACAAACTGCACAGACCAAGATCTGCCATCACATTATCTATCAGCTGATCTGGGGTCTATGCGTTTTTTTTTATGACTAATCAGTAGAACAACACAGACCCTGATGTGCTGGGCATTAGGTAATGGCAGATCAGGATCTATGTTGTCTGCAGTTGGACTTGATTCATAAGTTAGTATATACAGTAATTAGTGAGTGATCCATCCTTCATATACATCAGTCTGTACCCATTATGTCATAACAGATTTTTTGGGCATCTTGTGTGTGTGTGTGTGTGTGTGTGTGTGTGTGTGTGTGTGTGTGTGTGTGTGTGTGTGTGTGTGTGTGTGTGTGCAAGAAATGACATTCTAATTATAGTTGTAAAACAATATATTTTGAATTCACTTTTATTCTTGTGGTTCCAATCTTTGTGGATTTCTCATGAATTTAAGTTCCAACAAAAATTGTATATTTGCAAAACCACCAAAATTTCACTAAATAATGGCTCAAGGTGCAGTCAAACCAAAACCTATAGGTTCCAGATCCAATACTAGTATAGGCAATGAGTGCTAAGAAATAGCCAAAATTGTATGATGATCAATGAACAAATAAATTAATAAATAATTAAACAAACACTTTTTGATGGACATGGACCATTGATCCTTAGGCAATGCCCACCATTTCACACTGCACAAGCAACTACTGTGAAGTTATTATTTTTTGTGAGGTGCCAAATTTGATGGATTTTGTGGTGGCTACAAATCATAAATTAAAAAACCCAACAAACAATGCTTTTTGTGTAGAAATAAGTGGACCTCTTCCTCGATCCATGAATTTAAGCAATGACAACAAATGTATTTTTTCACACAACCACAAAAATTGAAAACTAGAAACAGCTGTTGTATTGAGATCCTCTGCTTTGAACATAAAATCTCATTTTATGGGCTCATGATAACTGGATGCATTGTAGAACCACATAAGAAGCATGGAGAGCTACATAGATCTCAACAGTTTCTAAGTTATAATCCAGTGACTAATCCAGTGACTAAGTCCCTAGGGTAAGGATGGACCCCAGGGTCAATGTCAGTTGCATGTATAAATTGGTATTTTCATGCTTAGCAAGTGTAATCTATAGTTATTGGGTGGGGTTCTCACTAGTTTCTGTTATGACCCAGGGCTAAGTACATGGGGAGAGGGAAAGACCCTGCGGCATCATCCAGGGGTCAAAGTTTCACATGTGTTGACACTTGGGTCATTGATTATTTATATTGATTCTAAGGCATACAGTATGAGACGTACAACTCACATAAAATCACCTCCACACCCACCCACCTTAGTCCCACCTTCAGGGGCTCAATAAAATTTGGTACAATCTACACCCCATAGAACTATCATTGACCCAAGTTTCATAAGTCTAGCTCTAACAGTGTAGGGGGAGTTCAAGGATGTACATACATATATCCGTATGTACAGACAATGACAATATCCCTGCACTTCTTTGAAGGGTTCTTACAGATAGACCGACTGTATCAAAATATCCCCACATTATTTTAAACGTACAGGGATAATAAATGACTTCACAGTACTCAAGACAAAGTATCATGACCTATGTATAAGTAAGAAATGTACAGAACTGAACTCGTAAAAACATTTTTTTCCAATTTATTCAACTCTGCAATAACCTACATATTAGTGTTGACCCTGCCAACATGTCTGTTGCAGAAAACAATTCCACCACAACTTTAAAATTTCAATTAAAGGCTGGATGAAGATACAATTTTCAGTTGACAGCTTATTATATAATATCATGTATAATATATTATTATATAAAATCATGTCCAATATTATATGATATAAAATCATGTCCAACATCTTATTATATAAAATCATGTCCAACATCATATTATATAAAATCATGTCCAACATCATATTATATAAAATCATGTCCAATATTATATTATATAAAATCATTTCCAATATCTTATTATATAACATCATATCCAACATCTTATTATATAACATAATGTCAATATCATATTATGTCATCATGTCCGATATCTTATTATATAACATCATGTCCAATATCATATTATGTCATCGTGTCCAATATCCTATTATATAAAATCATGTCAAACTTCTTATTATATGACATGTACAATATAATATTATGTCATTGTGTCCAATAACTTATTATAACATCATGTCCAATATCTTATTATATAACATCATGTCAGATATTTTATTATATAACATCAACATGTCCAATATCTTATTATATAACATCATCATGTCCAATATCTTAGATATACATAGGTGCTTCCCATGTTCCAAAAGAAAAGATTTTTCATGTATAACTGAAAGGAACTGCTGCATAGATACTGTACACTCATAAAATACATGCATGTTATTTTACTGTACACTCATAAAATACATGCATGTTATTTTACTGTACACTCATAAAATACATGCACGTTATTTTACTGTACACTCATAAAATACATGCATGTTATTTTACTGTACACTCATAAAATACATGCATGTTATTTTACTGTAAACTCATAAAATACATGCATGTTATTTTACTGTGCACTCATAAAATACACATTATTTTACTGTATACTCATAAAATACATGCATGTTATTTTACTGTGCACTCATAAAATATATGCATGTTATTTTACTGTAAACTCATAAAATACATGCATGTTATTTTACTGTACACTCATAAAATACATGCATGTTATTTTTGAAAACTATGCCTGCTACCTCCTGGTGCACTGAACTAAAGTAAATATCTTATTAAAGCACTCCCTCACTATAAGGTGCATTGAACTAAAGTAAATATCTTATTTAAGCACTCCCTCACTATAAGGTGCATTGAACTAAAGTAAATATCTTATTAAGCACTCACTCACTATAAGGTGCATTGAACTAAAGTAAATATCTTATTAAGCACTCCCTCACTATAAGATGCATTGAACTAAAGTAAATATCTTATTAAGCACTCCCTCACTATAAGATGCATTGAACTAAAGTAAATATCTTATTAAAGCACTCCCTCACTATAAGATGCATTGAACTAAAGTAAATATCTTATTAAAGCACTCCCTCACTATAAGGTGCATTGAACTAAAGTAAATATCTTATTAAGCACTCACTCACTATAAGATGCATTGAACTAAAGTAAATATCTTATTAAAGCACACACTCACTATAAGGTGCACTGAACTAAAGTAAATATCTTATTAAGCACTCCCTCACTATAAGATGCATTGAACTAAAGTAAATAGCTTATTAAGCACTCCCTCACTATAAGGTGCATTGAACTAAAGTAAATATCTTATTAAGCACTCCCTCGCTATAAGATGCATTGAACTAAAGTAAATATCTTATTAAGCACTCCCTCACTATAAGGTGCATTGAACTAAAGTAAATATCTTATTAAAGCACTCCCTCACTATAAGATGCATTGAACTAAAGTAAATATCTTATTAAGCACTCCCTCACTATAAGGCCCTTCAATATAACATGGTTCCTTTTATAAGGCAGGTATGGTCATGGATCCCATTTCAGTATGCAGTAGTAAAATTATATGTATTACATGTATGTACTTCATTATAAGGTGGTTTTACAATAAGGATATATACTCCATGACTCCCATGAACAGCATTATAATGAGGGAGTGCTGTATCTTCTTACTTGCTGACTGCAATATGCTTTATAACATCGCGATGCATGTAGCTTTTCTCATACGACTCGGTATGTGGCAGATTTTCAAGGTAAACTTGCTCAAATTCCAGAACTGAAATATAAATGAAAACATAAAATTGGAACCTGGTTATGGCAGGCAGTAAATGAAGAACAGTATGTGCTGGAGACACATTCACAAGTGGTTATATAGAGGTCAGTGATGGACATTAGTGTGGATGGAATAATTGGCCACAACAGCACTATTGTTTTTCTGGAAAAGATAATTAGTGAAATTTATATACAGCAGTTTCATATTTAATTTCAAACTGCAATTTCAATGATCAGTAAGTAAACTGACCAATGAATTATACTGGTATGCAAAAGGTAGCAGATTGTGTTATGATAATAACACCACAGCAGCAGTCAGGCTAGACTAAAAGTTTATGGCAGTGACATCTCCCTCCTATCCCTCCTGGTCTTTGCAGCTTGAAATACCTGATCAGCATATCGAGAAGATCATTGAACCATGATTGCTGGGGCCACAGAGGGGCGATCAAAATGAGCTGAGCAGTGGAGTGCCTGACTTTAATGTGGAATCATCCTGAAAGGTGGGAAGGCATAAGTGAACAGATGATCCTGCTTCAGGCTGAAAGCATCCACTGCCCTGACCCTCTGTTCAGGGACTTGGGAAGTGTAAAAGTGGAGTTTGTTGTTTAACTTGGTGGCAAACAAGTCCACCAAAGGAGTCCCCCAAAGCTGGAACTAGGAGTATGCTACAGATTGGTGGAGTGACCATTCCGTGAGGACTATGCTCCCTTTCCTTTACAGACTGTTCGCCAAAATATTCTTTTTGCTGGGAATATTGCAAACTCAGAGGGTAATTCCTTCTAAAGTTGCCCAGCGAAGGAGGTTTCAAAGCTCCACGCAGAGAGAAAGTGCATGTGCCTCCTTGTCTCCTAACGCATACTTTTTTAATTTGGAAAAATAAAGTTGTTAACGGCGAGTGCAATGTTAAAGAAAATGTTATTTATAGTACAAGCACTGCCTAATACACGTTATTTGAATTATTACTTATTCTGCATGCATGTGCATATTTTTTGTGTCTTATATAATAATAATAATGACTAAATTACTTGCTATTTTAAATGCACTTAATTATGACTTTTACAAAAATATTATAATGCTATTTTTAGTCAGACTTCCTTATTTTGGAATGTGTGGCATATAATTAACAAAAAAAATGATAAAGTCTATATTTTACTTACATTACATTTTTATGATTCAGATAATTTTTTTTCACTGTAGTTTCGTAATTGTTATTTTAATTTTACTGATTATAGCAGATGGTATTGTGCACGTTTTATGCCGTATTAATGTACCGTCTTTGAGTTCTACCTGCGCGAGGATCCGCGTCGCAACCATGCACCTTACTACATGCATTAGGTAGTGCCTGAACTATAAATAGCATTTTCTTTAACATTCCACTCGCCGTTAACAACTTTATTTTTCCAAATTAAAAAAGTATGCGTAGACGGAACAAGTATTGGTTTGAAATTTACTAAGGTATATAAAGATTAAATAATCCTCTGCTAGATAGTAACTGGCCCAGGCAAATACTTTCAAAGACCGAAGGTGGTGTACGATTTAGAATAAAACGGGCCCATACTATAATGTTAACAAAAGTGATTATATAGCTTCGTTTCGTTTAGGAAACTTCTCTCTTCTTTAACCGACTTCGGCATTATCTGCTCCCATCGCATTGCAACCAACTGAAATGTATGTCACTGGAACTTGAAAATGTGTCCAATTTGCTTGTGTCAGAACTTGATTCCATTACAATAAAGACATCAGAGTAAGTATTGACCGACTAAAGTAATTAGACTTTAATTTGTGGAAAAGTGTCAATATGAGCTGCCAATGAGTGCCAAGTGTGTGAGATATTCCTTAAAATTTGCCCTCTAGTTCCCATGTCAGTCTACCGGGGATCACGCTACACAACGCCGTTTATTTAAGGAGTAAGACGTCGACCTAAACAACATAAATATCAGAGTAGACGTCTTACATTGTAGGACTAACTTTGCTACGAGCTTCCATTGACTTGTCAGGTCAAGCAAATAATATTCTTATGTTTTGATTTATAGCTATCCAAAAATATGGACCTTTTTGACCCCACTGATCTATTCTACTTTTTATGACTTTTTACATTAGACAGGTTAATGTAGCATTAAATTTGTGCACAAAAATTATCCCATGCAACATTAAGCTAACTACGAAGTATCGAAAATGGGTAGTAGTGTACGCACGAGAAAAACACGGTGGATCATACGGATTTTAAGCAGAATTAAATAGAAATTTCGACTAACAAGCAACCTTTTCGTTTCTTCTTTACCACTGCCTCTTCTGGCAGCGGTCCAACCCAATCTTTGTCGTCATTATCACCAGGAGTTTCTTCGATTTCATGACGCCGTTTCGAGCTTTCCGCCATAGTTGCTGTTATTGTTGTAGAGTAAATCCCTCTGCTTTCTCCTCCAACGACACCAGTTCACTAGGTACATGAAAGCTATAATCAAAACTACTACTTGATAAACTTAGACTGTATAGTGACTAAAATATACACATGGTGGTGGAGGAATTATCAATTAGCTATTTCAATTAGCAGTACACAGTGTAAATGTGCAGGTGGTTTACGAACTAAATCCCAGTCAAGCAGCAAATTTCTGGCATGACATATACACAGCTGTAAATACATGTACACAGCTGTAAAAGGTGCAGGTTGATTCAGACCAGGCTTATTCAGACCAAATTACGGGCTGATTCGGACCAAAAGCCAAGCGGATTCAGACCATATTATGGGCTGATTTGGACCATGTGAAATATTATTAAGTTTCGTCTTAGACTTAAATGTGACATTTTTGTTTAAAATATGATATTTTTCATTATTCACAGGATCGTTGAGCAGTTCAAAACAGCAGTTAAGGAAAAAAAAACCAGTTTTAAGCTAGGTAATGGCGATGTTCTGTATACAAGTCAAATTAAATAATGTAAGACTGTTTATCTTGCATTGCCAATTTAATTTGTGCAAAATTGAAATAGTTCACTTTATTTTAGAGAAATAATACAATTACTAACTCTGAAAATAACCGTGAAAACAGGGCCAATGCAGTAAAAAAGTTTCATCTGCTGTATATATACTGGTTTGAGTATGTTAATGCTTTTATTAGATTTATGTAGAATTTATCTTTATCCTGCATATTGTATTAATAGTGCTAAATAAAGCTTATATACTAACAATAAAACTGGATTCATGTCAAATTTATGATTTAATTCAATAAAATATCATACATCAATATCATACTGTACATCCATGTTCTGCAAATCTTGTGAACCTCATTTTAGTTATAATAAAGAAAATGATAATGTAATGAAAATGGTGGTGTTATCTCTTTTGAAAGATGAAGTATATTTACTAATCTTTGTTTAAAGCACCATGTATGTTATTTATTTTCTTTGAATTCATAATGTATCATTTAATTTTATGCAAATTGTTCACACTGGCAACAAATTTTGAAAAAAAAGCCCATGCAGTAAATTTTTGCTTGTATATATATATTGGTCTGAGTATGTTAATTCTTTTGTTTGCTTTTTTCGTCTATATAAATTGGTATGAGTATGTTAATGCTTTTCTTAGATTTTTTTCATTTATATATACTGGTTAGAGTATGTTAAGGCTTTTGTTAGATTTTCTGCAGAATTTATCTTTATATCTTTATACTGAATATTGTGCTATATACTAATAGTACTAAATAAAACTTATATACTAAAAAAATGAAACTGGGGTACTGTCAAATCAATACAACATCATATGTCAATATCATACGTCTATATTCTGTTAATCTTGTGGACTATGTAATAATTATGATAAAGAAAATGATAACATAATGATAATGGTGATGTTACCATATGTTATTTTTGTCCTTCTGAATGCATAATTAATTAATTTAATTTTATGCAAATTACTACCACTGAATAGATTGATGTCACTATAATTAAAAATAATATTATCACCGTCTGTTTAATGCTTTGTTTAATCAGTATGCCCTTAATTAATTTAATTGCAAACAATAATAGTTAGATCATCTGACCATCAATTTGCAAAACCTGTTTGATCAATTAAAGCACTTTTGTTGTCAGTTTCCAATTTAGTGAATTTAATACCATTCTAGAACACAAAATATAATGCTGACTTTAAATAACTTTGTGATGTTTGGTTACATGGAAGTGTTATTATATTATATATGTGTTAATATAATAAAATCTCTATTCAGAAATCAAGCTTTAATGGAATAATGTCTTTCAATTAAATATTTACGTTCAATAATATTTCCCAAATTTTCAAAGGTTAGAATGAAAATAAAAAAAGTTGGTTTACTGGTTAAAAATTAAAGATAAAAATTCAATGTTAACACTACAGTATATTTTAACATTGTGTTATTGATCAATAACTCTTTACACAATATTTATTGGTAAATATAATCCAAAGAAAACATGATTTGCATGAGAAATCAATAAAAGCCATGGGTCAGTTTATATACATTACTGTTTGATAATGTTTAAAGTCAGCCATACTGGCTTGATTTATGAATAGTCACAAAATGTTTTTCCAAGATATTAATTCAAAGAATAACTTTATGTTTTCTTTCTTGTAAACATTGAAAAGTTTTTGGTGGGAATAAAATCTAAACGCTATAGCTCATATCTATTTTGTTCTCATTTCAGCTTGAAATTTCAAGAACTACATGTAAATTTAAGAGCTGAAAATCAACCTTTTACATTCTCTTACTATGTCTGCAAAAATAGTAATAACTACTACAATAAATCAGATATATGTGTTCCATTGTTTTCTTATAATATTTCGCATGGTACAAATCAGCCTGGCATTTGGTCCGAAACAGCCCATAATTAGGTCTGAATCAGCCAGTAATTTGGACCAAATCTGCCATCATGTCAAATCAGACATGGTCCGAATCAGCAGCATTTGTGCAACTGCCATAAAGACCAGAAAATTGTTTGTTACACACACATGTGTGTGTGTGTGTGTGTGTGTGTGTGTGTGTGTGTGTGTGTGTGTGTGTGTGTGCACGCACTTGTGTGTGAAAACCGGATTTATTTTGGGTTAGGACATTTGAATCATTGTTGAGGGGGAACAGGAGGCTGGAACTAGAGGGTAAAAAATGTTAATGTTTCAATAAGGAAATATTTAGGGATTTGCAATACCAAGCTAATGAAGTTGTACTAGTTGTCATTTCTCTGCCAACACACTCATCTAGACTCTTTGAAACTAACCGCAAATCTTTTGTTATTGTTTGAGGCATTTCATGAAAACTGTTATTTTAAGAGAAAAATTGTGTTTTGGTTAGCTGATAAGTCCCCTGTTCTATTTTTCAAGCACTTAATTCAGAGTGTTGTTTTTATGGATCACCCAAATGTGAAATATATAGAACTGACACATTCCTCAATGAGACAGAGGAGACATATCTTTAGTGTTTTGCTTACATAAATTATTTTGTGTAGTGCTGAATATACACATGAAAACTTCAATTTAATTTCTCAAATAAATGTCTTGCTAAATATAAAGCTTTAACAAAACATACATTTAAAAAAAAAATATTTACAAAGTCCAAATTCTGATTATTATCGCATTAATTGGGAAAAGTAAGATTTTATTTTATTTTATTTTTTATAGCTATGAACAAAGAAAGAAATAAATATCAACAATGCTAGGTGTTCATTTATTCTCACAAATTGATTAAACATCCTTGTGTCATAAATGTTTCCCAAATGCTTTATAAAATATATATAACATTATGCTCTCTTGTGATGTTATCCATGTAATCAGTTCCATGGTATTCAACAGACCGTTTGTTTACAAATGCTTAATTTAGAGCATGCATGGGTACATTTAGTTTTATAGTTTTTTTTCGCATGGCTAGCAGAAGCTTATAGCAGTAAAATCATACATTGGTGACCAAACTATGCTTTGAATACCTTTGGTCAGTATTGTTGTCATACATACCATTTATATCGTCACGGACCTATGTGGCTAATATAGCTCCCAAATGTCATATACCATACATATTCCCTTATAAGTTGATTCCAGCTGCAAACTGTACAGACCCAGATCTGCCGTTGCATAATGTGCTGGCAGATCTGAGTGTATGCAGTTGTTAGGAGTAATCAGTAGAACAAACAGCATAGACCCTGATCTACCAGCGCATTATGCAATGGCAGATCAAGGTCTATGTTGTTTGCAGTTGGGCTCAACATATAAGCTGGTACATATGGTATATGTGTATCGAATGCCACAATCTGTTAACATGAGAGAGAGATGTTAATAGCCGGGTAGGTTTATCACTTAGGGTCTGTGTGTGTTGAACTTTGAAAAAAGTCTTCTTTATTTTAAAAAACCCTGATAACTAATTTGCGATTGGATCTTCAATTTAAAAGATGGACTTTACAACAATAGAAAACAAAATGAATAAGAAAACCTGAGATGCAGCTATGCTGGAACTATCAAGGAATAGAGAAGATGAAGGGTGATTTGTCTCACCAGTGAATACTCCAGAAGAAAGAAGCATTTATATTGTCTTATTTGAAAGAGGATATTAAAAAATTTCATCAAATTGTATGTTGCTGATGAGACATGGCAGGCCTGATCGGTAGATAATAATAATAATAATAATAATAATAATAATAATAATAATAATAAACACTTTATTTTATGAGGGTATCTCAGTTAGTATAATATACTATTCTTCGCCAAGGCCCTCAGGATACATTAAGTATAAAAGCACAAAGTGTATATGATATGCATTAACAGAATAAATTGGAGAGCATGTATTTCAATATTTAAATATTTAAAATGACAACCAACTGCCCTTCAGTATAATGGTTAATCAATTTTGTTTTGAACACATTTAGATTTGCTTCTGATCTAATGGTTATGTGGAGTTCATTCCATAAAATAGCACCAGAGTAGTGTTACGACTCTATGGTCTAGAAAAATGTAACAGAAAGAAAGTGAAACCAACAAATCAAGTAAAAATCAACAAGCAATTTATTTCTAGATAATTAAGATGAAAAATCAAAAAGACACTTACAGTAATGTGTATTAAAATCCAAATAATCCAATAAGAATTAGTGTTCTAGCCACAAGTCCTAATATAGAATGTTCCGAATTCACGACTGTATCCTTGAATGTTATGATATGCCAATGGTCTTCAAAGTCCTGATGTACTAGTAGTCTTTAATGTGCTGATGTCAAAATGAAGTACTCCAAAATATCTCTGAATAAGTTCAGATAAATTCCAAAATCATCAATCAAAAATCCAAAATCCAAAAGTTTATGAGCACTGTTATAATCCAATTAATATTTTAAAGAATTCCTCTCTTAGAACTTGGAATTACTTTCCACAACTGTAATAGCTCTTTACAAGACTGATAGTAATGTCGAAACTGAAAAACTGTCCACTAAACATGGTATATATAAAGATTGGTCACATGACAGAACATTCTAGAATAATAAATGTATGTATGTATGTCCATTGACAGGTAACTCCTAAGGTATTTCCAGTTTTATCTGTGAACAAAATCAACCTTGACCTCAAATTGAGAAAACATTATGTTTATCAAAACTATGCTTGAACTTAAATTTGAAGCAAACAACCTAATTCAAGGACACTAGTTAAACATGTTTTTTTTTCTGATAAACAACATTAAGATTTAAGCAAATATTAAAGTCAAGAAACATTTATAATTTCCTAAAATATCTATAATATTATATAAACATTATACATAACACCTCCCCTCATAAAGAAAAAGAAAGATTTATGCAATAAAGCTTTCTTTTGAATATACATCTAATACTAGAATAACCAAAATTACATAAGTAAATGTTTTATGATACTGAACTTAATTACATCAAGCAATACAACATTTCTATGCACGTGAGAGTGCATCTGCAATCAAATTGTCTTCCCCTGATGTGTCTGATGTCAATGTTATATTCCTGCAATATTAAACTCCATCTCAACAATCTCCGATTTTTATCTTTCATTTTGTTGATGAAAGTAAGGGGATTGTGATCACTGTGCACAATAATTGGAGAAAGAGCTGAGGTAACATACACTTCAAAATGCTGTAAAGCTAATATCAAAGCCAAACATTCCTTCTCAATTGTGGAATAATTTTTCTGGTGCTTGTTTAGTTTTTTAGAAAAATAACACACAGGGTGATCCACACCACTTTTGTCTTCCTGAATCAATACTCCACCAACCCCTACATCACTTGCATCAACAGATAATTTAAATGATTGGCTGAAATTTGGTGCAGAAAGAACTGGTGCATTCTTAAGCATGGCCTTTAACTTGTCAAAAGATTCCTGACACTTGTCAGACCAATGAAATTTGGTTTTCTTACTCAATAAACTTGTCAAAGGTTCAGCAATTTTGGAAAAATTGGAACAAAATTTCTGATAATATCCAGTCATACCTAGAAATCGCATCAGTTACTTTTTACAAATTGGTACTTGAAATTCAGAGATAGGTTTGACCTTAGCTTCTTTAGGTTTAACTTGACCTTGTCCCACAATATGTACTAAAAAAGTGACACAAGCATGGCAAAACTCACTTTTGCTCAAATTAATTGTCAGATTCGCATCGCTGAGTCGATCAAAGAATTTTTGAATGGTTTCCAAATGATCTTCCCAGGTGTTGTTGTAGATAATGACGTCATCGATATAAGCATCACAATTATCAAGACCAGATGTTATCATGTTCATCAGACATTGAAACATTGCAGGTGAATTTTTCATTCCAAACGGCATGACTTTATATTCATAAAGTCCATCTGGAGTTACAATTGCTGAAATTTCTTTTGCTTTTTCCATCAATGGAATTTGCCAGAATCCTTTTAAAAGGTCAAACATGGTGACATATTTCGCATTTCCAATTTTATCAATGCAATCGTCCATTCTTGGGATTGGAAATGAATCAGTTTTGGTTACACTGTTGACTTTTCTATAGTCAGTACACATACGGAATGTATTATCTGGCTTGGGAACAAGAATACATGGTGAACTCCAGTTACTTTTACTTGGTTCTATGAAATCATTCTCCAGTAAATACTGAATTTCTTTCTTCAAATAGTTCTGTTTGAGAGGATTCATCCTATAAGGATGCTGTTTCACAGGCGCAGAATCTACAATGTCAGCGTCATGATAAATTTTACTTGTTCGTGTTGGAACATCAGGAAACAAGTGCTCATAGTCATGTAATAGCTGTTTTAGTTCATTTCTTTCCTGTTGTTGTAGATGTGAAAGTTTCTGGTCTAGATTGTTTAATATTTCTGAATTCCGAAGATTGGTTATACCAGAGTCACTATAGTCTGATTGTACTCCATCGTTGATATCTTCACTGTGTGGGACAGATACAACTAAATTAACTGAATAATTAGCTGGGCTATCTCTGTCAAAATATTCCTTTAACATATTTATATGACAAAGTTGTTTCTGTTTCCGTCTCCCAGGAGTGTTAATGATATAATTGAAGTCATTTACTTTCTTTTCAACGGTATAAGGACCATAAAATTTAGCCTGAAGAGGATTTGGAAGTATGGGCAAGAGAGCCAGAACTTTGTCACCAGGTTTAAAACTCCTTTCCTGTGTGTTTCTGTCATACCTTAATTTCATTTTTGACTGGGTAGTGTGAAGATTAGTTCTTGCTGCTTCACAGGCCTTTGACAACTTGTATTTGAAATCAGAGACATAGTCAAGAAGATTAATCTTTGAATCTTCATTTGAAAGAAGTTTCTCTTTCAATAATTTCAATGGTCCACGGACAGTATGACCAAAAACTAGTTCAAAGGGACTAAAACCCAACGACTCTTGAACTGATTCCCTAACAGCAAACAACAACAAATGAACACCCTCATCCCAATCCTTTTCTGTATCAAAGCAATATGATCGAATCATATTCTTCAAAGTTTGATGAAATCTTTCCAAAGCACCTTGACTTTCAGGGTGATAGGCAGAAGATTTAAACTGTTGGCTGCCTAATTCATGCATAACTTGTTAGAAAATTCCAGACATAAAATTTGATCCTTGATCCGACAGGACAGATTTGGGAAGGCCAGCAAGTGTAAAAAAACTTCACCAAAGCTTTCACAATAGTTTTAGTTTTTATATTTCTCAGAGGAATTGCCTCTGGAAATCTTGTAGATGCACACATGATGGTCAACAAGTATTGGTTGCCTGACTTGGTCTTAGGTAAAGGACCAACACAGTCTACCATTATTCTACTAAATGGTTCATCAAATGCAGGAATAGGTTGCAAATGAGCCTTAGGTATCTTCTGACTGGGTTTTCCTACCATTTGACAAGTGTGACAAGATCTGCAGTATTTACAAACATCACTTTTGAGTTTTGGCCAATAAAAATGATTCAAGATCTTGTGATAAGTCTTACGGACTCCTAAATGGCCAGCCAAAGGAGTTTCATGGGCTACATTAAGAATTTCCTGTCGATATGACTTAGGAACAACAATTTGATAGCTCACTGACCACTCATCACCAGTGGGTACCTCAGGCGGTCTCCATTTCCTCATAAGGACCCCATTTTTAACAAAGTAACACACTGGAACTTGTGTGGCTTCAGTTTCACTAATAGCCCTCTGAAACAAACAAGATATCTCGGGATCTTGCTCCTGTTCAACGACAAGGGATTGTCGTTTGTCACCCTGAGTAGAACAAAGAGAATGAGTTGCCAAAAGAGGATCACTGTGATCAATACCATTTGATTGATCAATACCTGAGGAAAAAGTGACCTCATCAAAAGACTGACCAATACATGTGTCAGCTAAAGGAATAATATCCTGATCAACATCACTCTCAAGAGCTCTTTTTGCCATAGCTCTAGTAACTGCACAAGCAGGGTAAAAATCAGGGATTTTGATTTCGACAGGATCAACTTTCTGATCCAAACAAGGCTTGTCAGTTACAAGTGGATTAACCACAACCTTATCTCCAGCTAGGTCATTGCCTAGTAATAAATGAACACCCTCTATGGGTAAAGAAGTCACTGCCCAACAGTCACAGGTCCGGAAACTAAGTCTGATGCCAAATTTACACAATGAAGAGGAACATTTACAAAGCCACACTCTACTCCCTGAACAAGAACACTTCCACTCGAAGAAGACTCCTCAGACAAAAGCAAAATACCTGATAATAAAAGACTCTGAGAAGCTTCAGTGTCCCTTAATATTTTAATTGGGATAGGCTTGGCAGAATCACCAATAAGTGATATAGAACCTTCTGACATGAATGGTTCATAAACCTCCAAAATAGAATCAGACTGGGGTTTGTTTGACCAAACAAATGTATTGCCTTCAATACAAGACCGTGACCTTGACCTCTTTGAAATAAGAGCATTTGGAAAAGCTCTGTCTTTACTCTGTTGCTTATTTTTCAACTTGAAGCAATCAGAAATAACGTGCCCTTTCATTTTACAATAAGTGCATGTAGGAAGATATAAGGATTTCTGATCAGTCTTATCAGATGTTTGATTCCTAACAGTTGTGCTGTTGTGAAATTTGGAAGTACTCGTATGAGATTGAAATGGTTTTTTACCAGAAAACTGCTGAGAGGACGACTTATTGCCCAATGAAATTTTGTGAGTCAAGGAATAATCATCAGCCATACGAGCAGCATTTTCAAAGTTTCTACATTCCGCTCGTCAAGATAGGTCTTAACATCACTATGGATGCACCTCTTGAACTCTTTAATTAATACGAGCTGTCTGAGGTTATCATAATCTTGATCAACTTTCTTGGCTGAGCACCACCTATCAAATTGTCGTTCTTTTTCCCATGCAAATTTGACATAAGTTTGTCCAGTTTCTTTTCTACAATTCCTAAACCTTTGTCGATATGCCTCTGGCACCAACTCATAAGCTTTCAAGATGTACTCCTTAACCACATCATAATCAGTGCTTTGTTGTACTGACAGTGAAATGTAGACTTCACGAGCTTTGCCAATAAGTACACTTTGTAATAACAAAGTCCAATGCTCTCTGGGCCATTTCAAGTTTTCAGCAATTTTCTCGAAATGAAGAAAGTATTTATCTACTTCTTTTTCCTGAAAAGGGGGTACTAACCTAATATATCTAGTAACATCAAAACCTGAACTTGTGTTTAAAGGAGTGGAGTGTGCTCTGTTTGCCATTTCTAATTCTCTTAATTTAAATTGCATTTCCCTTTCTTCTCTTTCTCTCTCTCTCTGCATCTCCCTCTCCTCTCTCTGCATCTGTATCATCCTCTCCACTTTCTGCATCTGTATCTGCCTCTCTTCTTTCTCTCCCTCCATCTGCATCTGAAGTTTGCCAATTCTAAATCCATCTGGTTCTTTAACTCTAATTCCCTTAATTTCCTGTCAGAACCAGATACAGGCTTTCTCTTCAAACTTAAAGCACAATTATCCAAAATTCCCTTTCCTACTAAGCATTGAATTAAAATAATCTTTATCTCCTGTTTTGTCAATGATGCTTTCGCCTCAGACAGACTGTATTTTCTGGCAAGTTCGAGCAAGTCATCCTTTCTCATACACTCTAACCCCTCCTGGGTAGGTTTTGAAATGAAATTCTGAACATTAGATGCCATTGTGAATGCTTGTTGGTTTCACCAAAAAAAAATTCTCTATTTAAAATCTTTGCCAAAGACAAAAAAAAATTCCAAGACAAAATCAATATGAATTTCAAAGATAACTTTAATATCTCTAATATGCTTTAAAGAAATTCTATCCCGGACGAGCCCCTAATTTCTGTTACGACTCCATGGTCTAGAAAAATGTAACAGAAAGAAAGTGAAACCAACAAATCAAGTAAAAATCAACAAGCAATTTATTTCTAGATAATTAAGATGAAAAATCAAAAAGACACTTACAGTAATGTGTATTAAAATCCAAATAATCCAATAAGAATTAGTGTTCTAGCCACAAGTCCTAATATAGAATGTTCCGAATTCATGACTGTATCCTTGAATGTTATGATATGCCAATGGTCTTCAAAGTCCTGATGTACTAGTAGTCTTTAATGTGCTGATGTCAAAATGAAGTACTCCAAAATATCTCTGAATAAGTTCAGATAAATTCCAAAATCATCAATTAAAAATCCAAAATCCAAAAGTTTATGAGCACTGTTATAATCCAAACAATATTTTAAAGAATTCCTCTCTTAGAATTTGGAATTACTTTCCACAACTGTAATAGCTCTTTACAAGACTGATAGTAATGTCGAAACTGAAAAACTGTCCACTAAACATGGTATATATAAAGATTGGTCACATGACAGAACATTCTAGAATAATAAATCTATGTATGTCCATTGACAGGTAACTCCTAAGGTATTTCCAGTTTTATCTGTAAACAAAATCAACCTTGACCTCAAATTGAGAAAACATTATGTTTATCAAAACAATGCATTGAACTTCAATTTGAAGTAAACAACCTAATTCAAGGACACTACCTAATTCAAGGACACTAGTTAAACATGTTTTTTTCTGATAAACAACATTAAGATTTAAGCAAATATTAAAGTCAAGAAACATTTATAATTTCCTAAAATATCTATAATATTATATAAACATTATACATAACAGTAGGCAAATGATTTTTTAAAAGTATTTGTTTTTGGAAATGGTATTCTGCACTGATCATTTGTAATTTATCTCAATTTAGGTCCCTGGTACTGTTCTTCGGACTTAAAAATGAAACATGCTGTACAAGTATTGAGGGCAACATTCATTCTTAACTTTGAACGTTAATAATGACTTGTGGTAGGCTAATCTGTATTTAAATTTCAGCCATTTCAATTCCAAGAATAGAATTTTGGATGGTGTATCAAATGGTAAAATTAGGATAATTCTTGCTGCCTTTTTTTAAAGAGTGGATTGTTTCAATATTGTTATCAGTTGTATTTTCCTAAATTGTGCAGCAGTAGTCCAAAAGAGGAAGAATGAATGCATTGTAGAATAATTTCTGATATTTGAGTGGTAGATAACTTTTTATCCTCTGTAAAAGATAAATTCTTGAGCTTACTGCAGAGCAAACATGTTTCACTTGCTTGCACCAGTCTAGATTCTTATCAACATGAACTCTCAAAAGTTCTTCTGTCAACATTTTTAATTAGATTATCTTCAATTATACAGCTCAAGATTTTAAAAAAAAAAAAATTCTTTTTTATTATCCTTGTAATAGGTTGACCACTGGGTCGGGGAACCATCCCAAGGTCACCTTACAATCAAACATTTCTGGTTATCAGATAATCTAGGGATAATAAATATTATGAACAGAAAAAGAAAAGAAAACATACACACACATGCACATGCACACATGCATATGGCACACAATCTCTATAAATACACAATTTAAATAGATGAATACAAGTATACGGCATCTAGGTGACACAGACTTTGTGATATTACAGTATTTTGTTCCTGTTTACCATCAAATCAGACCCAAATAAATATAATGAATTGCAAGAAGAGAAAGGATTCTTACACAAGTTACATATTCATTATTGAGGTCCATTTTTTAAGAAATTAGTCCTCTTTTTTATTTAACTTAGCAGTGTATTTTTCAATGTTCTTATGCATTTCAACTATTTGCTTAAAAGCATAAATGGAAGGATTTTACATATTGAATCTGCAAGTGTAAATATAATATTTTGCCAAATATTTCTTTTTTTGGACAAGTGTACAATATTTGGGCAAGAAGGTGCAAAATGTTCAATAAAACGGTACCAAAACTGTGAAGTAATATTGCAGTCATAGAAGAGATGTTCAATACTTTTGTTATCACTCTTACAGAAAGTAAATTTGTTGTCGTCTAATATGTTGATTCTTTTCCAAAAATTTTTAGTAACAATTATTCTATAGATTAATTTAAAGTTAAAAGAGATCAACTTGGTATCCTTAGTACAACATTTCGCCCATCTATAAATCTCAGACCACTCCTCACTACTTATATTTTTATTTAACACTTGCATCCAAGTTTCTTGCTTAGCAGTGTGTCACCTTTTTGTCTTTTTTAAAAGATCTTTATAAATAAATTTGAGTGAATTTTGTTTTTGCAAGTTCATTATTTTATCCTCCTGCTTATAAAAATTATTATGTACTAAATGGTTTGATAGCATCTTTCCATGATTTGGGAATTTTGGATACGTGTATTAAGGAGAAGTATTTCAAGAAAACATCGCATCTAGTTTTTTGTTTTATCATATCAAAAGGTATTAAATTACCATGATCATCTATTAAATCATTCAGAATTTCAATACTGGCTTCTGTCCAGGATTTGTATTGATAGAACATTCTCGGGGGGACAAAATTTAAAATACTCAGAGATAAATTCTCGTTTGGACTTTGCAGTTCCTCTTTCCAATTAGATACTGCCAAAATTACATCTCCCCAAAAACTGTCTTTAATGAGCTTACTGAATTCTTCTAATTTCCTTCTCCCTAAATTCCAAATATCCTTTTTATTTCTGAATATAGTTGTATTGACTAAGTTCTGTCACACTCCATTTTCATCTTCCAGCAATCTTTTAACCCATCTTATCTTAATATACCTTATGAATGAATAAATGTGTATCATATTCAGTCCTCCCTTGTTCTCTGGGGATACTAGTATATCACATTTAATTCTCTCTACTTTACCACGCCATACAAATTTAAATAATGTACGATTTAGTTCTGCTTCAACTTTTGCTGATGGATTAGAAATGCTGAAAAGAGTTTTTACAACAATTACCTTATCAACTACTGACAGATGTCTTTGACTCCAGCTTGCCAGTATTTGTTTTGCCTTCATTAGTTTCTTCAAATAATTAATTTCCACCATTTGTTGTAAATCTGGAGAAAAATCTATGCCAAGGAGTGTAAAGTTAGAAGAAGACCAATTTATGCCCATCTGGACATACTGACCCAATTTATACTCACTGACATCAAAGATCAGTCCCTGTACATCCATATTTTGCTTTAAAGTTATAGCTAAAATCTCAACACTGATGATAAACAAATAAGGCGCAAGGGAATCTCCTTGACGACATCCTCTTTCAAGTCTTAAAAATGATGACATATGCCCATTATTTATAACACAACTTTTAGAGTTATTACAAAACAGTTTAAACCACTTACAAACAGGATCACCAAAGTTTAAAGATTGTAAAGCTTTTTCCACAAAGCTCCAGTTAATTGAGTCAAAGGATTTTTCAAAGTCTATTAACAACAATAAAACATATCTATTTTCGTTCTCTAGTTGATCCATGATATTGTATAATAGCCTGGTATTTTCTCCAATGAATCCACCCTTCATAAATCCTTTTTGAGTATCACTGATTATTGATAGAAGAACCCTTTTAATCCTTAGCAGCAATGGCTCCCGAAGCAATCTTATAGTCAATATTTAAAAGTGATATAGCTCTCCAATTATAATGTATTTTCTATCTTTTTCTTCCTTTGGTAGACATGTGATGACTTCTTGAGTCTGAAAATCTGAAAGTTTTCCTACAGTATATCCATAATTTATTGATCTGCATAGAAATCCCCCAAGAGTCTTCGAAAAGAATTTATAGAACTCTGCAGTGAATCCATCTGAGCCAGGACTTTTTCCATTTTCCATCCGTTTTAGAGACATACCGTATTAATTAATTGTAAGTAGACCCTCACATGATCAGTCTTATACCCTGGTAAGATACACGTATCAGCTGTATTCATATGAATGTCATCAGATACAAGAAAGTAATCGAATCGACTTTATTTCAAGGGAGATTTTTACCTCCAGGTATACATCTTTAAGTCTTGATTGGAATTTCACCAGGGGTCAATTAATTCCAATTCGTTTTTCAGGTCTTGAATCACTGCTCTAGACTGTTGATGTTTGTCATGTAGAATATTATAAGTATCCAAATCTAAGTCTTGAACAGTATTCCAATCTCCACACATTATAATTGATGGGTTCTCAAAACTTAAATCTCCTCCTTTAACTTTCTAAAAAAGCTAGGATTATCATCATAACCATACAAATTCACGAGGGTTATTTTGTTGCAATTAATTGTAATATCTAAAATAATAAATCTCCCTTGACTGTCACACCTTTCTCTATGAATCGCAAATTCTAAAGTATTTCTAAATAATATTGCGACCCCAGCACTTTTGCTATGGCAGTGGCTAAATATACATTTGTATCCCCATTCAGCAGCCCAATATATTTCATCATTCTTTGTACTATGAGTTTCTTGCAAACATACTATAGATACATTATTTTGTTTTATCCAATGGAAAATGTCCATTCGTTTAAAGACTGAACCTTGCAGGTCTCTAACATTCATAGATATAATTTTTATGTTATTATCCATGAAAACAGCAGAAATTTTACATATAAATGTTCTTGTACAGGAATGTATGATGTAATTATCACCTCTAATTTATCATATGCATGGCTTTCATGCTCACATTCACACAGAATACAAACATCCGTCCTAAAATCATCCATGGTGTTACAGTACATGCTGTAGATTTGGCTGCAGTTAACATTGATACGGTGGATGATAAGACAACAAGTGAAACGAATCCATTTGAGATAACTCTTATTCACCTCTGACAGACTTTTCCGAAGCTAAATCAGTTTAGTGAACCAACAGGCACAGAAAAATATGAGTATCAATTACAAATGAATGAATGAAAGAAGGGGTAATAAGGAAGAAAAAGAAAGTATGAATGAGAGTATACATGGATGTGGTAAGTGATTGAATGAATGAGTGAGGATGGGAGACTGAAAATTGATTGTGGATGAGTAGTGTTGAAAAAGATGAGTAAACGACTGAGTAAATAAATGTGTATATGAGTAAAAGATGACTTATGAATTAGTGAGTGAATTGATCATTAAGGAAAGATATGACACAATGGATGAGTGAATAATGAATCTATGGATTAATGACAGAACTGATGAGGGAAAGTAGTAACTTATAAAAAAATATTAAAACAAATTAGAGCAGAAAGGGGAGCAGCAAAATGTAAGTTCACATACCTATTTGGCCAATTTCATGAGTTCATAGAGTTGTGAATTGCACTTACATTCTAATTTTCTCATCAATTTCATCATAAATATAAAATTTTATCCTTTTTCCTGATTTGGTTTTACCATACACAAAACCATTAAAGTACCATGCACTGTAAATCTCCTGATGCTTGGTTAATTTATTGACAAGTTCAATATTCATCCTGGTCATATCCTCTACCAGTCTAATTCCTTTGTTTTGTTTGAAATCCTTCCGCTTCTTGATAATTGGAAGTTTACAATCCAGACTACAGAATTTGACAATCTCTGGCCTTGGCTGTCCCTGTCGGCCTGATATCCTATGCACTGCCACTATGTCCCTATTATCCAAGTTAATCCTTGTGACTTCCTTCGCCAATTTCAGAATTCTCTCTCTCAGATTTTCATTTTCCTCCTCCTCCAGTCCTAAAACTTTAACATTCAGCTTCCTTCTGTGATGCTTTGAAGACAATCTATGGGCCACATTCATCAGAAACATCTCTAATACTGCGTGCTGACAGCAACACACTGCTCATTGACAAAGAAAACATACTACAAAATTGGACAGAACACTTTAACAATATCCTCAATCAACAAACATCTATCAATGAGGAGGCAATTGATCGACTGCCTCAGATAGAAATCAACATATCACTTGCTGATCCTCCAACACTGACTGAAACTAAGAAAACAATTGACCTGCTGTAAAATGGCAAAGCACCTTGAGCAGATGCTATGACAGCAGAAGTCGAAAAAGCCGAAGGCTCGCACATGGCACAGAAACTGACTGAACTCTTCCAGTCAATGTGTATAAGCGGAAAGGCAACAGACATTCCTGCGGCAACTATCGGGGCATCTCCTCGCTATCAATAGCCTGCAAAATCCTCGCCAGAATTCTGCTAAATCGCCTTTGTGCATCACAGTGATAAGGGTTCCTGCCTGAGAGTCAGTGTGGCTTCAGGAAAGGACGAGGGACCACAGACATGGTGTTTGCAGCTCGTCAACTCCACAAAAAATACCAGGAACAGAACTCCAACTTGTAAATGGCATTCATCGACCTGAACAAGTTTTTTGACACACTCACAGACACAGTCAGTTTTGATGGCCTCTGGAAGATCATGGCAAAATTTATTTGGTTGCCCAAAGAAATTCATCGTAATGCTTCGGCAATTCCCTGATGGCATGCTCGCTTGTGTCGTGGATGATGGTGAGTCCTCTGAACCATTCCCAGTCACCAATGGAGTCAAGCAAAACTGTGTGTTGGCCCCAACCCTCTTCAGTATGGTGTTCTCTGCCATGCTTACTGATGCCTTCCATGACTATGACACTGGGATCGACATAAGATATCGGATTGATGACAAGCTCTGCAATCTAAGGAGACTACAGGTGAAGATAACATTACAGGAAGTGACTTTTCGTGATCTCCAATTTACTGGCGAATGTTCCCTGAATGCCAAACCTGAGTATGATATGCAACAGAGTATGGACCATTTCTCTTCAGTTTGTGACAATTTCTGTCTCACAATCAGTATCTAGAAGGCAGAAGTGATGGACCAACCTGCACGAGAAAAGCCTAACGTAAAGTCTGCCATCACAGTAAATGGTCAAACCCTCCTAGCAGTGGACAAGTTCACTGATCTCGGCAGTACACTGTCACGTGCATTCCACATCAATGATGCAACCAACGTAAGAATTGCTAAAACAAGTGTGGCCTTTGGCAGACTGTGGCAAATGTGTGGGATGCATATGTCTACAAACAGAACTGAAGTTCTACAAAGCCCTTTTGTTGCCGACCCTGCTGTATGCATGCGTAACCTGGAAGGTGTACGGACGCCATGCCAAGAAGCTGAACCAGTTTCACATGAGCTACCTGAGGAAACTGATGAGGATAAGATGGCAGGACAGGATCTCAGACACTCGAGTTCTCAGATGGGCAGGCATTCCAAGCATCCACACTCTGTTGATGAAATCACAGATAAGATGGACAGACCACGTCATCAGATGTCAGAAGGGCGAAGGGGGGGGGGAGCAATCTCAGGGTGGTCAGAAGAAACGCTTCAAAGATTCCCTCAAGTCATCCTTGAAACACTTCAAGATTGATCCTGTGTCTTGGAAAGATCTCGCACAGGATCGCTCTACCTGTCACAGTCTCATTCATTCTGGAGCTACAGACTTTGAACTGAGGAGAATTGCAGAGGCAGTACAAAAGCATGAGCAGGGTAAATCTCAGAACTGCAGCACGTTCTCTTTTGATCAAACAACCCCACGTGGCATCCCCTGTCCAGTGTGCTACAGACAGTTCAAAGCACAAATTGTTCTGATCAGCCTCTCACGTACAGAAATCAGACCAGTTATTGGTGTCATGGTAATCTTCGAACTCGAGGGTCGAATAGCAGGTAAATCTTCTAATCCTTCCCTTACTGGTTGTCGGGTTTGTATCGCAGCAGATAATGTATCGAATCTCTGTTTGAACAAGCCTTGAGCTTCTTAAATCTCTTTTCTGTTCTCGTCAATCTGTGCTTGTCGCTCTGAGATTTTGCTAGATGTTTCACTGCCATTCTGTTCGATATCAGTTAATTTTCATCATGTTTCAAAAGTTTGTTGCAAATGGTGTTTTCATGAAAAGCCGTTAAAATAATTCCTGACTGCTCTGCTAAATCCTGTGAACTATACCAGTAGTTATTCCAGATAAACATAATACAGCTTTTGAAGTACCTACACCTCCTGAAACTGTTTCCATACTTACCTCGAGCGATGTAAACGATTTGTATACCATTTTACCATTCCTTTGTCGTGTTTGATCGCCTTGACCATATCATTTTTGAAATCAGTAACTTCTCGAATACATTGTTTTGCCGTTGCGCTCATCCCATAACCTATTTAGCTATCAACAAAAGCTACTCTACCTTTTGTTTAACAATTTTGCCCGGTAAAACTATATTACCGAACTGTTAATCTGTTATGAAGGGGGCACAGAAATGGAATGATCAGTTTGAAATCTTCTCCAATATACATTGTAAGCTTCAACAGATTTTTGAAAAGCATGCTGTGTGCAATAGTTAAAATAGAACGTAATGCCGCGTGGTAAATTGTGTTGATTAGTATTTTATTTTTTTTATTTTTTTAAAAAATAATTGTTTAAATTTGTTTTTGTTTCGCTAGACAAGTTGTTATTTATGTAGCGAAAAGTTAGCTAACTGGAGAACATACTTGAAAGTCTGCTTGCAAGGAATGTTTGATTTTAAACTCAGTTGCACGGTTTTGGCAATTTTTTCAGGTAAAAGTCCATGTCCTATCAGGTACTCATTTATGAACTGGTTTAGTGAAAATGGAATGATCAGCTTTGCAATTTCTTCAACGCCATTGGTGATGGTAAGCCAATTATTACCTTAGATAGCTTCTTTAAAAGTATGATGTATGCAACATTTAGATCAGATTGAAGTGCTGCATGGTAAACAGAGTTAATAATATTTTAGCCTCGCTCAACAGCTTGTTATTTATTTAACAAAAACAGTCTGATGAACAGACTTAAAGCATTTCTGGCAATCCGTTGTAATAAATTGTCATGGTTGGAGTTGTCCCTTCTGCTTTGGACAATTGCTGTTTGTTACTTTCAACATCTTTTACCACTGTGTGTTGGGTAGCAACTTTACTTTTGACCAAAATGAACAAAATTCCAAAAATAGCCGTTCCACCATTTATCAAATGATAGACTTTGTTGTCTGAGCTCGTCTAATTTATTTTGCATTGTGTTATTTCACGTGATGTAAGTTCATCATCTTGTGACTTTGTAGACTTTTGTTCTATTTTCAACGTTCTGATTATGCTCTTTTAAATGCATGTGAACGTTTCCCAAGTTGTCTACCAAGTTCAACTCTTGTTCGATCGTTTGTTCTTTACGAAGTTATTTTTCCAAGCACTGTTCCAGGCGCTGTCTTTTTTCCCCTGTCTTGCTCTCATCTTGTTTTTCTTGTTTGTTTTTTTATTTGTTTTGTTTTTGGTCTTGATTACATTGAAATGTGACAGCTAAAATTGAATATGAATTCAAGGTGCAAAGAAGTATAATTGCAAGATGACTTTACAATGTTACAATGTGTAGCAATATATATATATATATATATATATATATATATATAATCAAGTCTAGTTGGGAATATAAAATATATAGATTCCAAGATGTGTTCTATGTGTGGAGAAGAAAAAGACATAGCTGAGTTTGAAAGAAACAAAGTAAATGTAAACTTTGCCAAAGATAGTACAACATAAACTGGAGAGATGAAAACAAAAAGCACAAGAAAGAAGACAACACAAACAGTATGAAAACAGAGAACACTAAAACGAGCAGTTTCGACAAAGATACAACAATAAGGAAAAGTACACAATTTCACAGTGGGCTAGAAACAGAATTTTACGAGCATTAATAGACAACATCAAGTTTCACACAACGTTTTTAAATACAGGATGTCCCATCTTGCGACTTCTTCAGAAGGTGGTTAGCCTTCACAAAGCCTGAAAGTACAAGTTATGACGACCTTCATATTGATCACGTCATTGCTCCTGTAATGTCAACTTTTATAATGAGTGTGGTTAAAGGTACATATATATCAACAATAAAGCAACCGATATACATTTTAATTTTCAATCATTTTTCTAAATCTTTTATTTCACCGTTGTCTTCTGTTGTCTTGTAGAAATCTACATGCTAAAACGTTATCAATCTAGCATATACCGCAGAGAGAGGCAAACCTAATTTAAATAACAACATTCTGGTGAAATATCTATTTTCATGGGATGTCATGTAGTCATCTTTCAATTAATTTTGTAAAATATCCAAGTTGTCTGTTTAAGAATTTTGCTGATCAATAATGTCACAGTGTAAATTACAACATCTTAAAATGATTCTGAAATCTTAGCAGCCATAGCATTGACAAATATTTCATACGTCTTTTTACTCTTTCTTATCCGTGTACTTTTCAGCCTAGCTTTTATTGGTTATCTCTTTGTATGTTCAATTTACTGTTGCTATGCTCAATTCCTGTTTGTACTCTTCAATTTCATGTACTGTTTTGAGATAAATGCATCTACCAATATACTTGTCTACGGTAAATCGCGAGCCTTGTCCCAAATGCACAAAGTCACTTGAGGTGAATCCCAATTGTTTTTCCAACAGTGGCTTTTCCGGTTTATTCACTATTTAAATAACCAAAATTAACTGAAGGTGATGAAGATTTTGAACTGAAAGAATTTTAAAATCCTCAGTATGAAAATAAGGATGTGGTAGATATGCAAATTCAAACAATAAGTTATGATCATGTAAATCTAGCTGATGGTTTTGATGATCAAAATATCGTAATTGTTAATCGTTGACTACATACTAAACAACAAATCAAGTCAAATTGGAAAGAAAATAAGGTTACAAAACTGGCTCAAGTAAATATTCGCATAATATGACTAGAGATAGTAATGGTGAATATTATATACAATCCCTCGATACGGTAATCCAGTTGAAGTAAAGATCACTAAAAGCAACTTTTATCACCTAGTTCCACACGGAGAAAAGCCAGAGGATGAGATTTATGAGACAAGTAGCAATTGACGTTTTACTGTTTCAAACGGCTTTTCGCATGAGCCAAATGTCTAACAAACAGAGAGCCAGGAAACCCATTGTGCACAATGATTATGAATGTGCCAGAGAGTTTCATTTTCTGATATTGTGAATAATTGTGCACCTATTTGTTCTTTTCTCTGAAGATCTAGATCGCTGGCACGTTTTCTTATTCGTTCATAAAATATGTTAATTGTTAACAGTATGTTTAAAACAAAAGTCTGCCGATTATTTTCCTGCAATCGTTTGTATATTTTTATTACCAATGCATTTTTTATACTTCAAATTTGCTTTTAAAAATCAATTGATAGTGCGCCCCTACCTACCATCTTTTTTTCTTCTTCTAAAACTTTTGACTTTCCACTTTTAACTTTCCACTTTTCTGTTAGGTGTATGAGAAGTATAAATCTGAAGCAAAGCAAGAGGCAATTAGAAAACTGCAGTATTAAAGTCTTTAAAGTTTATTAGCCGCTGCTAAATTGTTGTGGAACAAATGTCTCTCAAATAACTTTTGAGAAGGCATCAACTTCCCTATGCGAATGACTTCTGCTTGGATTTTCATCCAAATTTCTTACTGATTTCCCCATTAGAAACTCGAACATGTTACATCTAGATTTATTGCTGCTTTATAACTTGTTAGACATCAGAACTCGAACACTTTCAATAACTTTCCTTGAAGTGTCTACTCGAGATGCCGTGGTAAATTCATAAATCAGCATTATTATCACACACTCGAACACTTTCAATAACTTTCCTTGAAGTGTCTACTCGAGATGCCGTGGTGAATTCATAAATCAGCATTATTATCACACACTCGAACACTTTCAATAACTTTCCTTGAAGTAGTCTACTCGAGATGCCGTGGTAAATTCATAAATCAGCATTATTATCACACCTCAAAAGTAGTATTTTCCTTACATATTTTGTACAATTAAGGCAATGATTGAAGTGTAAGTTGCTTGAAAAGAAGTAATTGAGTGGGGATATAGTATAGTCATTGACTTCTTGACAAGTCGCGGCTTATACCACATAAACGTCTTGTGTTATTCATTGCACATTTTATTAAAAGAAAAGAACAACGTTGAATGTCTAGAAATAGTAGGCGAAGCATTCTCTGTGTTTTTGAAAGGTAAAATGTCGAAATATTGGAAATAAGCAGCTGTTAGATACCCAAAGTGTGCTCATTGGGGCAAACATTTTATTTATTTATTTATTTATTTATTATAGTGGATTTGAACCGAAAGTCAAGTCTTTAGAACCAAAAGTCAAGAACAAAGTGCTTTATTCTGGTAAGTAGGTATCAATCATATATTAAATGACAGTACTTTAGAATTAATGGTACGAATAATGGTGTGCTAAATTTGAAAAGAAAGAAGAAAAAAAGGACAAATTTACAAAATATAATTTGCACAAGACATGCGACATCCTTAAAAATTAACCCTTCGAATCCTCCGTAGAATATTTCTTACTACATTTTATTCTAACTAAATTTACTTTCTCTGAACTTCGGAATGAGAGGAAAATTTAGAAAGAAATGCAAATGTTTATGCAACAGTTTTTTTATTTTCATTTAGAGATGGATTTATTATAGAAGTCTGTCAGCCGTGTGTTCAAAGTGTTATGACCAGGGTTGTACCCAAGAAAAATAATAATAACAAGACAGGTTTATTTAATTAAATGTTAAAGAGTTAGTCTTATACATTAAAGAGTAATACAAGTAGTAGCACAACAGTACTCATTTTCAAGAATGTTAAGCATTGAAAATTAATATATCACAGGAATATTCGTGGTAATTCAACAATAGTTTTTCCCTATAATGAAAATGGGATCATAATGGTGGCGAAAAGTGGGAATACAAAATTAAGTTCCTTTTTTCCACCAAAAATTCAGAAGACTGGTAAATGTTTCATAGTATATTCCGACTTGTCAACACTTGTGAAACAGCAAGTGGTGGTTGTACTTGACCATACTGTTATGTATGATGTTTATATAATATTATAAATATTTTAGGAAATTATAAATGTTTCTTGACTTTAATATTTGCTTAAACTTTAATGTTAAGTATAATGCTGACATATTTAGCTATTGTCCTTGAATTAGGTTGTTTACTTAGTACTTGAGTTCAAGGATGGTTTTGGTAAACAAGTTGGTTATCCAATTTGAGGTCAAGGTTGATTTTGTTTACAGATCAAACTAGAATTTCCCTTAGAGTTGTGTGTTAAGAGTCACATACACCATACTATTCTAGAACATTCTGTCGTGTGACCTATCTTTAAATGTACCACGTTTAGTAGACAGTTTTTCAGTTTTCAACCTTAACATTAGTCTTTAAAGAGCCATTACAGTTGTGAAAAATCATTCCAAATTCAGAGAGAGGAATTATTTAAAATATGCATTGGATTATAAAAGTGCTTATAGACTTTTGGATTTTGAATTGATGATTTTGGGATTTATGTGAACTTATTCAAAGATATTCTGGAGTACTTCATTTTGACACATCAGGACATTAAAGATTATTGGCACATCAACACATTCAAGAATACAGTCATTCATTTGGAACATTTTATATTTAAGACTTGTGATTAGGACACTTAGGATAATTGGATTATTTGGATTTTAGTTCACGTTACTGTAAGTGTCTTTTGAATTTTCACTTTAATTGTTTAGAAATAAATTGCTTGTTGATTGTTACTTGATTTGTTGGTATCACTTTCTTTCTGTTACATTTTTCTTAGACCATAGAGTCGTAACAATACTGACGGAGACAAGCATACAGTCACCATCAAGAAAGGTAAGACTCTGTGTCATTTTGGTAAGATGATGTAAAAAAAAATATTAGTATAAAATAAAGTTAATTTAGAAAATGAAACTGGCATGGGACCACTTTAGAAGAAGAGAGAGCACTAAAGCATATTGTTACAACAGCTTTATTGCAGACACGCATCAATGGAAAAATGAATTCAATGTCGTCCCAACACTTGGAACGAGGAAAAAATATTGTTGCAATTTTGTTGTCCAGAGGTCATCATGGTATATTTTCCCTGCTTTTATGTGTCTCTTCGTTTTAAGCTATAAACCTATCACTGTAGAAACATAGTATGGAACAATCAAACCTAGTTCCAAATTCACTAACATGTCTTGAAGGCTAAGTTTAGACTTATATTTGATTGGTCAACTTTAACCCAAGATGATGTTTCATCCAATCAGATTCTATACTTAAGTGAAAGTAAAGTCTTAAATTATTTTAGTGAGATCAATGCCTTGACTCATTGTCGTACAACGTTTTATGTCCGAGACACGTAAATCTCTCAAAATTTGGGAAGAGTATGTTTCAATTTGCCTCTCAATATTATATACATACATTTACTATTACATTCCAACATGTTTACAAATGTGTAAACATAAATGACTATTAAGTAAAAGTTAAAAGTGGTTTTGCTACTTATAAAGTTTGAAATATTCAAGATTAATGGCATGCTATGTACTGATATATCTTTATTTTCCCATGCCAACAGGAATAGTGAAAAATTAACTGAAGAACGCCAACGAACATGGGCTAGCTCTTGATTTCTTTAGGAGAACCTTCTGTTTCTGTAAGATCAAAGTCAGGTTTTTCCTCGTCCAAGTTTGTAATATCAGATCCAGGGCTTGCTCATAGTGACATTTCAAGATTTAATGGACAGGCTCAAACAATTATCAATGATTTTTTTTTTAAAAGAGTGAATTTTGCACATTAATACTTTTTTGGTTTGATTGAAAGTAGAAACAATAATATGAATCATCTTTCTACCTGTTAGCCAACTTCGGTCATAAACAGGGTATCCATCGAATAAAGAAGATGATTTCAGAGAGATATAGTTGTGTGTGTGTGTGTGTGAGAGAGAGAGAGAGAGAGAGTTTTGTTGGGCAACTTTGGTCATAAACAGGGTATCCATCGAATAAAGAAGATGATTTCAGAGAGATAGAGTTTTGTGTGTGTGAGAGAGAGAGAGAGAGAGAGAGTTTTGTTGGTTTAAACGGCACTTTTAACACATTATTGGATATATCATGCCAACGAAACGGAAGCTAAGTATCTTCCCCAGCGACACAGAGAGAGTAATAGAGTTTCAAGATTTTGTAACGTTATGATGGAGTATTTGCATTTGTTTGTGAATAAATACAGTAAACATTGTACTTTATATGTGATCTATCATTTTTTCCTCATTCAGTTTCTAAAAAGAATTATACATCATTCATGCAATTTCTTCATGTTTGGACTTTTCATTAGAACCAAAATACAGTCACAAATATCTTCTCCTTGATATTGTTCTTTTGTTAATTTGACGTCCGTATATGACTGACAAATTTATATGAAGCCGTATGATTGTAACCATTTACTGCTAGTAACGTGAACTCAAACTTCTTTGTCCGACACTTGTACTAAATCCTGGCTAAAACTTCACTTGCATTTTAGGGCACGTGAGCTTAGAGTATGGCCCTGCTTCCGTTGTCTGTCTGGCATCTGGCGTCCGTCAACAGATACTTGTTGTTACCACACTAAAAGCTTTATTTAAAAGAAAAAGGTTTAATAAAACTTGGTATGTACGCTAATCTTTCAGATTTCTGAATGCTGTATTCCGAAATCTGCTAATTGTCGCATTCCGAAATCTGAATGATTAGCGTACATACCAAACTTTATTAAAACCTTTTCTGCGGTGTCCTTGAGCTACAACTGCGCATGATAATCAGATGATGTCTGGTTTACTGCGTTTGTTACCACATTTGGGTATGTGTTTCTGTGCATACTGGGATCAAACTCTGTATGTAAGTTCATTTCATCGAAATCTCATATGAGTTGGACAATAAGTGGAATTTATTCATACTAAACAGATGATTAAATAATGTGCTTTAGTAACGTATAAATTGCTTTTGGGTAATTTCCTTATTATCTTAATGTTTTTATCCTGAATAGTGTTGTAGATCAGACTCAGTAGATCGGCAATTATTTATACGAGATATTGATGAATAGATAGTTTAACCTCGGTATTTATGATCCAAAATCTTAACAAGGAGAATTTTGGTACATAGTGAATAGTATTGCAATAAGTCATATGAGAAATATCAGACCCATATAGTCCTCTTGCTGTTTCATTTAATGGGTACAGTTTGCTTAACACAGCATATGTGTTTGGTGAAGCAATATAAAAATGTACATGATGATGACAACTACGACGACGATGATAGTTGCAAGTATGCTATAATAAGAACAATAAAGAGAGTATTGACATTATTATTGTTATTATTATTATTATTATTATTAGTAGTAGTATTACTATTATTATATCGAAAGGTCAAAGACAAGGTCAAGGGGTAAAACATGTCAATCGAGGTCAGGTCACAGATAATTTGCAGATAACAGACCATTTGATCCTTCATCGACAAGTATGTGTTTGTACAGATATGTATTTGTTTATAAAATCTCATGACAACCGGTCCAAAGAAGCATGTGCTATATTCCATGTCCTATAATAAACTTCTATGCACTATCTGGTGATTCTTTTTGCATGCAAACAGGAAATTCGGCCAGTTTCAAAACCTTTAACAACTGACTACCACCACCAGGTTGTTTTTAAACAATCGCCTCTGTGACCTCGACCTTTACCTTTTAAGTTGGTATTCCCTGCCCTTATATACAATTGTAGGACAGGTCTGATAATATGATGATGATTCGCTGATGCTATAGGAAATATTGCCCTTCAAAAACCTTTAACAAACATTTGAAGCCAGACGGACGGATGACGAACATATATTGTGACCACTGTCATGATGTTTGCGACATTTTTCGCAGATAACATAATGAAAATTGATGAAGATGCCAATTTATTGCCTACGAAAGAAAATCTAAAATGGAGTCACATCGGTGTGTCATCTAATCAAATTGAAACAATTTGACCTCACGTCGTGTTTGCAGATGAAGCATCTTGATACCAACATTCCGAAGAAAGTTGTTTACACTCTGATTGTTTTACGTCGAATGCAAAACATGTTCTTGCAATTTGTAAAAGCACACGTTATCGATCGTTCATATGTCTGCATCATATGGCCTATCTTGGTGGGGAAAACAAGAAAAGCACTAACTTCGTAGGGCGACTACTTACCCATACACATACCGAATCCCAGTATAGATCTCTGGACAACAGAGATACACAACTGCACTATTCAGAACCCGAAGATGATGTGACTTATTAGACAGGAAGAAACTTTTACTAAGTGAACTACGACTGCATATCTCCAGATATATATCCTAGCTCCAGATATATCCTAGAATACTAGAAAGAGAAAAGATTTTACACAAGGGATATATATATATATATATATATATATATATATATATATAGTTATGTATGATGTTTACATACTTAACTTTTGTTTTACGATTGTAAGTTGTATGGTTATTTGAAAATACATACTTAACTTTTGTCCATGCTTGTAATGACATGTATATTTTAATAGGCATTTCACAATTAGACTTTTGTGACATATGTCAGGTAAGCCAGTATTTTTCCATTAGAATTACTTATATTCTGATGTGACATAGGTCATATAGGCATGTGTATTTATATACAGATTTTGGCAAACAAATTCATTCGTGTTCTAGAATTCCGCTACTGTTGCTACCTTTGCTACCGCTACCGCTTCTTATTTTTAATCCTTTCAGGAAACTTGCTATGGTAAGACCAAGAATTGCTGCTATCATACAAATAGCTGCAAAAACAGTAGCAACTATTACACTTTTTTCTTTGCATAACCGTTGTCTCTTTCACCAAATGGTAACTTTTCTCTAATTATGAGATTTATTTTGTTGATAATTTCTCTAAATTTAATTTCCGTATCGGTTATAGGTTCAGCAATCTGTAATCTTTAAATTTCATTTTTTTCCAAAAGTTCTTGTAATTTTGTTATCCAAAAGTTCTTGTAATTTTGTTATCCAAAAGTTCTTGTAATTTTGTTATCCAAAAGTTCTTGTAATTTTGTTATCCAAAAGTTCTTGTAATTTTGTTATCCAAAAGTTCTTGTAATTTTGTTATCCAAAAGTTCTTGTAATTTTGTTATCCAAAAGTTCTTGTAATTTTGTTATCCAAAAGTTCTTGTAATTTTATTATCCAAAAGTTCTTGTTATTTTGTTATCCAAAAGTTCTTGTAATTTTGTTATCCAAAAGTTCTTTTAATTTTGTTATCCAAAAGTTCTTTTAATTTTGTTATCCAAAAGTTCTTGTAATTTTGTTATCTATATCTTTTTCTTTAATAATTATTTCTGCCACCTCTTTGTCAAGCAAATTGAGCTCTTTTTTTCAAAGATTTAAAAAAAAAATCTCTGAAATAAGTACTTCAGCTACATTTGCATGACCCCTTAATTCTCTTTCTTGTTTCGGATTAAATAATCCAGGATGTTGTTCATCTACTATAGTTGCTGCGTCTCCTACTTGTTTGTCAAATTTTCATTCATTTCGTTCACTTCCATATCTTCTGGATCTATTAAACGTTGACTGATTATTAACTGCCTGATTATAACTCCTGGCTCTAGTGGATACCTAGTTGTAACTTCTGGTTATAATGTTTGCATTTCTATTTTCTCAGCACCTTTATATTTTTGTTGCCAAGGTTTTCCTTCTTTTAATATTTTATCTGCTAGTGTCACTGGACATTTTTATGGCTCCAAAGTTTTGTCAAACATTGTGGAACACTACCGAACCTCCCGTCCGCGCACCGTTGCTCGAAGTATCCATTTATTCCATGACAATGCACCCGCACATAAATCTGGAGTCAAACTTTGCGATATCCTCCTTACAGTGCTGATTTACCTCCAAGTGATTTTTGACTGAATCCTGTTATTAAAGATGCGCTGAGAGACAAACGATGTTAAAGCTGCCATGCGGTTGGAAGTGCAGTTTACCAAAAAGTGAATACAAAATGGCATATACATGTTATATATATATATATATATATATATATATATATATATATATATATATATATATATATATATATATATATATATATATATATAAGTCTAGTTGGAAATATAAAACATATAGATTCCAAACATATAGGTTATATGTGTGGAGATGAAAAAGACATAGCTGAGTTTGAAAGAAACAAAATAAACCAGACTGTAAAAGCTCATGCAAGCATGACACTAATACAGCTAAAGAAACAGAACATAACAGACGAGTCAGAAAAAAGTATAACACAGCGTATAAGTTTTTAACTTTGTAGAGGTTGGTATGGCAAGTGTTTCTAGTGGATACGGGTGTTGCAGCTACTAGTTGCAGGGATTGCTGGCATTACAGGACGTATTACTCCTTCAGATTTTAAGGGGTTGGTGCAACTTTACTATGGTTTGTTGCAAAAGCTTTAAAAAAACAAGCTAGTATACAATACAGTTTAAAAACATGCTAGATTGTAACCTCTGCTATAAGTAAGTTGAATACAGATGATGAAATGTTGAGTAAAGCAATAAGAGATAATTAAATAAATTACGATGAATTGAATATGAGTTAGTGAAAACAACAAATGGTTGTCAGGACGTCAATGCTATTTCATAGGACGCTGAGGCAAAGAGTTTTGGAAGCCTAACTAGGACGTCAGGACTCTTAATCAGGCTTCTTTTACGGTTACTCAAACGGAAGCCTACCTAACGCCGAAGCATGTTATACCTAAGACCCTACGCCACTGGAAGGACGGTGTGGGAATGAAATCTATTTTTCAGATTCAATTGATAAAAGATATAGTACATAATAGAGAATAGATTTTGTATTTAGTCATTACAATATTTTAAATTATCAAAAAATAATATATTAAAAATAATTTATGATATTATATAAATGATAAGAATGAAACCAAGACCCGATTGTTTCTATAATTTTGAAATGTACATGAAAAAAATCATAACAGCGACAATGAAGAAAACATAGATATTGAATGTCAAAAACATAACTCTAAAGTTGCAATAATTCCGAGTAATAATTACACAATGTATTATAACCGACTACAACTCTAAATTACTGGGATTTAATAGTCAGAAATCTATTAATACATCTACCGCATTAGACAGATTTCGGAGTTTTGAAGTCTAAAACATATATTTTCCTTGATCAACTAAACAATAGAAAGAATTACTATCACAGCCCCTACTCTATTCTACACTATTAGAGTCCCTACCTATTAAAACTGTTTTTCGCAGTGATTTCCTTTCATGCGATGTTAATCGTCCATACAAACAATAACAAAGAAGTACTAACACAGATCAAATTTAGAAATTAAAGATAAAGACTTGAAAGTAATAGATTTTAATGGTATGCCAATTATATATATCTTTAGAATCGATGATTTTTTGTAGCTAAGGAAAATTAATTTGCTATCGTGTGGATCAAACAATAAGTTGCCGTTTCATGTTAAATGAATGACAGAAATATCTTTCAGAGGTCATAGTGATTTTAATTTTAAATTCAAAGAGAAAGATGAAAAAGATAAGAAAGATGAATCAATAGTTGAAATACTTAACAAAGACATAAACTTGAACAACACTCGTATTACAAATTTAGCAGATCCTATTGAAAAATCGGTCAATCGGCCTGTTGAGCCACATTCGTGTGTTTTTGAGGATAAAATTTGTAAGATATTAAAAAACGGAGAGAACTAGTTAATAGTAAATTAACACCAGTTCATCAGAGTAGCACAGAAAACTCTACTAAATTCTCAGAACTGCACAAATACATAGATCATAACTAGAAAAACATTTCACATGCTCAAAATTTATTTACCACAAAATTAAGAATTATATGTACTGCTTTAAAAGCATTACGAAATATTACTGCTGACTCAAACATAGGGCTGGTAGAAAACATACAGAAACTATTAGAACCAATTGAAGAAAACATAAATGATGAAAGATCAGCCTTAAAGAGTGACGTGGAAGAAAGAAAGAAGTCGACAGAAAATTACAATAGATTACAATTACTATTTCAACAGTTGCAGAAAGAATTAAATTATGATAAGAAAAGGAATGATGAATATATTAAAAAGTTAGCTCATGATTTTAAAACTGGTGTGAAAGAGCTGGAAGATAGGCTGACAGTTGTCAAGAATAGTCCTTAAAAATTACAGAAAAATGACTTTGAAGAAGTCAATAGAAAGATAGAGGACTTAAAGAAAAAAAATAATGTGAGTTAAATTACTATTAGATCTATGAAGACAATGTACGAGTTTGTTTTATTTTTTATTCAAGCAACAAAAAATACATTGAAAGATTTAATACAATAGGACTTAGTAACTTTCGAAAATGAACAATTTGCTACAACAGAAAAACTTGCAGAATTACTAGTTATAACAGATCGTATAACAAGATATCGTCTACTTAGATAAGAATGGGAAACAATTAAGAAAAAATTGAATTAATATAGAACAAAATATTTATCGGACAACAAAATAAAATCGAAAAAGTTCAAACAGATGCCAAAGTATATACAGATCAATAACTTCTTAATAAAATAAAACATTTAAAAGATGAGGATTTAGTAACTCTAAAAAATGAACTATCTGATGGAATAAAACAGTTCTAACAGATGGTAAAGTATACAGAGATCAAGAAGTAGCTTTTAACATTGGTGAATTAGATAAAAAGTTAAACGATTAAATAAAGAAGTAATGAAATAAGAATATCATTAACTAACTTAAACAGAGAAATGGCATGATAGTAATCCAAGGTAAAATAATCATAATACATGTATTAATAGAAAGAAAAAGAAGGAAGATCCATTTACTTATTTTAGATCTGAAGAAGGAAAAGAGGAAAAATATTAAATGGGGGTTGCGGATATATTTGATACTCAGATTACACCACAAACAGTATCTACTATTGTTTTTTTATTTGACTATTCTCCATCATATTTTGCTGGATACAAATTACACCTTGGTGTTTAAGAAGAGTAGCATGTTATAAAAAGAAATAAATCAGGCTTATGTTCAATTTTTATAAAGTTAAACATGCAATCTATATTTAACTTTCATTTTTGTATTGCATTATTCGTAAATAAAATAAAAGTTATCTACACATTAAATTATAATAAAATAAAAGACTCAAAAACATATCATTTGGAAGAAAACAATATTTTTCAATACTTGGAGGAGGTATAGATATTACTTCTAATTCTGTGAAACTTGATTTTGATGTTGAAGATAGTATGAAAAGTTACTATCATTAAATGGCATCAGCAGCAGTAATAATTGGGGGAGTAATTGCTAATGGGTTAACATTTACAGAAAGTAATTATCTGTTCAAGTTATTTGATCCTCATGGATCTGATGAAGTCAAAATAATATAATATATTATTCATGATGAAATGCAGAAAAAACTAATGGGTATTATGAAAGCAGAGCAAAGTCACTTGATCACTTAAATTAAATATTACTATAGCAAGGTTTGGTTACTCGTATTTGAATAATTTGGAAAGAAGCTTTTCTATATATTCTTCTACTCAATCAGATACTAGTATCACTTTAGAAAACCCTAGGCAAACTAAAATTAATGATTTACCAACCTTCTGAGAAACATATAATTTATGAGTTTTTATTGCAGTTGTAATGAGTTCTAGTGTTTATATCAGCCATAAATTTCTTAAAAACTAAAATAAGTGTAACTAAATTTAACTTAATAAATATGATGGCAACATACAGAAAATATATAACTCCTCACAAACAGGAAAAGAAACAATAGATTGCTAAGCATCCTAATCCAGCATATCATTGTATCACATAAACTCCAAGTAAAAACCATGAACAACATTTACAAGTCGTAATACCTAGGTTATGGCCAAATGTTTTAATTGTACTTAGTAGATATTTTGTATCATTCTATGGAAATGTTAAGGGAAATTTTGCATTCCACTCGATTTCCATATACTGCCAGATCATTGTCCGTTGTATCCTTTTGTTCTTCCTCAGGATTTGGGATTTATAATTACTCTGGATAAAAGCATCTGAAGTAATAGAGGGTGGAAACCAGGATTATGAATTGGAGAATATTTGTCTACAGTACGATACGATTATATCTGATCTAATGGTCAATTCTGCAAGTGGTAAGAACATAAATGGAACTTCTTTCTTTTATTATTATATCACAAGACAGAGCATTATTGATATAGCAGCTAATATGACCTTAACACCAAGAGTAAATAAGAAGTCTTAATACTATGCAAAAAAGACTGAGAAACTGATGCTTAAAAAATTACAAGTTAGCAATATAAAACATGATAATTATTATGGAAGGATTACCTAACAGGTTTTATTACATATTTCTTTGATGAAAAAAAAGAAGACAGAAAGGAGTAATATCAGTGTAAACATTTCTTATACTGATCACCTTTGTTTATGGTTGGATTTAAGAAGCACACGTGATAATACATTGCATGGAACAGGACATAGATCAGCAAATGTTCATCAAGGAATGCACCTACATTTAAACAGAAGAAAACGTAGATGCACACAAAATGTGCATTTATTTTGTTTCTGTTACACAGGTAAATATTCGCAACAAACGATTACAATCTACTCTCTTCTATACTTGGTGCATCCTGATAATCTAACGTCCTGTTTATTGGTTGACAAATGTGTCAACAAAGAACCTCATAATATCATCATATATGCCGTTAAAAACTGCGCAAAGAAAAAGTTTGCACTAGATTTGGTTGAAACAGATTATACAAACTTTTTTTATTTTTATTATAATTATTTGTCCAACGCTTATGTACGATAAGACTTACAACAAAAAATGACTTTTTAGAGACGTCAGTGTAATTTTAATAGGTATTGGTGATAAATGACATAAATGACTACAATTACTTATTAGTAGCTATCATGAAAGAAATACTTTGCTTCTTATAGACAATTGTGCTAATCGAAATGATTTATATAAAAAAAAGCAAAAACTATATGGGTAATAATACAAAACTATATTTCTGTCATAAAATATCTTTGTGAAAATGTTAGATTTATAATATTGTTTTACTCAAAAGATTGTTAAAAAATCCATTGAAAACATTTTTAAAGAAAAATGATGTAGTACCAGCAATTATTACAGATTAAATAGTAAAAAAGTTAAAAGAAAACAAACGAAATAAACTTGAAATGAGGCTGGATTATCTGTTTAATTACAAGGTGGAAAGAGATTAGATAGAGATTAACTAGAATGAACATAGCCATAAGGTAAAGTATTCATCTTATCAACTAAATAACGTATATTACCATAAGGTGAAAGAGCAACCTTATTTATCGTGACATTGCATATCTCGTGATGGTATAATCTAATTAAATTTATTTCTTGGTGATGTATAGTTTGGTTAAATAAACAATCTTTATACATATCTAATTTGGGATTCTTCTTAGTAACATATTTCTTAATACCCTTACATGCTTTTTTTCACCTATGTCAGTTCTAAAAGTAGATTACTTTCTAGGCCACATAATTCTTGCATTGATGCATAATTCATCTCATCTTGGAACAATCCAACGACTTTCTTGTTAGCTAGTGGTATTCCATATATGTTACCATTTTTTTTAAATCACTCGTGTAGTAAAATTGTATATTTTGTTTCATATCATTATAAAAGTTGTCTATTTCAACATTAATGCACAGAGAATCAATAAATTGATTTTCTCACTATATTGGTTGTTATCCTGTTGTAGTAAAAGTCATACATCAGCAACTTACTGTTAGCACTGTAAAACCACCATAAATTGGTTTGGCTAATATTATTTTCTTGTTTGTTAAACTAACTAATATCATATCTTCATCTATTATTGGTCTTCATGCAAATGAAATATCCCAACTGAAGTTTAAAACATTTCTTTACATCAGTACATATTTTGACATTAGTTCTCTTTGTTAAATCTTCCATCTGTTTTCTGAAGACAGAGTAAGTCATTATTTTTTTAAAAAAAACTAACTATTTCTCCTTTTGTTATTCTAACTGGTCTTATAAGTGGTTCTACTGGTTTAGATACATTGACTGATATATTAAATTCATTTCAATTGTTGTTATATCTTGCATATTAATTGGGTATTTATTAACCTATGTTTATATTTGCCAAGCGTATCTGTTTGTGGTCCATACAAATGATCGCTAGGTGCGTTTTATTTTAATAGATCGTTTGGCATAAAGAAAGCATTGTTCCAGTATTAAGACATGCATTTAATTTTTTTTAAAATTCAGTTTGGTAAATCGGTGTATGAATTTCATGCCAATGGCTTAATTCATCAACAACCAGAGTTAATTTTTTTAATATATAAAAAACAGTTTTATATCTACATCATTTTTTCTGTCCGAATTATTTTTGTAGTTCATCAAATAGTTCTTTACTTTTTAAGCTGAGGTATATTTTGAAAAGATATCTATCACTGTCAAAATATATTTGTATTTATGGTTTAATCTTTCATAAGCACTCATATCAACGATGTCTGCCTGGAACTCATCATTAGCATGACTAACATAAACCCTTCAATATATGAATCTCTTTTTGCACTTCTTGTGTAATGTGTAAGTAGACTGTTTTATCAGCCAATCTTTAAGTTCATAATATTGTAAGAACCCTACTGGTCCTTAAGGGTCCTATATGTACTTTAACATAGGAAGGGAGAATATTGTGTTTGAAAGGGTCAAAAGTGTGAGTTTTATAGCCTTCCCCTGCACACCTCATGACACAATTTAACCAATTTCAGAAGGCACGGCAAACCATGTTACTAATCAGTGTATTATGTAGTGTGCGGTGTATTGCATTGCAAATAATACACTTGCATGGCATACAATCTCAACATTGTACATATATAAAATACATAACCATAAGTATTCGAGTATAGCAAACCTTGTTTATACAAAGAATGAGAGCATCTTATATTATCGTATGTAAGCATGGATTACAACAGTACTACAACAATATTATTACTAACACATACACAACAGTACTACAACCATATTATTATTATCTAAGCATGGATTGCTACACATATACAACAGTACTACAACCATATTATGTGCTATCTAAGCATGGATTGCTTAAACCTATACAACAGTACTACAACCATATTATTACTGACACATGGATTGCTTACATATATACAACAGTACTACAACCATATTATTACTAACACATGGATTGCTTACACATATACAACAGTACTACTACCATATTATCACTAAAACATACAAATTTGAATTTATTTACTTATCAGTATCAATGGACAGAATAACAGTAAAACTGACAGTGTAGAGTCTCCAAATACGAAACTCTCTCATGTCAATCCAAAATGGCGGACATCGTGATACCAAGACTACACAATGATGCTTCTCTTCATGACTTTGGCTGAATTTTACATAAATTACTTACAGTAATAGCATATAAATATCCTATGTGTATCAGTTAAGCACAAATATTACACTCTGAAAACTTTACAGCAAACTTTTCAAGGACGTTTTACTAAATGAACTTGTACCTCAAACGTATGTTACACATATAAAGATCGGTTATAATGATAGGCTAATAGTTTACCAATCATTAGAAATCAGAGATAATTTTAATTGGTCTGTTTTGTAAGTGAAACATAATAATTCATATTCATTTAAGATGTACCATATTTATCAAACAAAATTGATATAAACAAAAGGTCGTAAATATAATCTGAGTCTTTGCTACTCTAGCCATGCTGACTACACTCTCCTCTGCAAAGTCACAAAAGTTTACAGAATTTTCGTTCGATACAATAACAAAAAGAACTTTTGCTCAGAAATTACAATTACCAAAACAACCAATAAAGCAGATTCATAGTTTGAAGGAATGTACCAAGAGCATTTTAAAACAATCGAGAAAATAATTCCCCCACAAAAGGGTCCTTGTTAATCACGTGGATCACCAGTGGTCAACAAGCACTGTTGACATGCAAGCGTTTCAAACAAAAAACGATGGATACAAATACATTTTGACAGTGATATATGTTTTCTGCGGATTTTTTTCTTCAAAATACGCCTTGGCCGAAAAAATAAAAACCAAATAGGGACATAACATACACAACGCTTTCACATACATCTTCAAATAGAGAAAGCCTGAAAATATATAGTTTGATCAGGGGAAAAGATTTTGCAACAAAATGAAACATATGTTGGACAAGGAAAACATGAATTACTTTTCAACCTACTCGGACAAACAAGCATCTGTAGTGAAAATGTTTTACAGAACTCTCAAAACTAGAATGTGGAAGTATTTCACTCAAATTGAAACCAGAAAATGGGTTGAGGTTTACCAAAGCTACTTTATGGATACAATAATATTCACCACATATATATAAATATGACTTCAGTTAAAGCGAGCGAGGAACAAAAAAGATCAAAAGTATGGATTGATCTATTTTGTTACCTGACACCTAAATTCAAGATTAGAGAAACATAATTTCAAAATATAAAACAATATTTGCAAAGGGCTATCTTACTAAAGTCACCGAGGAAATATTCAAAATCAGGCAAGTAATAATTGATGATCCGGTTGTTTTCAAACTTAAACAATTGAAGACTTCAAGAGAGAGGATATTGGGGGCATGTCTTACGAGCAAGAGCTACCACTCTATGATAAACGAGATGGCATATGCAAAGTTGAAGAGATTTAGAAGACCAATAGAACACAAGGCAAGATGTATGTATTCGTGACATGGAAGGGATGTGATAAATTGTTTAACAGTTGGGAGCCGGCAGAAAACAGTATTCCATGATCATAAATGTTAGAAGCTAATACATAGAAGTATCAAGCAGTACCAAAACTTTAAGTTTTTAAAAGGTAACGAGTTTCTAAAATGTGACAGATCTTGTAAAAACAGCGTATTAGAAAATGAGTGAGTTAAAACATGCACCTCATGCGAATTTGTAATGAGCACTAGACTAGAGGGAAAAGAAAACTAATCCAAAGACGACGCAGTTAAACAAAACAAATGGTACACATGAAAACTTTAATAAGGCGACTACATTGTGGTCAAGGTCCTGTCATGGTAATAAAAGACATTACAGAATAAGTGAAAAGAGACAACATTCCAGATTATAAAATTGATTCAAACCACACAAACAAGCTGAGAAACAAATGCAACCTAAAAGATGACAAGTTGGTCTAAGAGACTTGGAACAAAAAAACTATAGCATAGACCCACACAACTACTCGGTGAACTATGCACTTTTCCTGGACAAATTATATTACCATAAACAATTTTAGAACATCCATCAATTCTTCATTCACAAAGAATTACCACAAAATTAACAAAATCAGTTTATTTTGGAAGAGGTTGCACGCCATGAAGTCAAAACTAATACACCTTTAACAGGATGCGGATATACAGATTTTAAAGATCTAGTTTTCACAGACATCCGGAAATAATTGAAAGTTAGTTACATAAATAAATGGGACATTCGTCTCTGGAATAGAAGTCCTACAAAGAAACAACAGGTGCACCAACTATTCTACAATGCTAGAAATGCCACAGAGACAAGCTAGTGCAGGAAATAGAAAACCAAAATACAATTTACCAAAGATTGCGAGATTACGTAAAACCGACCAAAATAATATGGTATTACTATGGAGGAAATGCAAAGATTAGAGATCCCAATCAACAAAGAATTACATGTGAGTGTAGAAAAAGAGTAAATTACAGATCAATGTATTTGCACAAGAGAAGTGAATTCCATACTAAAATTCTCGATGTCAAATAATGTACTTAAGATTTAAAAAAAAGAAAAAGATAAATAACCAGAACATCACCTTTCCCTTGTCCCGCAAGTCATTTTAACGCATTAAGTTGGTTAACTTGCCTTAGCCAAGTCAACATAGCAAATCAATTAAACAAGAGAACATTTTACTTCACTATAAAAGCCACTGAACATTTTTTTTAAAACGCTCTAAAAGTTGACAGTGATGAACCAATGAAAAGCTACAGATCACAATGTGACATGAAATTTTGGCAGAAATAAACTAAACTGGGCTGTGGGAATGGCAACATCTGGTTGCGGTATTTCATACTGGCATTTGATAGACAAATTATGCAAGATTTGGCGAAATAAGTAAACAGATTTCACGTTTATTTCCAGATGCGAAAGCTTCTGTCTGAATGTAAGATACAGCTGCTTGGCAGACAAAATTTAAATTACAGTTCTGTGAGCAGGACTTCTGTAATTTCTTATTAAATGATTGTGGTCGCTAACTTTTTCATTTAAGAGAGTTAAAATGTTTGTCATCTTCGTCCGTAACTACCATAGGTTTTGCATCTTCCAGTTCGTTGTATACTAGTCAGCTATGCTACCCAGCCATTCATTAAACATATGTATGCAATCATTATCTCTGTAAGTAATGGTCTGTAATATTTGTGAATTGAATTGACGTACATGCAAAACCCTTGTGCAACGCGCTTAGCTATTTTTAACGTCCAGCATGTACTGATTTTATTTGTCTACATTGTAACATAGCCTTTTGTGATTTTGTGATCTGATCATTATTCTGATGCAATGATAAAATTTCAAGCGTTTTTTAATTTTGTTAACCATGTATTGATTCCCATGATGTTTACTTACTCGTAATTATACCAATTTTGATAAATTTTTTATGCCAACATAATTATATTTTTCCATTCCATTCTTTTTTTCCGTCACTTTAACTACCCTAATATATTTATTTTTTTAACTATTTCATACACATTGACAGAGATATCATATGCATCGTCACTTTTGTGATTCAATTTAATGCTATATGCCATCTATCCAGCCAATGATTGTATCTAACCAGACTATATTTTGTATATGCCATCTGTCAAGCCAATGATTGTATCTAACCAGACTATATTTTGTATATGCCATCTGTCAAGTCAATGATTGTATCTAACCAGACTATATTTTGTATATGCCATCTGTCAAGCCAATGATTGTATCTAACCAGACTATATTTTGTATATGCCATCTGTCAAGCCAATGATTGTATCTAACCAGACTATATTTTGTATATGCCATCTGTCAAGCCAATGATTGTATCTAACCAGACTATATTTTGATGCCATATCTACACGATCAATAGTTGTATTTAGCACAAATTCAACTGCAAAGAAAAAAAATCTGTCATCCATATTTTTTATTTTGACACAAACCTTTTTTTTCCCAACCATTCTATCTATATATGAGCTTCCTCTTATCGATTGACACCTATCTACGTGCAATGTCAAACATTAAATCCTATCAAACATTCACCTCGAACCATTTATGTGACTATTCTGTTTATATGTTGTTTATTCAGACGTCTAGATTTTTTACGACGTTGTATTCGTATTAAAGGCGCCTTTAATAATTTTCTAACATTTGTTTCAAAATATGTTGAAGTATAATAGTCTTCATCTCTGATCTGTTTATCTGAATAAATTTAGGCAAATTTTACTACTAATCAATCGTCACATGTGTGTGAAAAAAAATAGAATTGCTATAAATTTTAGCAAGAGCCACACCAGTATATAAAGCCTCTTCCCCCTGGGTAGTGCATAGAAAAGAAACCACTTACCACCCACCGAGGGAGGCCACATTTCCTATTGCAGATCTTTTCTTAGACTCCACTATCGAAATTTATGCTGGGTTATTTTATTTGTTAAATTAATTAATTAATTTATCTATTTATTTATTTATTTATTTATTCTTTTATTCATTTATTTATTTATTTATTTGCATTTAAGAGATTTTGTGTCAATCAGAATGATTTTAATTTCGTTTTTACATGCCATTTGATTTTTCATACGTTAGCCGTATGATTTTATCATGCATGTCTTCAAATTATTGGAGTTTTTGAAATGTAGAGGTATTTTAAAATCTGGTTTTATGTTACTAGCTTTGGATACTTCAAACATTTTGGCGAACGTGAATCTCGAACCATGATCTCTTGCTTTAGAAATTCAATTATAGGCCACTTAGCTAATTCATTCAGTTACTGTCTCTGCTGTTGAATTAATTTTCTCTGATATCAATATTGTGTATGTCTGTTGTTGTTACAGTATAAAACAATGCTTTACTTTAATTTCTCAGCTATACATATTTGTTATGTCTGCCTGTTTATGTTTCAGTATAAAATGGTGTTATATTTTAATTTCTCTGCTATCAATGTATTGTCTGTCTGTTTGTCTGTCTGTGTTTTAGTATCAAACAGTATTGTATTTAAATTTTCTCACCACAGTCACGCAATAATTAATCTGGAATATATATATATATATATATATATATATATATATATATATATATATATATATATATATATATATATATATATATCACTGGTACATTCTTGAACAGATACATCTCTCGTGTATGTAATTCCCACTCATAGCCAAATTAGGATTGATTTAATGCTGGGCAATGACCTTGCACACATACATCGCTAAGTAGGACAGTGATACAACGTCATATACTTAGAGCCAGAGGTATACATAGTATGTAGGATAATGAGGATAGTTGGAATCTGAATTAATCGGTCAGTCATTCGCTTAAGTCATGCAGATCATGAACTATTTATACATTTGCTCTCATTACACGGCTTACTCGTTTGTTTTTGATTGCCAAAGTCATAGTATTTCTCTCTATTATTGGTTTTTATTCCTTTCTATCCTGTTTTGAATATATACTTCATTTTCCTGTTCATATTTTGTGTATATTTTTTTAGTATGCTAGTGGAAATATGTCCTACCATATATACACATAAATGTTTAATCATCAAACTTTGCACTGATGTAAAATACGCTGTTTGTCTTCCCCAATCAAGCTGTTTCCTAAATGAGCTCTCTCTGCATGGTGAATTTAAAGAACCGCAATTTTAGCATTTTATCAACTTCATTTAAGGTAGAAGTAAGATTTTAATATCACGTTAGTTTCTAGTTTTTACTAGTAAGGTGCATAAGAGTCTTGGAGCACATCTCTGAGAATCCAGAAGTACGGATAATGGTCAATTAGCAAGGTTTCGGAACATGTTGATCTTTTGGTTTATATGCAGTTGTTAAGTAAGTGGTCCAGAAGTATGGAGTCTAGGAATATGCGGTTTATATGCAGTAGTAATGAAAGTGGTCCAGAGATGATGGTGTTTTTGTGTTGTTTTATATAATAGTAGTGGTCCAGCAATGATTACGTAATATATGAGACTGATACCATTTTAATTAACTATTCAATCATTATTGTTTTATTTGTTGTGCACACACCAAGAAAAGGATTATTCTAAATTTTACTAGTAGTCCAGAAGTATTTTATTGTACCTACTGAATAGGAGCATGAAAGACGAAATTCTTTTATAATGAACCCTCTTTAAAAGAGTACACATCAATAATGGTTGCATTTTTTAATCAAATATTTCGCTGTAATATCTTAATTGCTTGCTAACAATAACACGATATCGGGCTTTTCCATAATTTCAATAAAGACTGGACAAAAAAAAAAAAAAAAAAAAAAATTATACGCTCGTCTTAAATTGTGCGAGACTGAGTTGTATCGTCAATCACATGTATATGGCTCGTATGGCCGTTATTGGAAAAGATGGCAAGACTTCACACTGCTAAACAGCTGGGCACCTCTCAATTGTATAAAATAGCTGTGACACATGGCAAAAACAAATTGTCAAAATAGCGTTATTGTATAGCAAATTGGCGAGAATATGTTTGCTGTTGGTGGAGCCAGAGTAATGGACTGATTCCAGTTTAAGAGACTAAATGAATTGTAAACATGGACTGGGGAGTGTGGGCTATTTTGTCCACAACGAAATCGGAATTCGTATATTTTTCAAATTTTGGCCAACCATTCGTAAGTATGAAGACAACCATTTTATATATAACGTTCATGATGCTAGTGCTAATTTAACACTACCAGGTATCCGTCGAGCGTTTTGAGGGTACTACACATTTTTTGTCTAGGCTATAGGCATCAGTACATGTGCGATGTTAAGTGTGCATTACATTATTTTCATAAATTTGTTAATTTCATGCCATGCAAATAATAGATAAGAATGTTGCAGTTCTGATTCGTTTTCTTTCTTCTTCTAAGAAATATGGTAATCTATTCTTACCGTTCGGATCAAGATTCCACAATTTTTAAATATATCCCTGCCCTCACCAACATACATTTTGTTTCTGGGGCTGTATATTTAACCCTAGCTTTATTTGTGTGTTTGCTTCAACGTCGTTTTTTTTATTTTTTCTTTTTTTCTTTTTTTTTGCAAATAATAAAAATTACACCCTGTCTTCATACTGTGCTAGCAAAAACGGGATAAACCTTCTTCATTAATTGTTTATTTTGCTAATACTCAATGACTGCCATAAATAAATCATCGATCTGTGGTACCCGTGGGCAAAGGACGTAGGTAAAGCGTGACGTCAGCGTCATATTTTTATGACCGCCATTTGAATGTGTTGTAGATAATTCGTTCCTGTAAACATCATCAAGCTTGCTGTATGTGCCTGTGTTGTCACGGTTACGAGATTGATATAACATTGTCACAGCTACAATTTTTACGTAACAATCGTGGTTTACACCCAATATGACGTAGGTGTAGCTGTTATTAACACTTTTCAAAGGTTTTTATTTTTGCCATTGATATGTCATAATGTTATTACATGTTGATGTCCTTTTCACCGTTCTTTGTACAGACACGGATGCAGCTGGTGATACAATAAATAAGACCGATACTAAGTTATTTGTATTGTAAAATTGATATCCAAAAGACTATATACCGCTATACGCACAAACGTTTATTCCAATTGCGTAAAATAAAAAATGAAGCACATAAGCTCTTGAGAGCAAACTACAACATATGTGGTAACAAGTGTATTTAGCAAAGAGAACAATATTTTTGAAAAATATACATCCACCGAATCTGTAAATTCAAACTGTGTTCGACCCCTCTGTCACTTTCTTGTAGGTTAACTAATAATTTAGTTGTATACTCATTTCCACACATAACAATTTAAATGATTTATTATTTATTATTGGAACGATTGTGGACGCCTCCGTCGTCACAATGAGAACAACCAATGTTTAAACTATAATAATGCTGGCGATACAACATCAATGTATTATTTGCATCCTCAAATAATGCACCAACTTAAAAAATCCAAAAGATTTTAGAGTTTTCTGACATACTTGACATTTGTTTTCACAAATAAATAAATAAACAGATACAGGCCAGGCAACAAAGAAAAATAGAATGGAAGTACATATATGGTAAAACTTGTCGGATTAAAATGGATCATGTTTCAGAATGTTAAGTATTTAAAATATAAAATTACGAATTGCGGGGGGTGGGGGTAGAGAAATAAGAATGTGCTTAAAATATTTAGTGATGAAATACACAACGTTTTGAAATAAATGTTGAAATTTTCGTTAATTGATAGCCAAAGGTTTTCGGAAATTGATAGCCAAAGGTTTGGTTAATTGATAGCCAAAGGTTTTCGTTAATTGATAGCCAAAGGTTTTCGTTGCTTACATCAATATTCAACATCCAACACATATTTTCTTAGTAAAAATAACTCGACATTTTCTATGAAATAATTAGAAATGCTTCGGATTTGTATTAGGTGAATATTTTTAATGTTATCTACCATAGATGTCTGTGTTATTTTAGACATTATAGCTTGAATTTGACCAGCTTCGTCCAATTGGAGCCAAACATTCTTGGATTGGATGATATATTTTGTCAGGGTCCTACAAATCGTATAATCATAGATTTAAATAGTGCTATTGTGCTGGATATGTGAGAATTTCTTAACAAGTTGCATCATGTCGTTACGCAGACTAGTGAAAATGACGATTTCATTTCTGAAACTGGGAAAAAAAAACAGTTTAAAAAATGGTTTATTGTCAATATATCCAGCCCTCGAAAGTAAAACATGGTATACATTGGATTGAAACTGAGGGTCGTACATATATTCTAAAAGTTTTACATTTTGCACAGGAATCTGATAAAATATTCTCTAACAATAGATAAATGCCAACCTCATCTGACTCAAAGCATGTCTAAGTATGAAAATATAAAATAGTATAGGTAAAATGGAAAAGTTTTTCAATACCATACTGATACAAATTAAATCTATTTGTTTCTCGAAGCAAGAAAATAAATAAAACTTAAAATGAGAACAAGTGAAATAAAGAATTGGTTAAAGTGGTGCATCAATTCTGATCATAGACTTACAGGATACACTTATATACAACAAATCAGATGTACATGTCTGTCATATTGTATAGGTTGGATGCCTTGAACAGTATGATCTGGTTGTTGGATCACGATCATAACATCCTTCAAACATCAGTGTTTGTAAGTTACAGTACATTCATTAGCTATGGTTGACAAGTTTATTTTCTTGATGATGCTAATAGTGTTAACTTCTAACTGTCTCTAAGTTAAAGAACCCGGTAAAGTACAATTCTACAAGTCCATAAATCGAGCGCAATGTATTTAGGCCATTGAGGAATCAGCTTGGCTGGATTGGTCAAGATGGGTCGTACTTTTCACCTCCAGTGCCAACATTGTCATGGTGGTACCCGGCACCTCAAGGGTTGACACTGTCATGGCCATATTTGACACCTCAAGTGTTGACATTACCTTTGGTTTTGGTTGGGTTTCCAATAACTGAACCGTGGAGGAGTTAGCCGGTGCAACACTGGCCCGTGATTTAGTTGTGCACCTGCAAAGTATCCCTTTGAACACTTGCATAAATGTTTTACTCCTCATAATATATATAAAGAAAATAACCGAGGAATTCACAACTTCAAACAGGAGCGAGATATTGCCCATCGCGATGAATAAGTTATGGTACTTTCCATACAATCTGTACTCTTCGACAACCATCGTGACGGCGACGTGAATATTTCCGGGAAGAAGACATATTATGAAAACTGTCACCACTGTAACTAGCACAATTGTTATCCTGTGTTCTTCTCTAGATTCGGCAAAACTTCTATTGTTAGGAAAGGTCACCTGTCTAGAGCGCTTGTTTTTCCACAATGCTATTCCGTTTTTGATATTAACGACAAGTACCAAAGCCATAGGTACATATCTGAAAGCAATAACCAGGAAATAATTTGTATAGTTATCAATCAGTGTTTTATTCTCTCGGTAGTATCCAGTTTCCTTCAAGTAGGCCCTAAGTGTTTGCAATCTCCAATCGTATATGTAACCCACTGTAAATTTTAGACAAAACGGTGACATGAAAAGAAAGGTTGCGGCTGATATGATGACTATCAGTAGCCATATATTTCTTTTCGTGAAGTAGTTTTTGACTTGCAGAGGAAACGTGACGGCCACCATTTTCTCCGAGGCAATCAACACAACCAGCCAAGACGATATCCGACTGAAGCTGGTTTTGAGGTAGAATAGAACCGAGAAACTGTAAGCGTAGTATTTGTAATACAAAACCTTATCAAAGCTCTTGATGATGCAGGTGGACTTCCAGAGGGTGTTAGTGATTAGGAATAGGCTGTCCGACACAGCAAGGGTCGCCAGAGAGACGCACGTCGACGTTCGCATTTTGGTGCGTAGGAGAATAGCAATACTAAGGACATTGCCAATCAACCCGAACACAGAGATGATCGGGTAAAGAAAACATTCTGTGACGAATATTATGTCGTCTGTCACCTTATCGCTGAACGTCAGTCGTTGAAGTCCACTGTTGGACAAATTTGTAATATTAGTGGATGCAATATATATCTCACTGATCGACGTGGAATTCTGTGGAAAGTATGCCATTAGTTTGATCCTAGATGTGCGTTTTGTCTGAGTACGATTGGACATATATAGTTTCAAACTATTCAGTGTTGTCAAACAATCGGTTCAATTGCATTCTCAATAATGTATACAATAGATTAAACGCCTTTTTCTGGTGTGGAACCATATATGAGACGATGCTTTCACTGGTGTGGAACCATATCTGAGACGATGCTTTCACTGGCGTGGAACCATATCTGAGACGATGCTTTCACGGGTTCATTCGCAGTCCTCTCAAAGATAAAGTTCTATGTGGCTAGCTAACGTCTTGAGATATGTAGAGACCTGTCAAAAGATAGAAATTTACAATGGCCATTATTAGATAAAATGTTGTGACATCAAGCACCAAACATAATGAAGGCCATTATAGAAAATAATGTAAATCTAGCGTTGTTTTATGTGAAGATGGTGAAGCAAATGTTTGCTAATGAAAGAATATGGACATAAAAAGGGTATATGGTCTACAAAGTGCCAGTAGAACCAGAGAACTTTACTGATGCCGAATTGAAACGCTAGGTGAAGTGTAAACATGCGACAAGAGGAAGTATATAGAGGAGAATGGAAGTCGCAATTGATATATACACCTTATATCTTACTTGGAAGATTCGTTGACATTCTGGACAACTTGGATCAGTGATACAAATAATACGGTTTGGATAGATTATGAATAGTTGGGGAATCTTTAATACTGATTTTCAGCGAAAGAGCAATCATGTTATGGTCCTTCCACATCAAAAGGCTTTAAGTCTACAGTAAAGTAGTATCCCTCCCCTCCCCCCCCCCTACACACACACACACACACACTTTTTCAGTTATCACTACTACCCCGTCCCATTAAACATATATGCATAAGTGTCACTCATAGCCCAATCTCCGTTCTAAGGGAAACGACATATATCCTATAACTGTGAGCACATAGCAGACCATCCTAAATCATGTCACAAAGTTTGAAATGTTTGTCTTCAACGGTGTAGTAGGAGTTGCGTGACATCGCATACCCTATATACTCGCTTATAATTCGAGACCAACTGCAAATTGCACAGACCCATGTTTGTTAGGAGTAATCAGTAGAACAAATAACAATGATCCAGGTCTGCCGCCGCATTATGCGACGGTAGATCAGGGTATATGTTGTTTGCAGTTGGATTCGTCTTATAAGGGAGTATAAACGGTACGCAAGCGCGCACACATGTCTTTACTGACAGAATCATATAATGCTAACTTTTTGTTCGAAAAGCGTGGGGATTGAAAGGAAGAAGAAAAGCTGTTGAGGATGATGCCAGATACCAACTCCGTTATTTTAGAAGCCTGAATTTCCTTCATCCCTCATTATCTGAGCTCAGTTTTTCCATCGCTCATATACATTTATTTGGGGATCTTTATCCCCATACATCATACTCAAACCTGGAGGTAATCGTAACTAGTAACCCTATCGTCTGTACTGGTTTTAACAATATTTATTAGCTGATTTATTAAAGAAATATTACGAAAAAATTATCCAGGGATTGAAAAACAAGCGCAAAGCACTTACTAATATATAAATGCTTCTCATATATATATATATATATATATATATATATATATATATATATATATATATATATATGTGTGTGTGTGTGTGTGTGTGTGTGTGTGTGTGTGTGTGTGTGTGTGTGTGAACGATGTACTAGTATTACTCATTCATTTTTCACAAAGTGGTCCGGTACTTTTAGTCATCATTGTGTGTAAGAGGATGATATTAAGTAACGTAACAACAGTAAATGGCGCTTGACAAAAGGAAATATACGTTTAGCGCAAAGACGAAACATGAATTAAATAACCTGTGTGAAAAGAAAACTCAACAAGTTCAATACATGCTACACAGAAGGTTTTCAATATGTCATAGCGCATAGACGAAACATGAATTAAATATCCTGTGTGAAAAGAAAACTCAACAAATTCAATGAATGCTACACAGAAGGTTTGCAATATGTCATAGCGCATAGACGAAACATGAATTAAATAGCCTATGTGAAAAGAAAACACAAGTTCAATCAATGCTTGACTACATAGAAGGTTTGCAATATATCACCGAAAGGCTGAGAAAGACTATAAAACATATATCCTAATCCAAATAAACCGATTTTAGATTACAAAATAATTATGTCTTATTGTGTGTGGCAAATTATTTTGTCTTTATGATAAAGAATATATTAAAAATTGGAATATTGGTAACCGTATCATAAGAATCATGCCCATAGATCAAATGTTGCACAGTTAACGGGCAGTAGAAGTGGGAAAGCTATCTAAAACTTTGGTCATTGTACGATGGGCATGAAACTAGATATCTAAAACTTTGGTCATTGTACTATGGGCATGAAACTAGATATCTAAAACTTTGGTCATTGTACTATGGGCTGAATGAATCGATATTTCTAGAAAATAAGTAATATGTCTGAATCATTTTCCGATTCCATAGTAAACAAGAATATCGGGGCGCCTGTCATTCAATAATCTTTTAAAATAGGTCGAACGTTGATTTCAGCTATGAATTGTAGAGGGTAGAAAGAATTCTTAATATAATTTTGCTATGACTCTAATATTTGGTAACGAATCATTATTATGTAAATTATATACCTCTCGGGATTCATGTCGAGTAGGAATCCAGTTGGACAGGAATTCGGTAACGAATTTATTGGCAATCTTTTAAAATAAAATTCATTTATATTTCGTCTGCGTTCCTCCATAGTCCCCTGTTAAGATTCTTGCAGCTTCAATATTAACTTCTTCTAGACGACACTTCCCTTTACTAGTATAATTATTGCATACAAAGTCTGCGTACTCAAGAAGTGGTCTCTGTACGTAAAATATAAACGTATCATCGGTCCAGATAATTTATAATTTCAATCGTTTCCAAGTTCTATCAAGGATATATTGGATGTATTCAGATCAAATGCAAATGTTTGAGAGAACAAATCCAAAGTGTTTGTGGGAGGACACTTCCTTAAGTTGGGTCTTGTCCATCAGGAGCGGAGGATTATAAGGTTTTCTTCATTTCCTTGATATTATCAGTGTTTCAGTTTTCTTACGGTTGAAAGTTACTAGCCTTTTTGTTTTGTTTTGTTTTGTTTTACCAAGAATCAATTTTCAAAAGATCACTGTTAAGTTTAGTCGCGCAGATCCGGGGACTATCAATAAGTACATAGAAACCAGCATCATCTACAAACAAGAGTATAGTAATATTAATTTCATCTACAGTATCATAAACATAAATAGGAAATAATAGTGGACATAGTGCATTTTCTTGTGTAAAACAAAGCCCAACTTCTATCCATTCTGGCCAATGGCCATTTAGAACTACGCGTTGTTGTTGTTGAGAGAGGTTGGCCAGTTCAATATGTTACCCCTAACACCGGTTCTATATAGTTTATGTGTAGTTCTTCATGCCATTCTCTAGCAAAGGCTTTTACGTCAAAAAAGGTTAGTTCTGATTTCCTTGTAGACCTCAAGAGCACGACAAAACATTTCATACAGATGCACTAGTGGGTTAACAGTAAAATGTCCGGGCATACAAACAGATTGGAAATTAGTAATACAACTAGTGTAAATAAGGAAAATAAAAATTTGTTTAAATAATGGAATAGCTTACTTTTAGTTACTTTTCCCCAAAATGGCTCTATAGTTATGTATGCCACTCTTGATGTCTTTTTTTGTGGACAGGTATACCATTACTTAGCTTCCAAATATTGGGATATTTATCTAGGAGAAGTGATATTGAAGAAACTTAGAAAGTGAAGATGCCAGTTCACATGCACTCACCTATAATAAATTAGGACTAATTAGGTCAGGTCCGGATGACTTGTTAGTATTTAAAGACTTAAGTACTGTCTTCTACATTTTCGGTTGCATTTTTTTAAAAGCGGGGATTATGTCTTCCTGCCCATTTGTCTGCCTGTCCCTCCATTAGTAATGCGGTGTATCTCCTACACCACTGAATACACAAACATGACTTAAAACTTTGGGATATGTTTGGGGATGGCCTTACAATGTACACAATGGTTTTAAAATTTTAATATGACAATTGGAGTGAGACTAGAGGCTGGGATATTTTGTTTTTTAAAATCTTAATATTTTAAGTATTGTAAGTGGAGATCTGAAAGTTGATTTGTATTATCTACAAGGTCAGGGCCATAACATATGTTATGGGCTTTTCGGTTACAATCTCTGGTCTTGCCTCAGGGGTGGGCCCTGTATGGATGCTGTTGAGATCCCCAAACTATAACCATATATAGGTATGAAGAACATGAGATGGAACCAGACATACCAGTATATCCAATACAGACCATGGGTCAAGCCCATAGGTTGTGGACTTGCCCTTGAATCAATGCTTGGAAAGAGTTGAGATCCCACATTCTATCCGTATTGGTTGAAGAACTTAGGACGAAATTGGATATATTTCCAGTACAAACCTCGGGGAAGGCTACATGCTCCTGGGTCATAACTTGGAAACTGTTGAGATCCCCAGCTGATATATATCTATATATATATATATATATATATATATATATATATATATATATATATATATATATATATATATATGCGTATATGGGCATGAGGATGAGAGGATGAGAAGACAAAATTAGGCATACATCCAGCACAGAGCCTGGGGTTGGGAACTTGACCCTGGTTCATAACTTGGAAACTGTTAAGATCCCCACCCTACAACTATATATACATTAAATGGGCAAAAGGGGATATGTGTACATCCAAGACATATCCTTGGTTATGCCCCTGTATTAGGAGACTTGAACATGGCTCATTATTTTAAAACTATCAAGATTCCCCACCATATAACCTCTTATGCACAAACTTGATATGAAAAGGGAAATACACGTTGGCAATATTGAAACATATGCCCGTGGATCAGGCCATACCCCTAGTGGCATAGATTGGAAGCATGGTGATATGCAATGCCATGTCATTTACCTAATTCTAGTTTTTTTTCGTCAGTATCTCACTTTTGGATTGCAATGAATTTGATGTTTACCCAAGCAATCATCCAGTGTGAAAACTGTACAAGTGACACTGCCCTAATGCTTCTGTTAGAAAATATGGATTCAGTGTGCATAGATACTTTTGTAATTTTGTACAAAATCGTCCAATATTATTCTACTTGGAAGGACTACTGAAACCAGCCTATAAGTTGAATGATATTTTTAAAATGTACACCTCAAAACTTGAAGGTGTTTTGCCGTCCTTTCTTTAAGGTCAATGTCACAGATCATGGTTACATTTACTCTTAGTGTACTGTTACGACTAAGGGTAATGTAACAAAAGAAAAGACTCAAACAATCTTTCAAGATTTAAAATACAAATCTTTAATTTCCTAAAATATTAAATATTTCAACAAACAATTAAAGTGAAAGAATTAAAAATAACTTACAGCATTGAATATCCTTAAAAGTCCTAAATAGTTTTAAAGGAAACTGATCCGGAAGTCAATCCAAATATTCCGAATATAGTATGTTCCGAATGAAGTAACCTTCACTGTACTAATGTGTTAATAAGAATAAGTTATATCAATGTAATCCTTGCGAATATGGAATATCACCAGTTCTAGAAATGTTTCCGATAATTCCACGGAGCTGTATAATTATTAATGTTGAAGAAACAGTACTAATCAAGAATGCACTGTATTAAAATAAATAGATCTCCGAAGCAGAATATCCCACACACAAAATAAACCAAATTCGTTTATGACCTCTCAATCCAATGTAACTATGAAGAATGCCTGAATGCTACTATTAATTCTATAATACAGTCTCCCACTACAAAGAAACGAAATAAAACCCGTTAGGTCTTTGATAAACAACTGGGCATTTCGAAATATTGCAACCCTCTCCGAACCAATCAGAAATTAGGTTATGCGTGATACCACTTAAAGTACTTCTACACTTACATTTTTATCAATAACAAAGTATTTACTCTTACAATCTAGGTCAGAAGTTCATGCCTCACGCGCGCTAAAACCACGTGATGTAATAATGCTTTGAAATATTGATCCAAAATACCGTATGTATTCTCACCTTAAGACGACAGCTGTTAGACTAAGAACAGAGATCACAAACTAATAAACTATACCATTATTAAAAGGAAAATGATATATAATTCAGTAACAGTGCCGTTGGTAACTCTGAAATGATAGAATTAGTGGTATGAAAATTGGTAAACTTTTACATATATGTCAAACAAGAATGTCACATTTACCACTTTCATGATTCTCATTTCAGGGTCAAAGGTGGACATTACTATATTTGTTAGCTATATAAATCATGACTTGATGTTGTCACTTGGCACTTTCATTGACCTATCTGTAAAATCAGGTCTTGGGTCAATATAATTTTGTGTGTGTCCAAACTGTCACCCAGAAGCTGTTAAGTTGTTACAGATAACAGAACGAAACATTTCAACCTATAAAATCATAGCTTGAGGGTGTATCTTGCACCTCTCATGTGTATCAATATCATGGTCCTGTCAGCAAGATCAAAATCACATGTGAAGCTTACTCAATTTTTGTTTTAGGACTCTAACTATAAAGCCATTTAATGGTAGTGTAGTTAAACTTATGTTTAAATCATAACTTATGAATGTGTAATTTATTTTTCATTATATTTCATCAAGGTTAAGATCATAGATCAACATTATCTATTTTTGTGTCAGGGCTTTAGCTCAGAAATTCTCAAGGATAGTAATGGTGAGATGAAACTTTGCATATTCATGGATCATGACCTAAGGTCACATCATATAACATCAAGTTCAAGGTCGTATCACATAACACTTTTATGATCCAGCTTTCAAGGTCAAGGTTATTATTAATGGTTGGATTGTAGTTCAGGAGTTGTTTAAGTAATGAAAATGAAATATTGTGGATGGTGTGTCTTGTACAACTATCAAGATCCTATCTGCAAAGTTAAGGTCACTGTCATCTCAAGGTTATTTACCTATAATGTCTTGGTTGTAATTTTAAAGTCATTAAAAGTAGTATTGTAAACATTTTTACATTTTGACTTTTTGTGACTTTCATAACCTTAGCCTCAAGGTTATTGTCACATGCCAAGATACATATTTTTCTTGCCAAGTCTTGAACTAAAAGCCCATATTAAGAGAGATGAAACTAAGGTGGCCAGTGACGGAACTCAAGAATACTGGACACTTTTTTGCACACATATAAAAATGATCATGTCAAGAAGGGGACAGGCCAGCTGAAAAACTGGATGAATGGCACCATAGATGAAACTGTAATTTGTAAATTGTCTGGAGAACAACTTTTGAACTAGTGATGATATTTTAATAAAACTTTAATCAGTTATATATAATAACTTAAGAGTGTGTCGCATACCATATCCATGACTTCAGTCTAAAGGTTAAGGTCACAGCCAGGGAAAATACAAATCAGTGACCATTATCCATGTACAGGTGGAACATTATAACCAATGAAGATATTTTTCATGAAACTTTAGCTTGTTATATATCTGAACTTGACTGTGTATCACATATTTGTAATCAAAAGCAATGGGAAGTCAGTGGCCTATTTCCTTATCCAGACTGTCACTTTTTAACCACTCAAATATTTTTATGAAATTTTACCCAACTCACACTTTATCATGCAGCTGGCAGGTTTCTAGCTCAAAGGTCAAGGTCATCGGTAGGGAAAAGGGCACAAGATGGGCATATAAATGTGCTGTGTGATACTCTTGTTACTTAAAGCCTCAAGGTTGTGGCACATCTCATTGTTTTTGTGCCACCTTCAAGATAAAAGTTGTTGACTTTGAGGGAGTTATTCTACAAGTTTGACCATCAACCCATGTGACACAGATGTGAAATTTTAGGTGTCTTGAGTATCTGCATCTTAGCCACATTTGTTGTGGAATTTTCATTTGATCTTCTGTGCATACAGTGATAGTATTATGGGGTTAATAATGCATAAATTGGAAGGGCATGCAGACATGCTGCTTTTATAAAGATTCTGTTTTAAAATAACTTTCCATAAGTTATATATGACACAAACTTTGGTACCAAAGAACTCCTTGCAAACATATTTGTGAAATAAGCTAAGAATATGAGGAGTATTGCAACTACTATGAATTTTATAGAAAGTGAGACAAGACACACAATATCTTACATTATTCATTTATCATCTGTACTGCATAACCTTGGGGAGTGACAGAATCTTAGTTTCCATAACAACCAGAGCAAAAATATATTTTGACATATAAATAAACAGCCATATTTGATCAAGCCTTCAAGGAATAATTTAGGCAAGTTTTGTTTTTTATGGCTTCCATAGCAACCATTCAAACTCCATAGCAACGAGGTAGAAAATGTATTTGTCACATTACCCCAAACAAATACACAGCTAAACTTTTAATCAAAGAATTGAAGGAAATATTTATCATTACATGATCTACAAACAAATGTGTGTCTCTTTGTTGCAATGACTGCCAGTTGATAAACATAATTTTGACATCTTCTCCAAAACCATTTCATTTAATGTTATCAAACTTTCAGAAAATGTTCCCTCTGACGTGTTCTAGTCAATCATGTTGTTTCTTATAGCTTCCATAGCAACAATTTATCTTTTATATCAACCAGGTGGAAACATATTTCAGTATTTTTAAAACTACTATGGCAATTCAAGTCAAACTTTACAAATAAAAGAAAAGTTGGGGTTGGGGGGTTGGGGGGAGCATTGGATTTTGTTTCCAATCAGAATTCGTTTTCTTTTACCTTTTTCAACAAACATAAAGCGTATAAAAAGTTCTTTTTACCTACAAATCAGAGCAAGAATATTATTTTTTAAACTAATTTTGGGGGGAAATTTGTTTTGAAAAATAATCCCAGGCCCACTCACCCACCCAACAAAAATTGAATGGCCAGTCTCTAAGTTGAATGCAATCAGGAGAAAAATCTCTGATCCTAGTTTAACCTGCAAATTGCTGTTATACTTTTAGTTCAATGTGAGCCTATACTTATTTGATTTTTTTAAAAGTATATTTCATTAACCCTTGTACAATTAACTTCATGTTTTGAAAAGAAGATAACCTTTGAATAATAGACTTTATTCTAGACTTGTTTCCTTTTCAAAATATTTTCTTTTTATACTTTCATGTCAATAACCTGGTGGTATATAAGATTTACTTTGTCTCTTTGTGTTTGTCCATCTATCTGTCTTGCTATAACTTCTATTAAACTATGGTTGAACTTTGAATAAGCATATGTTGTGGACCAAAACTGGATCACTGTGACCTACTTTCAGGAATTTATTGAGAAACAAAACATGTGTGCCTGGGCTGTAATTACACTACCTTTAATATCAGTAATACACAGTGGTGCAAGTAAGCCGGTACGGTCATGAACACATACCAGTAAGACATTTATTGCCGGTACGGTCGTACCGGAAAGACGGGGTTGAGGGGTCGGTACCGTACCGGTAAGAGTTAAAATCTACTTGCACCACTAGTAATGCATGATCTATTGCTATTGCGTAGCATTTTCCGACCGAAAATACAATCGAACGTAAGATGAGAATTCATCCTCCCATTGGGTGACTCCAGAGATTTCCAAAGTCCTATCCGTAGCTTCTTTGCCCATGCGCTCTAGTCCTCATTCTCTTTTGTTTGGCGTTCATCTTTAAAGGCGGATTTTATCAACTCTTCGTAGAAAATAACCTTATTTTGGAGCATACGTCGCGAATTGAGCTTTTTCATTAAGTGCATCGTTTTTATGGTGTTATAATAACCTCAGATTAAGTATTATTCCTGATTGGAATTAGCGCTCGAGAGAGTTATTGTCATTTCTTGGTCACATTTTTTATAACCTTGCGTTTAGGCCCCCCCCCCCCCTCCCCGGGTTTTTTTTCGGGTAAATTTATTGTCATTGAGATTATTTAATAATCCTTTTTCTAGCTCGGGCATGTATTTAGTTGTTTCTATTCTTGCCAATTTGGTTTGCGGCCTCATCTTGATTTTTTTGCGTTGTTCTAAACATTACGAATCATCGAAATTTATATTCCATTATAATCTGATTGATATTCTTATTCTCCGGAAGGATGTCGCACATCAGTCGTTACCTTCATGTGTGTGTTTAGTGTCTGAAAACATATTCATACTAAAAAGTCAGTATAGGATAGTATTCATTATTATTACATTATTATTATTATTATTATTATTATTATTATTAGCAATCTTACCAAGCTGGTTTTTTTGCTAATTATTCGTTTCCAGTACTAGAATAAGTATGGTTGACATCTTCTTCGATTAAAACTTCAGTAATATTGGCTGTTTTAATTCTTTTAATCCAGTACTAAGCTTGGCATTACTATCTTTAGTATTAAAACGTCAGGGTGTTTTAATTCTCTAATTGGACGACACATTAGTCCACGCAATTACATCCTGCTTTTACATATTACTTACTTAGAAGCTTTTGTAAATCTTGTTTTTGAGCGTTTTCTTGCAGCAATGCCTAAGCAAGGTGTGGGGAGGTGTGGGCATAAGAAAGCCCCTTGGGACACCCACCCCACCTGCCTAGCGTGTACGGACTGCAAAAGGACAGATGGTTGTCCTTTTTTCAATCTATGGTCGGAGGAGGTCTGGGACCTCGCCAAACGCAGACGAATTTATAGAAAAGAAGGAATAAAGCGCCTTCGTCTTCTTCCTCTGAATTTTCGGAGTTTACCTTCTCTGAGTCCCTTGGGTCTCAGAGGAGGATTAGCAAAGTCTCTTCGGAGACGTTACTGTTCATAGGTCCCCTCCTAAGGGAGGTAATAAATGGGTGGTGAGTGAGTCGCGCCCTCGCGTGAGGGAGGAGCAGCACCTTCTTCTCCAATTCCGTAGGGTAGAGAGCGAGTGGTGCCCTCCCGCGAGAGTGAGGAGCAACTACTCTCCTTTCCAGTAGGACAGAAAGTGAGTCGCACTCTCTGCCGTCCCGTAGGACAGTGAGTGAGTAGCACCATCTACTAGCCCACAGCTTGGGGTTGATTGTGAATGAGTCGCCCCCTCCCCCCGTGAGGATGGAGCAGCACCCTTTCATCCCCCTGGGCCCGTTGTTGGCGACAGGATCGAACCACCCGGTTAGGCTAGAGCTATGATATAAGTCTATCAGATCTGAGGAAGAATCTTCCTTCAGATCTAAGTCGCCTGACCAGTCATTGACCGGTGACCGGTCTATGAGTACTAGTCTATGAATACCGGTCATTGGACCTCCTTCAGTTCGGGGATAAGGATTAGGTCGAGCCCCCCCCCCCTCTCTCTCTCTCTCTCTCTCTCCACGCTATCTTTGAATCCTGTTTGGGATTCGGAATCAGAGAAAAGACGACAGTCTAGGTAAGGGGATGGGATCCGCATCGTCCTCCCCCTTTTTATAATCCCACTAAATTCATACGGGATGTGGAGCCTTCCACCGCAGGGAAGTGATTGGCCCTTCCCCTGCATGCAGCCATGGACATTAGGGCATTTTCTCCATGGTAAACAGGTTGATGCTGCAGTCTGTGGACCGACATCTTCCTCTTATGAAGTGAGGTCAAAAAGATCGGAGGGGGGCAGACCTTCTCCGCCCAAAACCCCAGGACAGTAAAGAGTCGCTCTTACCAACCTGCCGAGTCTCCATCTAGGGACAGTCCCTTCGCTCTGCGAGAGAGGTTGCGGGTCTAGGTTACTGTTTCCCCCAAGTCTCCCCCGGAACAAAGAGCGTTGGGTCGCATAGTAATGCCTCACAGGAGCGAGAGCAGGACGAAGAGACCCTGGCTGTCTTCGTCGATTCTTATGAGTTTGATACAGAGCAGGCCGAGTTTGCAACTCCTCCTTTGGGGTCCCCAGCCTCCTCCCAGCAGTAGGTCAAGACGGCAGAGGAGGAAGAAATCTGGTCTTTTGATAAAGAGCTTAATGAGGTTTACCATCTTTTGCTCCGTGATCTGTGTCCTAAGCCTTCAGGCCCAAAAGACACTCAAATTTTCTCCAGCTTAGAGAAACTCTCTGGGGCTACCTCTCGACCAGATCTCTTGTTGCTCCGTCACTCAGCTACGATTAAGGAGCTTCCCCAAAGGTTTAGTACGGGCCAGGAGTTTTGCTAGACAATTTACAGGGTGGTATACCACTACATCCCCCACTTGGAGACCTTTGCAGCTGGTTTTAATGTTCCAACCCCTTCCTGGCTCCTTAAACCTCCTACCTTGGACGCCAAAGCGTCACAAGTGGGTATTCCTACAGGGACCTGGGTTCGTCTTCCAGGTAATATACTGGAGGCATACAGGCATTAGAACTAAAGGCTAAGCCATTAGTAGCCATAGTTTCGCCTGCCGGCCTCTTTTCGGCAGCCTCTTTCAGCCTGCTGAAGGAGGAATCTCTATCGCCATCTGCCCAAGAACGTTTGTTTTAAGCAGTGGCCAAAACATCTAGGCATTATCCTTGTCCATGGCTTTATCAGTGGAGCTTCTCAACCTCCCCACACATCCAAGGTATTGAAGCACAGTAAGAATCTTCTGAGGGCTGCTCCCCTGGAGGCAGAGGTCCTCTTTGGAGGGCTCATTCCCTACGTTGCTTCTCAGGATTTGAGAGATCAACACAACCGAACCCTCTCATCTGGTTCTGGCCCGTCGAAACTGGCTAAGAATCGAAATAATCCACACTAGCCACATTTTCAAAACCATGCAGCCCCAGTCAACAATCCCAATTCAGAGCTTCAGTCAGGCATGCCATAATGCCTGGCCCCTGCGCGGTCTTCATCGATCTTCAGGATGAATACCTTCACATCCCTATCTTTCCTCCAAACAGGAAGTACCTCCGATTTTGCTTGGACGGGGAGGTCTTCCAATCTCGCGCTCTTCCGTTCGGCCTTGCCTCCGCACCCAGAGCTTTTACCAGGGTCATAGGAGTAGTTGCAGCCCGCTTCAGGTCACTTGGGATCCTTATCCAATATTTCGACGATTGATTGATACATGACGGACGGCTAGAGTTTCTCAGACTAGATCTATCTTGATGTTGGTCCATAGTGATCAGGCTGGATCTTTTAACCAACCTCGAGAAATCGAAGCATACTCCATTTAAAGATTTCGTCTACGTGGCAATGAATGTCCTCACGAACAGCGTACCTCAAGCGATAAGTAGGCACACATGCACCTTTTCTCGGCGTGAAGGTTTGGAACCTCCTTCGCTGGGCAACCTCTGAAGGGATTACCCTCCGAGTTCCCCACAGTCCCGGCAAAAAGAATATTTTGGCGAACAGTCTGTCCAGGAGGGGCAAAATAGTCCTCACGGAATGGTGTCTGCACTAATTCGTAGCAGATTCCCTGTTCAGACTTTGGGTGAGACCCTTGGTGTACTTGTTTGCGACAAGGCTAAACAACAGGCTCCCCTTTTACGTTTCCCCAGTTCCCGACCAGAGGGCCTGGGTAGTGGACGCTCTCAGTCTGAAGTGGGATCGTCTGTTCGATTACACCTTCCCACCCTTGATTTTGATAGCCCCCCTGTGGCCCCAACTATCGTTGTTCATCGACATTCTAGACCTGCTGGTAGACCAGCACAGGATATTACCCCAGAGGAGGGACATTCTGTCGCAGCAAAGGGGCTCGATCCTACAAAACAGCTTGCAGGTTCTCCACCTATACGCCTGGCTCGTCACAAACGATCTCTCCGCCAGGAAAAGTTGTCGAACAAAGTCGCCAAGTGACTCGTTCAGCCCATGAGTCTATCCACATCCAAGTTCTATGATGCCAAGAGGAGAATCTTCAGTAATTGGTGCAGTAGGAAACGCGTTATTCCTAGATGTATCTCTATTGGCGCAGTGGCTGATTATCTTCACTTCCTTTTTGAAGAGAGACAATGCTCGGTTTCTACTATAAAGGACTACAGGGCAACCCTGTCCAAAACACTCACATTTTCTAAGGGCCCTGCCATTGGTGCGGAATCTCACACATCAGACCTGATCAGATATTTCGAGCTGCAAAGACCGATGTCTCGCTCAGTAATACCTAGATGGAATCTCTCGTGTGTCGTGTAGTCTATAAGAAAAAAACATATGAACCCTTCAGTGAAGCTTCTTTTGAGAACCTTACCCTCAAGACTGTTTTCTTGCTTTCTTTAGCGTGAGCGAGACATAGGAGAGAGCTTCATTCCCTATCCAAAGAGCAAGGTTGTCTAAAGTTCAATGGAAATTATGAGTAGGTTTCTCTCCTTTTCCAACCAGGCTTCTTAGCAAAACCCACCTTCTATCGGTTGCACCACTCCCGATTGAGATCCACATTCTCATTCGTATCTGTGCTGCGGATGATCAAGTTAGACTTTTATGTCCAGTTAGGGCTTTACGATTTTATTTGGCAGCTTCTAAAGGGAGAAGAAAGGGTAGGAAAGCGTCTTTTTCTCCCCCTTAAGGGTTCAGCTGATATTTCAGCTTTCACCATTTCGAGATGGATTACCCTAGCTTTTAAGAGAGCTTATCAGTCCCTTACCAAGAGGGACCTTTCATTCATGAAGATTAAAGCCCATGAGATTCAAGCTGTTGCTATCTCATGGACCTATCTAACTCATTTGTCTCTGGAGGATGTGATTAAAGCCGCGTTTTGACGATCTCACACCACCTTCGGCTCCTTTTACCTTCACTCGTTAGCTCGCCTAAGTGAAGGCGTATTTTCTTTGGGGCCGATAGTTGTAGCACAAAACAGTGACCCATGCGGATACTATCCAACAGTAGGCTACACTGTTACTGTGAGGGTGAGTAGCCCTTTTTGTTTTTCTTCAACAGTTGTGGGATCATCAGCCTCCCACTGAACTGGCAACTTCAACCACGCAATAGCAACATATCATGTATTACTGATATTAAAATGTAGGTTTTTTGGTGGGGTGGGGGTGGAGGGTGGGTGGGGTGAAACTAATTTTAATGTTGTAATAGTTAACTGCTGATATTCCCAGATTCCCTCCTCCCTAGTTAAAGACTACATCCTGAAAATGAATGAGGACTATTGCGCATGGGCAAAGAAGCTACGGGTTGAACTTTAGAAATCTCTGGAGTCACTTTATGAGAGGATGAATTCTCATGTTTGATGGTATTTTCCGTCCGGAAAAGAGTTAGTTACGCAATAGCAACAAATAAGTAATACATCATTTTACCCTCCCCCCCCCCCGAAAAAACTACATTTTCACCTATCGCCACGAAACTTGGATTAAAGCTGCAATTTCCAGGTCATATTAAACTTGCTTAAAAATTGTGTTCATCCTTCCTGTTTGGGCAAATAACACCTATATATTAAAACAAGTTTACATGGAACTTGCACTGTGTTTGCATCTTGGGATGAACATATGTGACGCACAAAATCTGTATCGCTGTACCCTACTTTCCAGAATTTATTAACAATTGCTTCAATGTTTTATCCATGCTATAATGCCAACACTTAATCTACTGTAACCAAATTTTATTGAGAGTGCAACTTAGGATGGGCATGTTTTAAAGAAAATTGGGTCACTATTATGTAATGTTCAGGATGTGTTTCAAAATGTGTCCCTATTACCTGTTGAAGCTGCATATTTTAGATCAATACATCTATTGATTTTAAATTTACCTTTTTCGTGTATATTGGGATGAGATGGATATGTGTTGCTCGCCAACACTGGGTCACTATGACCTACTATTTAGTACAAAAAGAGTTGTGACAGCGATATATTGGCTCCAATTCCAATATCTCTTAACCTATTTCTATAAAAACACACTAAGAATGCATCTTAGAATTAAAGCATTTCACACATTTGCAAGATTCTGAACACTACTTAAATACGGCGTCTGTGCTCAAATTATAACACCTTTTAGCTTAACAATTACACTAAGAATGCATCTTAGAATGAAAACTTTTCACATTAAAATTGGGTCGATATAACCTTTTTTTCAGAGATTTTGAACAATATAATAAAATGGTGTCTGTGTTCAAATTATAACAACTTTTAATCTATTACCACCAAACGTCCATGTCAAGTGCATATGGTAAATTAGCTATGTTACATATCAAAACTGGGCTGTTGTGACCTACATTCTATACTTAGTTGGACGCTCTCAAAGATTCTGATTGGTGTCATAGAAGTGACAATTATCTTGTGAGCTGCTGCTCACTAACAACTCTAGTTCGCTAGTTCTAGTTTCTACCTGTCCAATTTCACCAAATTCAATTTGTAAAAGACTTTTTTAAAAATCTGAACAAAACAACAGGCACAACTAACGAGTCTAAATTGTCTCTTGTCCTTTGCTAACACAAATCCCTTCAGATTTTATTGTAGTTGGTATTTTGATTTTAGAGATGAAGACAACTGTAATTTATTTTGACATAATTGTACAGAAAAAATAAATTAAAACTTCAAAACCAGTCTAAATGGGATTGTACTTCATGGCATAGATTTTTGTGCAGATTTTGATATCAGGTTTTACCCTGTCTCTTAATTTCTGGCATGCTTTATAATTTTCAAGGAATAAAAAGTTGAATAAAATTCGGTAACTTAATAAATTTTTAAGTTTCTATAAGGATTTTTCTAGTTGTCTCAAAAACTTATTAAAAATGGGAAGAGATGAAAAGTGTGTACTATTTGATAAAAACTGATGTGTTTAGTTTCCTTTAATAAAAAAGTTTTTCCTGGCATTACTCTTGGCACATCAAAAACAACTCAGATGGATCTCATACTATTTATTTTACTTAACATAAACTGATACACCTAACAAAATTGTATTTTTGAGGCTCTTATCTTTTTGATGTCGAAAACGAAAACTTTTCGTCTACTATACATCGTTGATAACTAAAGAAAAAATGTAATCTCTTTGTTAGATCATTTGCACTATCTTCGTCGATAATATAAAAATATGTTAAATTTATATCGATGTCAGCTCTGAATCCATCTTTACCATATATATCGATGTCAGCCCTGAATCCATCTTTATCGTATATATCGATGTCAGCCTTGAATCCATCTTTATCATATATATCGATGTCAGCCCTGAATCCATCTTTATCATATATATCGATGTCAGCCCTGAATCCATCTTTATCATATATATCGATGTCAGCCCTGAATCCATCTTTATCATATATATCGATGTCAGCCCTGAATCCATCTTTACCATATATATCGATGTCAGCCTTGAATCCATCTTTATCATATATATCGATGTCAGCCCTGAATCCATCTTTATCATATATATCGATGTCAGCCCTGAATCCATCTTTATCATCATATAAATACATAGAAGGCTTATCCTTTTATTTTTGAGAGAGAGAGAGAGAGAGGTATGAGGTAAACTTTCACTCGGTATATAAATTTTAGACCCCCCCCCCTTTGATCCCATTATACAACAAATGCCTTGCCGTATCGACTGCTCAAAAACTGCGTATAAAAACTGCTTTATTTCTAGAAGAATACATTACTGTGTATTAAAACTATTTCATCCCTCGGCGACAGCATTAAATAATATTTTATTATCACATAAATTAATGCGAAAACATCAACATAAGTTTCACGAGATAAATTTGCCATTTGCGCCTTAGACTACCATTTTAATTCGTCACGTGACCATATTACGCGTAATGAAGCTCCTTTTTTAAACGAGGAACCTCTCACGTATGTCGATGTTTGACCTTCTTTAAACGAGAAACCTCTCACGTATGTCGATGTTTGACCTTTTTTAAACAAGGAACCTCTCACGTATGTCGATGTTTGACCTTTTTTAAACACGATTTCCAGCCTTTTTTAACATTGAACACAAGCCTAATTTTAAAAAAATTCGACATTCTGAATCAAACAAAAAAAAAAAAAAAACTATTGCAAAGTAACATTAATGAAACTTTACAGAATAGTGCACCTTGAAAGGCCAAATATCAAGGTTTCTTTTTAAATTTATTTGTGAATCTTCCATACCTGAAAACCCATATTCGTTGTTATTGCAAATGTATAGTGCATCGTTTACGAATAACTGCGTTCAAAAGTATGACCCACACAAAAGTTGGCGTGGGTTTTACATACCCCTGATATGTGTGTTGAAGTCAGGTACTACTAAAACAAAGACCTTGCTCATGTAGTGTTGTGAATTGGCGATAGGTTATGACATAAACAGTAATTCTGAAGATAATTTGGAAATTGACATTACTAATGTTACACCTACAGTCACTATCCTCATCGATAGATTGTGAGAAAAGAAAGAAAACAAATAATGACAAATATTGAACAAAATTAAAAATAATACTTTACATTCAAACGCAGATGCACGATCTTAACATATTTGCTACCTTTTATATTTATATAAGCCACATTGAAGAAGAAAGAAAAAAATACTAAAACAACAAACAAACATCATATCTATATTTATAGTCACAATTATTGACAATAACTCTTGGGAAAAAATTACAGTTCGTGACTTCTCTTAATTCACCATCATAAATCTATAAATCAATGATTTTATAAAGATATATGTATGCAGTTTTAAATTTCAGTACCCTGTTAAAGGCGACAGCTTATTTTACAAACTCTCTCTCTCTCTCTCTTTTGATCGAGAATAAAATGTCACTTACCCCAAATGATTTTCAACATTTAAGATGAACACGTTTGACACCACATGCAACACAACAAAAAGGACAAAATAGTACTGTGGTTAGAAGACATACCTTCTGTATGATTCTGTAATGTTCCTCTCCGATATGCGACACCTGACTGTAATGGTCCTCTCCAATATGCGACACCTGATCGACTGCTGCGCGCGCATTATATCTATTTAAAGACAATAAGGCGTATTCTACCACACCTATAGTGCCGTATAAACCCATTAATAAGCTGCACCAGCTTTGAGCATAACCAACTCCAACGACTCATACCCTACACTCCTTGGCATTATTTAGTTAAAAAATTGGAAATAATATTTTTAAAGATTATTATGATAAATATTATTAATATATTTTATAAATTTTAACAAAGCAATCACCAAGATTTTTTTAAAATACCTGATTGATGCATAATACACAGTGTATAGCTAAACAAGTTGCTAATGTTGATGACACTATGTTTATTAATCAACATTTATGAACTCTGGCTATTTGAGACCCTGAATAATTGTGTTGGAAAAATTATGAATCAACTGCCATTTATAAATGACGAGTAGCTTAGCACATAGGTGTTAAAAAAGAAAATAATAATCATCTCATTTGCTGAATTTTGCGATAGTAGGAAATAAAACAAACAAAAAGAAATAACCAGTTACAGTTGGACAGATTCATGGCTGGCTACTTAAAGATTGTTTAATATTTCTGTACTTGCAAGGTAAAATATGCAAGACATATATACACACACACAATTAGATATTTATCTGGATAGATAGATTCGTAGGTAGATAGATTGATATATTGATAGGTAAATATATAGAATTGTACTGTTTGTAAGTACACGTATGTGATCAAAACACCACTTGGACGATTGCAGTCTATACAGTATATACGGTACAGTATATGCACATAACTTTAATTTCGCTTTCCGTATTTCCAATAAAGAAAATTTTTGAAGTTCTTACCCAATATTTTATGTTAACATGGAATTTCATTTATTATGAATATATATATGTAGCATTTGATTGCAATAGTTAGCAACGATCCCAAAAGTCGAGAAAATAAGACCACATATAAAATTATCCACGTACGTTAAATGGACATTGTTTGACTGATATACGATTTTACATTTTTTTTCCCAGTCATAAATAGAAAATAAATCGTAGTAGAATGTTTTTTGAATATTAAGATTGAATGCTAAATGCTAATATAAATCAATTTATGTTATCCTTGAGCTAAATATCAACCAATGAAGATTTTACCTAACGGTTACCATGGAAAAATAATTATTCTTGACGACAGTTCAAAGCTATTACTGTACATGTATAGGCATTTTTTGTTTGATGCAAATCAAACTGAATAGGTTCTGACGCACGCAAGAAAGTAATTGTGACTGTTGATATATGGGAGACTCCTGATTACTACTGGTTATAGCAACGAACCGTATGCTAACTTTGCTCTCGGCTGAGCTTATTGAAGATAAGATAATGATGATGATGATGGTGGTGGTGGTGGTGGTGGTGGTGTTGATGACGACGATGATGATAATGATTATATCATGGAACCGTTTGATTACCTGGCTCTCGACTGAGCTAATTGAAGATAAGATGATGATGATGATGATGGTGGTGGTGGTGGTGACGACGATGATGATAATGATAATATCACCGAACCGTATGATTACTTGGCTCTCGGCTGAGCTTATTTAAGATTAGATGATAATAGATAGAGAGATAGGTAGCTAGGTAGGTTGATAGATTCATAAATTGGTGGATGGATGGATAAGTAGGTGGGTGCGTTGGTAAATCTACCTCTAGGTAGCTGGGTAGGTTAATATATAGACAGGTGAGGGTTTATTCAGACAGCTAGAAGTTTTGGCGCCTGTACAATAGGATTATTCTCTCTTTTTTATAAGTCTCGCGATTATGCTTGAAATTCAGGTTTTCCAATGCAATTGAAAAAAATAAATGAGTTAAGGAATGTCATGTTACTTTTAGTGTTGGAAATTGTTTTAAATGTAAAGATCAATTATAAGGTTATCAGAACCAATTGGACATCGATTTGAATCGGTTGGATATTTTCGATATTTTTCATGGAAAATGCCATTATGCATCATTGGAATCGTTTTTCTTTATCCTTAAATTCACGAAATTATCGCTGTCACCAGGTTGTCTTAAAAAAATAATAATAAAAAACAAAAAAAGAAAACTCTGGATATCAGGTACTGGTGATTTTGTTTGTTTGTTAGTTTGTTTTTGTTCGTTTGTTTGTTTGTTTGTTTGTGAATGGATGTATATTCTTTTAGCCGTGACCGCAGGTGTGCTCGAAGTCCATGCTCACTTCCTCGTGCGTGTAGCACTGGCTTGACTATTTCATTATATGTGCATTTTTAACGTTCATCCTTGCTGTACTTTTCAGGCCATGTCATGTAAAAGCCTGTTTAATATTTTTATCCTCTTGGGAGCTCTCATTTGCAATTTTCTTTCTTCAAAATATCACATTCGTTTGGCCTCTGTTTTACCCCAATTCGGATACTCTTTCACCTACTAATTTAGTAACTAAATATGCCTTGATTTCACTCTGGGTTTTCAAGCACTTCATGATCGGGGATCACCTTTGCTGTTCAGCCTCGGTAATCAGCCCAGATCTAGAGTAGGGATTATGCTGGGATTACCCCAGGTCAGTAATATATTTAAAATAAAGGGGCATAGTAAGGCTGGTATCAACCCGCCTTAGGTAGCTTCAGGGAGCAGCTCAGCTCTAAAGTAGGGATTGTGCTGGGATCACCCCAATACAGACCTTGGGATCACCCCAGGTCAGTAGAATAATAGAATAAAGGGTATAGCAAGGCCGGGATCAACCCGTCGTAGGCCAAGAGTCATCCTTGGGCTCTAGCTAAATTTCTTTTTCTTCAAGTGAGTAGCCCCCAGAGAGAAGCCAAATTTATTTTTGTTTTTATACATGTTTTGGGGAAGGTTGTCCAAACTCGAGTTTAACCACTAGAACGCCTATGTCTAATGACGTTTATAATTAGATAATATTGCTTACATGATTAAGATATTCTAGTTCTTTGGGGTTGAGAGATAGAGAGAGATTAATGTACATAGTAATTTTATGTTGATAGTCACATAATATACCAATTAGAACAGACTTCTGGTCTTGAGTTGTGGGTAAATTTGAAGAAGTATCATAAATGTTAACTATATATTAGAAACCTAATATATGTATGTATGTGTATATATATATATATATATATATATATATATATATATATATATATATATATATATATATATATATATATATAGAGAGAGAGAGAGAGAGAGAGAGAGAGAGAGAGAGAGAATTACAAATATTCACCAAACAGAGCGTAAAGTGCTATCCCTGGTTCTACAGGAGAATGATTGATAACATTAACATAATTTTTAAATACGAATAGATAATATTATCATACTGGTTAGAAAATTGTAATTCGTACTATACGGAGATTCGAACCCGGATCCGCGGGTTACGGCACCCATCGCCTTGCCTGTAAGCACCAACCCCTATACAATCTCGACCATGCCAACATCACCAAAAAATGATGATACAAAAGTCAGTGGTATAAGGCATTCATGCGTTGCATACACACTCGCATGTCGACCCAGTAATTAATTCTCATCAAAGTACACAGTCCATATATGTGTGTGTATATATATATATATATATATATATATATATATATATATATATATATATATATATATATATATATATATATATATATATATATATATGAGATAAAAAAAACAACACAAACGCCGATAAATTTGTGCGACTAGTTTCGCATTTACTATATGCTTCTTCAGGCACAAAATGTTTTTGAAAGACA